>JARVJO010000002.1:15527849-15560420 GCA_031762555.1 Cynodonichthys magdalenae | reverse complement strand
AATTTTTTTATTGTTTAAAATTTTTGGGGGGGTGGGGGGCCTGGCAGGGAGAGAATAGAGATGTTTGTGTCAGTAGTTTCTGGCAAAATCGCGGACACCTCTAAATCGTGACGCATTCGCTCCTCTCTCAGCTGAATCTCCGCAGAAGGTCTCTCAGCCGGCCGGTTAGCATCATGGCGAACGTTGCGGACACCCGGTTGTACGACATCCTCGGAGTTTCCCCCTCGGCTTCCGAAAACGAACTCAAAAAGGTACGTATATTTTAAAACAAATAATAGTTTTTGTATTTAGTGGAGAGAAAAAAAGAAGGTTGAAAAGTCCCAAGTGCGGTGCGGCCTAAAAACGGAGAAGCTAATGAATGTGAGCTAGTAGTTGTTAGTTGATTGCCAGCTAAGGCTAAAGGTTTCTTAGCGCGTTTATCTTGGTTATTTAGGCAAAACTTTGATTTTTGTGTCCTGCTGTTTTGGATTCTAAAGTTTATAATCTATATTAATTTATCACAGGCTTTTTGGTTGCTTGGCGACAAACTAAAAATAAGCAGCCACGAGTGAGAACTGCCCGTGTGTGTTGTGTCGAAAAATGCGTCTTCGCTAAATAAAGCTCCTTCGTCAGTTGGGGCGCATTTCAATACACTTTTTGTAGTTTTTTTTTTATTAGTAGTTTTTTTTTTAAATTATTTAAAATAATTTGCTGATGTATGTTCTTTTAATGACTCTTATGATCTTCTCAATCTATTTTTCAAGTTATGCCGCCAGGAAATGCTACGCTAACCGTGTTATCTAACCAGAAAATATTGCATACATGATATCTCTCTATCAATATAAGTTTCCTTTCAACAGTATTATTCCCTGATGTACTATGTTTTAAGAATTAGTGAAACATTTTCCCAAGCATGCACATCGTGGGAGCCTAGCTTATATCGAATTGACAGCAAGGTAGCTTTTTTCGGTACAACACCTACCTGTGGAAGGATAACATGTTCTAGCTAATAGCCACCATCATTTCCCAGTGTGACGAGGTTTGCCAGGCGAGAAATGTGATTATGTATAGTTAATGCTGCTTGTATCGATACCAGTCGCAGTGTAACACTGATTTGACTTCACAATTTTGAGTAAATGTCACAGAGAAACTTGTGACAAGCTCATGTCTACCTCCAAGGAACCTGTAAGCAGATATGAACGTGTAGTAGTAGCACATTATGTACTCAAGGGAGAAACCCTAGAGATTAACTGTAAAATGTGTCATTAGAATCTGTAATAAATCTCTCCATGTCAGTAGTTTTACCACTTTTGTAAATATATGTTTAATAAAAGGCTCCTGTATTTTTTAAATGTCCTAAACAGAAGACAAAATATTTCACAGGTTTCATATCAATCACAGGGCCCCTTGGAAACAAATTAGACAAACGGCTATTGTTGCTCTCTCATTCACACCTGGGGTCAATTTAAAGTTACCAGTCAACCTTTATATGTATGTTTTTTGGTTTATACCCAGTGAAAACGGTGTCAGCCACTGTACCACCTGTTATCTAAATTAGTATTTTTTCATGGTGTATGTATTTGTATAATGGTAATTTAACTACATTTTAAATTTTTCTTTGATGATTTATTTTACAGGCCTACCGTAAATTGGCCAAAGAGTACCACCCTGACAAAAACCCTGATGCTGGAGACAAGGTATGAGACACCAAAATGTGTTAATTTTGACAATATTTATGTTTAATAGCAACACCAGAATCACACAGCAAACACACTCTTGTAGGATTTGTATTAGGTGTACCTCAATGTATCAAATATTAAATGACATTCCTCTGAAATTAATAAATAAAATCAATTCTGTGGTTCATTTTGTTTCGTGAGCTACATTCACTTAACACTCCAAAGTAGATTGTTACTTTTTATTTTACAAGAGAGCTTCTAGTTTTGATTAACTACATTTTTCTCAGCCTTACATCACCTGACACTCTAATGCTTTGTCATTGATTTTTCCAGTTTAAAGAAATTAGTTTTGCATACGAGGTATTGACAAACCCTGAGAAGAAGGAGCTTTATGATCGCTATGGAGAGCAGGGGCTTCGAGAGGGAGGAGGAGGAGGGCCTGGCATGGATGATATCTTCTCTCACATATTTGGTGGAGGACTCTTTGGGTTCATGGGTGGACAGGGCAGAGGGCGCAATGGAGGCAAGAGAAGAGGAGAAGATATGGTTCACCCTTTGAAGTAAGTATTTCATACTGTATTATAAATACTTAATAGGTTTAGAAAATTTAATGTTTTATAATTATTTTTTGTCACAGAGTTTCTCTTGAAGATGTGTACAATGGCAAAACAACAAAACTGCAGCTCAGTAAGAACGTGTTGTGTAGTGCCTGCAATGGGTGAGTGTACTCTTCAGGTTTCATATTTATGATAAAAATTAAATTAAAAATGAATGAATGTTAAAGCTCTGATTTGTAATAGCATCAAGTACAGCACATTAAAAAAAAATAAAGTAAAATTGGGACCTATTGGATATGTTCATAACTAACAAACTAAACAAGACAAACTCATAATTAGGTTGATAAATCAAATACAAATTAGGGCAAATGGATCAATATAACTAAATATTGCTTTTTGACAAATTCAGTCTGCACACAAATGTTCAAAAATTTTCCTGATGAATTTAGTAACAGATGGTTACCTCCCTGATGCTGTTCAGCCTCACTGGAATTCTGTTTTTATATTTAATCATGCTGCATTTTTTGAAGATCAAGATCAGTGTTCTCATGTGGACTTTTTATATTGAGGAATATCTGGAAAATCCTTTTTGTTTTGTCTAGAAACAGCATAGTTGCTATTTGTAACTTAGACTTCTAATACTGACCTAATGAAAAATTTAGCAAACCTCTAAAAATAGAAAGGAGCAGTATTTGACTGTCTTTGACTCAGTGGGAGTTACAATTACTAATTAGCCTAATTTTAAAATGAGAGCGATGACCAGTTTTGACTGTATTGGTACTTAGGAGAGAGGCATACAAAATGCCTGCTGTCATGTTGCTAAATGAATCCGTTGCATGATTTTATTTACACAAACTGATGCTCTTGTCAGTTTGTGAATGTTAATAAAAAAGCAAGTGATCTGTTCTGCCTATTACAGCCCTGCATCAAACCAATAAAGAAAGCTGCATGTCCAGTTAGGTGTTGTTTAAATCACTGTCAGTCAAAGCCAAACACTTTCCATTGTTTATTTCTTACTGTCAAAACTTTCTATTAGTTTTTTTTCTCCATGCCATTAAACGTGCATTATGCACATGTGTTCTTATAGAACAATGAACCTCTATAGTTGACATTAGTTGTTGAGTTTGTAATATTATTTTGAAAACCATGTATGATGTGCGATAGTCTGTGATAACAATTGAGGTAACATAGATTAACTGTTCCATTCTAGTCAGGGGGGTAAGGCAGGAGCTGTGCAGAAATGTGTGGCATGCAGAGGACGAGGAATGAGAATCATGATCAGACAGCTGGCTCCTGGGATGGTTCAACAAATGCAGTCAGTCTGCACAGACTGCAATGGAGAGGGTAATATGTTCATCCAAATTAATATCCACATACTAAAATAAACGGTATACAAAAAGAAGTTCAAGTAGCCTGTTTTTTCAAGTATAATGTTGTGTGTGTTGTCCAGGTGAGGTAATAAATGAGAAGGACCGCTGCAAAAAGTGCGAAGGTCAGAAGGTATGTAAGGACACTAAAGTTCTGGAGGTTCATGTGGACAAAGGGATGAGACATGGGCAGAAAATCACGTTCTCTGGAGAAGCTGACCAAGCACCAGGTGTTGAACCAGGAGATATTGTTCTGGTGCTTCAGGAGAAAGATCACGAGGTATTCAATATCAGATGTCATAAGAACATCTACAAACTGTACTGTTTATGTATCAAATCTGTTAACAAAATAAAACAATAAATTTCAATTTGAACAGGAATTTCGGCGTGATGGAAATGATCTTCACATGGTCCAGCGTATTGGACTGGTTGAGGCTCTGTGTGGCTTCCAGATGACAATCACACACCTGGATGGACGACAGCTGCTTGTCAAATACCCACCTGGCAAGGTCATTGAGCCAGGTGAGTCACCTTAATTTTTCTTTTTGTGCGGCTTATTTTAGCGCTCTTCAGTTGTGTTCACTTGTCCCCCTCTTACAATGTTGTTATTGCAAGTATGACTCAGCCCCCTGTGATCAATAGGTGTGAATCAGGGCCCTAACGATAGTCAGGTGATGGTGCACATGATCCTGTATGAACAGTAGAGATAATTGGAGCAATAATGATCCACTGTTATACTGAGGGTCCTTTTTTGCACGTGAACAACTGATTTGATTGTTATTGTTAAACTTGTTTGTCCACCATGTGGAGGCAGTGCTTATAAGGCTGAGTTTATCCGAAATTCCTCAGACTGAAGAAGTCTCTTGGAGGAGAGATGAAACGTTTCATTAAGGAACAGCCCGTCCAGAGGACCTACTTAATTTTTTTTTCTACCTGGATTTCTGAGATTCATCAGGACATAATGATTTCTTCCTGTGCAGAAATGGGTGATCATAAACTCTGACATGTTACCACTTTAGGAATAGTTTGCATAAAATAAAAAAATTTGAATTGAGGTAAAAAAAAAACAAGTTTATAAAACACTAAGTTGCTGTTGTAATTATGTAATTTTATCTCTAAACATTGCATAAGTCAGTTTCATTTATGTCGCAATAAAAAAATGTGGACTGCAAAGTTTTCTTTTATGTGTAATCACAATGTTTCAGACCAGGGGCCTCCTTTATAAAGGATTGCATGGAAACCATACTAAAAGTGAATGTAAGGCGAAAATGACGTACACCAACAAAATTAAGATTTATAAAACCGTGCGCATGCACACCTTCAAGCAATTTTTCTTTATAAATCACAGCTGCGCCTCAGAGTTTGCGCACAAGGTCCCGCCTCAGGTTCTGCCCGCTACACGCCCACATTCAACCATACGGTCAATGCAAAGTACCTCATGAATGTTAAGGTGTATTTAAATGAGTCAGCTGATCAGAGTCAAAAAAAGCAATTGGCCGGTTCAGACACGCTCCGTCATGCGTTTGGAGATGCCAGGTGCTGACAACGGCTCACATCAACAGATTCTGTAATTTACACAGATTTTACCTCATTTTGCAGGTAGATGTTTTGAGCAATCTCATGGATCTTTTCAAAAACAGCTTCAATTTTTTTTCTCAGAGCCTAGGACGCTAAAAAAAACAAATAAAATGAAATAACCCAACCATTGCCCCGTTTTTCAGCTACAAATAAGTTCACCCCCCACCCCCTGTTTCCTTCTTCCTTCTGCTGCAGCCTGCGCTGTTGTCTGCGGCTGACACCCCACCACCACTCCCTGCACGTTTGAGGGAAATAGACTTTTATAATTAAACCTTATTGCTGTTCTTTACCATGTTGAAATTTCTCTTGTTGGGCAGGGCTCTGTGGGGGGTTTGTTTCAGGAGGAGGGCGGCTAGGAGAGAGATGGATTGAGATGCATGAACTTTTATTTAAGATTTAAGTTGGCTTAGAAGGTCTTTTTTTATTTGAAACATCCTTTTGGCTCACCAGCAAAAGCATAAATAATACTGTTAAGAAAGGTTATGATAAAGTTGAATGAAAATCTAAGTGTGATTATGAAGCAAAATTAAATATGAGTGATCATGATGCAGTGTGGCTATAATTCCTCACTTCACCATCTGTGTCGCAGCTTCCCATTTCAAAAAGAACAGATGCATGGGTAAGAGCTGGCATGAGGTACTGCACATTTTCACGCCAAGTTTGGGTTGTATAAATCACAAACTTTGCGTGAAAAGTGGCTTATGCAAGTTTCTGGGCTCGTTTTGTGCTTACGCAAGCTTTATAAATCTTACCCCAGGTGATTTCTAAGTTCAGAGTATGACTCAGAATTAGTTTAGACTTTTTTTTTCTCCAACCTGTTTGTGTGGCAGGCTGTATTCGAGTGGTGAAAGGAGAGGGAATGCCTCAGTACAGAAATCCATTCGAGAAGGGAGATCTTTACATCAAGTTTGATGTTCAGTTCCCAGAAAACAACTGGATCAGCCCTGAAAAACTGAATGTGAGTTGGCATCAAAAAGGGAACTAAGAGAAAAACAAAAATAGCCAATTTTCTGCAGTTTAAATATAGCCATTAATGTGTTTTTTGTTGCTTCTTTAAGGACCTGGAGAATTTGCTTCCTGCTCGTTCTGAATATCCTGATATTGCTCCGGATGCAGAGGACGTCGAGCTGTCAGATTACGACAAGAGTCAAGGTTCTGGCAGTGGAGCCCGGAGAGAGGCCTATAATGATAGTTCTGATGATGAGGGGGGTCACCATGGCCCAGGGGTGCAGTGTGCACACCAATAGAAAGACTTCTACAAAGACTTGCACACAAACCTGGTCTCAGTTCCATTGCTAATACCATTCAAAACTTGCTGCGTATACACACACATTTCCCTCCTTTTATGATTCCAGTGAAAAGGAAATAAACAAAGTCTAAAACAATAAAGAAAAAACTGTAAAAGAAACTCCTCCATCCTCAGCTTCATTGTGCTCACCACCACCTCAGAGAGATTTTGGATGTTTGATTGTTGTGTGTAACAAACAGTAGATGTTAGTCTCATTCTCAGAAGTTCATTAACGTGAACTCAACTTCTGTCTTCATTCTAAACTTTTACCTTTGAGGAAATCACCAGTCTAATGTACAAAATGCAGATATTGTCAACTATTTTGTAAAAGCTGTAATTTGGTGAGTCACACACACGAGCATGCATCTTCTCTCTGAAGAACTTGTAGAGTCCATACACAAGATAAATCTGTCAGACTTGTTGAAACCTTAGTGGGTTTCTGCTTTAAACTACCCTGTTGCTACATGAGCTAACCCGATTCCATCTTTATCCTGAGAGCCAAACATCTGATCTGCCACCACCTGGAAGGTGAACGGTCTTTCATTCGTTTTATTTGCTGGTTTTGTTCAGTTTCAGTGTCACTTGCACTCAGTTAAAGCTCTGTCAAACAATATTCTTTTTGTTTCTTTGTAATCTGGAACATAGATTTCTTTATATTGCTGTGAATGTTAGTGTTTAAAACCTCAGACTTTGAAGTTATGTACTCATTACTAGAGTTTATCCACCGAGTGTGGGAGCTGTTAGGTATTTCTGCTTTGCAGTGAACTGCTGTGAGAGTGGATACCAAACATACTGTAATTAGTGAATGAGGCGGTGAAAAAAAAGAATGTTTATTTGCCGAGAATCTCAGATATTTTCCCTCACCTTACCTGGAGCGAGGAGTCCTGTCTTTCAGGAAAAACTCCCGAGCCCACACCAATCCAGCTGTAGCTTACCTACCAGTTGTAGAGTTAGTAGCCAAACCAATGTTCCTTTACATGTTCCTCACTTCTCATTTTTACATACCTGTAAATAAAGCCAGTCTCAGTCCATTGGTGCTTTCAGTGTTTACAGCAGTCTTGTTCTGTTGTTAAACCATTTCTTACACGTGAACAATGCTCAACGTAAATGTTCACGTAAAGAAAGGTTAATGGAGCCCCTCTGGACTATTTACAAGCACCTCTGACTCACGTTTGTCATTTTGGCCTTGGGATAACATGCACACAATTAAAAGGGTTATAAATAAATTACGTTACTGTTGATGCATATGGTTGTCAAAATGAAAATTAAAACGTATAAAAGAATTCACATGTTTTTTCTGTTTTTTGGTTGTAGCAACTTATATTTTATGTAGTACTATGCAAAGGTCTTTGCTTCTTTTAAAAGTGTTCTTTAGTATCAGTTCTTAAGGTTTTCTGGCGATCTACTGTTTTTCTTTGGATTTTTGCTGTTTTTTTTCGCCTGCTCAGATTTGGTTCAGTACCTGACCATTTTCAGAGAAATGTTTTGTTTCCCAACCCTCCTAACTAACCTGTGAATCATTGGCAAAGAAAAAGGCCTCCAAACCCAAGGAAATGACACAACCAGTGTTGTGTTGACATAACAGAACTACTTAGTAAAGAATTAAAAAAAGCTTGCAGAACCACTGACCAAAACCATCTGCAAGAGATTACAAGCAAGTCTTGTTCTTTTGAAACCAAGTATAATTGGGTTAATTTTAAACTTTTGCACAGAGCTGTATTTTACATGATCAGAACAAAGATGGTATAAAATCAACTTCCTAACACTTGAACAAAATATTTAAGTAAATAAAACATTGAACAACATTAACAGTTTAGATGGAACTAAAAAGTTGATCAGTTCTAAACACTTGAAGCGTTTCAGTTTGTTCCATCTTCTGTCTCACTGATGTGCAAATGAACTGGAGCCAGGAGTTCCTTGAACACTGCTGTATTCCTGAAAGATACATGTGTTAATTTATAACACCCATCAACATTACTTTGTTGCTGTTTCCTGACTGATTCAGACAGTTTACCTGTCTCTCTTGGATTGCATGATGTAAGAGCGCTCTCTTCTGAGCTGTTCCAGCCGCTCCTTAACAACCGTCTTCTGCTGGTTTTTGTCTTCCTAAAACACAACAGTTTGCATCCAATTGTAACTATTGAAACACATCTGAGGTGTTCTAGAGATTCTCTCACATGGTTACCATGGGTAGATCTTGTGTTAGATGCCTCAGTCTGTCTGTATGCTTCAAGCCAAGAAGGTCCTCCTCAGCTTTTTTGTTCTGAATTATCGACAGACGCTCCTGAACCTAAAAAGACAAACTGCGTCAAGACATTTGCCTCAGGAGAAACTTTCAAAGACTTCGTTTTCACACGTCTCACCCTCAGCAGCTGCCTTTCTTTGTCTCTTTGATGCTTTTCTTCAAACTTTCTTTGCATGTCTACCAGGTTCTGCATCGTTCTCTCTCTGTCCATCGCAGACACTGGATGTTCCTTCTCCATCAGACTGGGTTCCCTCGTTCTGTTTCTCTCAGAAAGACTGAACTCCATCTGCACAGTGTAACAAAGCTTGTTAGATTAGTCAGTGATGCACAAATCATAAAAACTGACAGAACTGTATTACTGTTGATTCTTGAGAACGTGTCCGATCTTCATGGCCTGAGTGTTCAGGTCCTCTGAGCTCCACCAGTGTGGACTCAGTGGGATGCATTTTCTTTTCTCTGGCTGTGTGATCAGAACAAAGATCATCTGTATTTTCAAAGGAACCATCCATGACATTTGGCTGTAAATGTTGAAGGTCCTCAGCTTCTGTAGCTTCTGTTTGCAGGGTACTTTCAAATGCAGCTTCTCCTCCTTCTGGCCGATTGGTTTTCTGTGTCTTTTTTAAGTTTAGCTGAAACAAAAGAAAAAAATGAAGGAAAGTGACAGTGTGTTATGACATGTTATTCTTGAGGTACCTGCTCTGTTGTGCTGTACTGATGATCTGAAGAATCATTCTGTAGCAGAGTAGGGTTCACATCATCTCTGTCTGTCTCCTGAACTGTTTTTCCACATTGTGTGGATTGGACTTGGGTCTTCGCGCTGTCATCTCGATTCTGTTCAGTTTCCCCATTCGCAGTCTCTGATTTTTCGTCCTCGGACGGTTTGCTCCAAGCGAGCGTGATGAGAGACCGCTGTTTCTCATAGCTCTGGAGGCTCTCTGTTTCACTGGCCTCATCTTCCTTACAGGTGCCTCCATCTGCATCCAGACTCTCAAGAGCATCACCCCGTGTGTCTGGTACACACAAGATCTCCAGGTAGGGCAGGTCTTCCATGACCGCTCCACAACCTGGAAACCAGAACAAATTGTTGTGCATGTTTTCAGCTTTTGAACAGGTTTGCATGACAGGTACCTGAACAGACTTCCTGCTTGGCAGAATCATTTGCAGTTTGGACTTCTTTTAGTTCACGGCTGGTTCTGTCGACTGAATCGGCCGTTGGTTCTGCAGCTGATCCATCACTGAGGATCTCTCCGTGGGAAGAAGACTCTGGTCCAGTTAGACCTTTGTGAGTGTTTTCAGTCTCAAAGCCTGGAGTTAGGGGGTCGTCTGAGATCAGGAGGTGGAGCAGGTTGGTGAAACGTTGTGCTTCGAGTTCAGCTTCATATTTTCTTTGCAGAACTTGGACACCTTGAGTATTCTAACAAAAACACAATTGGGTACTGTTGATTCAGCATTCATTCATGTTTTTGGTTAACTACTGTATACTTTATGCTATTCTAGCCATGCAAATATCAAAACGTTAAAGTCACACAGTAGATAGATGCTCTCACTTTATTTACAAACTATATTTACATGTTTTCTGAAAATAACAAAATTAATACATTGAGGTCTATTAAGTTCCTTCAAGAACATTGTTCTTTTTCGCAAGCTTGCTGTAACATGTCTTTCGCAAACCTTAGCTACTGTTCAGTTATTTGAAGCAAGCCTTTTGTTACTTTTAACTTCTAGCTAGGCTTTAGCTTATTTTAGTCTTAGCTACTTTAAGCTAGCCTTTTGTTACTTAATATAGATTCTACTTAACATTTTGCTGCTTTTAACCAATATTATGCTTTTAACTTAGGATTCACACATTTTTGCAGAAAACGTTATTTCTCTTGAATAATTTACACTTAATGTGTAGAATTCCTGTGTAATCCTGCACTGAGAAGGATCCAGAGGTTATCTTGACTTACTCGGTCCAGGAGCTCCTGCAGTAAAAAAGAGGCTTGGACCTCCTGAAGCTCCATTAGATGGGTCAGAATGAGCATGGCACAGTCTTCCAGCAGAACCTGCGACCACTCTCCCTGTGTTAGGGTCTGAAAGTTTGTGTGCTTTGAAGAGGTCTGAGTTGCACTTTGTTTCTGCAGCTTAGCATGGATTTGTCTCAGTCTCCTCAAACAGCCAGCCCTTAAAGAAGTCTGTTCACTGTCTGGAAGCCACAAAGAAGATGACTGATTGAAGAAATATAGTTGATTCAAAAGAAAAATGTATGCAGATTTGCTGTTTTTTTTTTTTTTTTTTAAGTATTGCACAACCTGGCTTGTGCAAATCCTCCACTGAAATCCCATGTAAGACAGAGAGCAGCTGCTTCCTCTCCTGCTCCTGAGTCCAAACCAGCAGCTGCAGCTCCGTTTGCTGCCAGAGGTTTTCTTTGGTTACTGATAAAATACTGCAGTCATTATGTATTAATAAAAATCTTAAACCACAGAACAGTGCTTAAGAGTGAACGTGGTTCCACTATTCATTCAAAGTTAGTTATCCAGTACCTGCTGTGGTGTCTTGATGGCCTCGTTCTCTTCTTCTCTCCCGTGAAACCACAGGGCAACCTGTTCTGCTCTGCATGGACTAACTACACAAGGCCTTAACAGAAAGAAACCCAACTGAAAGTGAGTATATGGAAATCTGCATCATTTTCACTCTAGTTTGTCGGCCCACCATGAATCCCAGGATTGTCGAGCTGCCAGAAGAGCACAGTGGGACATTTTCTCTCTCTGAGCTCTGTAAGTTGCCAGGCGGATGTAGAGACACAACAATCTCAGACTCTCTCCACACAACCTGGACGAAACAAGATTATGAAAGGGATTTTTCTGTTTTTTAATCTAATCCTGTAATTTTATAAGTATGTCATTTTCTTGTTAAGTACATTGATATTCAGCGTATTCACATGCGTTTACCTTTGACCTAGAGCTGTTAGTGTGTTTTGTTCTTGTTGACGAAAAGCATGTAAGTCATTTAGGAGAGAAACAGCTGACCAGGACTGATTCCTGAGCTCTGAACAGTTTCTTGAAGATGTATCTGGACACATCCTGCAGGTGAAGACCTCTTTTACCATAATGCTTTTGAGATGCATTTTAAAAAAATCACTTGTATTTTATCTTTTTTTTTTCCTTCTATTTTGTTTCTTTAGACATAAAATGCTCAAAATGTCCATTTTTTGAGGACTTCTAAAGTACATCTATTTAGAAGGTTATATTTTCTCAGAAATCTTCTTAAAAAAACAGATCAGCTTCTGGCTGATTTTTAATGTCTTCTCTGGTAGAACTTGTTCGAAATTCCCCGGCAGCCAGCATGTTTTCAGACATGTTGTTCTTGGTAAAATGAAGTTATAGCTTTGAACTTGCAAATACACGTTTATGTTTGAGACCCAAATACTTCAATAAATAACTGTTGGTTTTAAAAAATGATATTAACACTAACATTTTCACACATGTCCTACACAGGGAGGCACAAATAAAAAGGTGCACAATGCAATCTGACCAGATGGGGAATTTAAACATCCAAACGTGGGGGGTGTATTACTTGTATATCCTGAAAGCTCCTGGTAGCACCGCCAAACCGAGCAAATCAACAGACTCCAAAGCCTCCTCTGCAAGATCCTCCAGCACCTCCACTTCCTGATGTTGTTGCCATGGCAGCAACTTCTCCCAAACACTCTCAGCTGAGGAATCACCAGAAAAAGACATGAAACAGGAACAAACTGGAGGACACTCTGCCATGCTGACTCAGCTCCAGTCAGCACTGGTGAGTTAAACTGGTGTTAATGTGACCTCAGGTCAGAGCGACCTGCCCTTACTGTGATGCTCCTGAAGCATCTCTCTGTAAAGCAAGTGTGCCACCGCGTCGTACTTCACTTCCACCAACAGGAGAACATCCGACAAGGAGACGCAGCCCCACACCTGACTTTGAATGCCTAACGTTGGACCCTGCCAGGGAGACGGCAAAAGGCCTCGCACTCCCAGTGATGCCAGTCTAAAAAGGAACATTAAATAAGTTTATTAAACAGACACTTCAGTGTTTAAGGGTGACTCAAAGTGAGCAACACCTGGAACTGAAGCAAGATAGATTTGTGTGTATTAATCAGCATTATCGTTTCCACTGAGTCAGCATTCCAGCTGTTTTCTTCTTTAGAGTTTCCTGCAAACTGCTACATACTTTTGTTCTATTTTACTATTCAAATATCTAAACATTCAACTAAATCAGAAATAGTATGCTGAGACTTTTGGTACAGTATTGCTAATTTTATTTTTAGTATGGCTGATTATACCCTTTTAACTACTATTTTGCTGGTTTTAGTTTTGTAATTTTAGTTTATAGATACAAATTTTACTTTTATTGCTTTAGCTTTTTGCTTCTATTTGTCAGGTTTTACTTTTTGCTGCTATTCTGCTTGTTTTAACTTCTGTTTTGATTGTTTTAGCTTTAATAACTGAGTTTCAGCTTCTTCAAAAGTTTTCATCAGACATTCAGCTCTCAGCATTCATGTTGCATTTTTGCCAAAACTGCAGATTTTTCTAGTTTATCTTTTTTTTAATTTTTTTTACTAAACACAAACCTGTAAAAGGCAGAGTAAACTCAATGTGTCAAAAGAAGAAAGAGAAAACATTGATTTTGAGTTGAATTAATAAAGACGCTCACAGAGCCCAGCTGTGACCGGCTGCCTTCTTCAGCCTCCTCACGTTTGCTACGATGTGGCCGAGTTTCTTTTCCCCCAGCAGACCCCCGGTCTGCGCAAAAAGACAGAAAACCAGACAGATTACTCTGAACATGCAAAGTGCCTCCAGACAAACTGGCTCTGCGTATCTGTTTATCTGCGGCTGCTCACCAAGAAGGCAGTCTCAGTTCTGTGTGGCCAAAGTGATCCAGAATCTGAGTTGGGGGTGTTTTTGTAAATATCAGCATCAGTACCTGGATGTGAGCAATCCATCATGTGAGGAAGATTCCCAGTGTTTAGAAGCTGAAAGTTCCAGTACAACTAAAGAAAAAACAAAACAAAACAGTGTTTAAACTTCTTAATTTTCTTCATTTTTAGAAAGAAGAAAAAAACTATTTTACCATTTCCTTTCTTTCTCTCTCCCTTTCCATTTCTATGAGAACATCCAAAACATTTTGACCAGAACAGGACCAGCTTTTGTCACCTCCAGCAAGCTGAAACACACATATTTGTCTTTAGTATTTCTTTTCTACTTTTCCTTTATTTTTGTTCAGTTCTTTTTGAATAACAGTTGAGATCAACTTTGCGTGATAGAGCTTTATTATAAACTATTTATCTCAGTTATTTTTATAAATTATAACTGTGTGATGGTTTTTACATCAAACTGACAAGATTAAGTTTAGAATTAAAGTTGCAACTTTTCTGCTTTGAAGCGAGAATCTTTTCAATTTGTGGGGGAAGTGGATCTTTTCATCATTTTAAAATGATGCCTATTTGTTTTAGAAATGTAACATAAAACACTATTTCATGTTGGATCAAACAACTCTATACATTTTATTTACTTTATTTGAAAGAAATAGCATCAATAAAAACAATTTTTTGTTTTACTAATTCCTCCAGTTGGAAGACTTATTGATTGACATGATGCTGCTTTGATGATCTTTCCCCAAAATGTCTGAATCTTTACCTTCTTCATGGCTGCATGCGCTTCATCAGTGTTGGAGGAAACATGAAACACTTTATCAAAGAGGAAGCTGACATCTTGGGAAGAAAACTCTTCTCCAGCAGACAGACCCAGCGACTCATACAGAGCAGAAACACAGTCCTGAAGGAAAACATTCATTTTAGCTCCAGTGTTTACAGCAAAAATAACAAACGCAGTTCAACATGAAAACAACCTACCTCCTCCATGTTTGCACCACCTGGAGCTGATGAATTATACAGAGTGTTGCCATGGTTACAGCGGCTGGATCAGTTTACAGGGCAACAAAAAGTGACCACATGTCGGAGCGAAACATGATGCAGAACCACTGAAACCTGAGAAAGTGGTGGATCCTCACTTACAATAAATTATCTTGAATTATTTATTTATTTTTGCACCTGAAATTCATTTTCAGATACAGTCAAACTGTGCAACTGAATTTATAATAACTTAAATGTGATTATTGTCACTCCTCACTGATAGACAATAACTGTTTGTTTTCACAAATTTAGTAGTTTCAGAACACCAAAGAAAAAACACAAATGTTAGTCAAGATTCTGTTTATTTGTGGACTAACAAATGAAGAGCACCTGAGGTTCTTACTTATTGTACATACAGTCAGACATTGCACATATTTTTAACCTGCACAGTAAATTATTCTTTACTGGCATTAAATCTGCTACACTGTAAAAAAAAACAAGTAGTGAAAATAAAAAGGATCATTAAATTGTGTTTTATAAACACTCAGTGCTACATAAATCAACATCTTGGGTCAATGTGTAAAATCTATGAGGTGCACCTGGATATTTTTCCTATTTTTGGAATACAACATGAAGAAAACAGAGGATGCAGTGCATGTGAATGTAGAAATATGCATATTTTTGTAACTGAGCAGTTCAGGGATCATAACTGGTTGCCGTGGATGATTTTTGGACACTTTCCTGGGGGTATGCAGTAGCTGTTGTGCAGAACCAGACCAGCGGGACACTGGCAGCCCGGGACACAGGGCTTGAAGCAGTGACTCTCTATCACGCCCAGCGGCACATTGATATTGAAGCATGTTACGGGACACGGTGGGCCGCACTCGTCAAACACAAAGCCCCTCTCCACCGGGCAGCCTACAGCTGTTAAACAGAAAAAGGACAGAAAATAAAACAATGAAGACAGTGGCGACTTCAGGAATGGTTTAATAAAGAGGCCATGTGGGGGTGCCATTGCCCCCTGGTGCTCTTGCACCTGGGTAAAGATTCTAGTTTACAGCATGTGTATAAAATAAAAAAAATAACTAAATGTGTTAAATCTTTACACATAAAAAGAATTTCTGTTTTCACACATGAGAATTTTTTTTTCTTCCGTATGTTTTTCAGCACAAACCTCGTTCCACAATTTTTGTGCAATTTCAACAATTCCTATATATTCAAATTCTTTAGGACATTCCAGCAATGACTTTAGGTATTTCAGCAATTGATACGTTTTGAGATATTTAGCTTTTTTCAGCCACACACATCAGAGGCATTGGGGGGCGAAGTGTCTTGCCCAAGGACACAACAACTGAGACAGCTGGAATGGGGGATCTAACCAGTAACCTACCGGTTCCAGGACGACTCCTCTAACTACTCTGCCACAGCCGCAGCTATCTTTCTGGTCTTTTCAGTTATTCTGCTAATTTAAGCTTTTCATGATAATTTCAGCTGTTTTCTGCAATTTAAGCTATGTTTAGTTATTTCAGCTGATGTTAGCCCTTTTCACCTAAATTCACCTTTTGTGATAATTTTAACTATTTTTGTTCAGCTGCCTAATTCAGCAAACAAATCTGAAAGCCAAAGCTCTTTCTTCTTCTTTGTGTTAGATTCAGCCACTTTTTAGCTACTTTTCTGCTATTTTCAGCTTTTTTGTCTGTTTTACATTATACAACAAACTGCACAAATTGTACATCTTTTCTTTATGCAAAAATCTTTCATCAGTAAGCATTTATGGTTAGATTTTGTAACAAATAAAAGAAAAACCCTGACAGCTGACTCCTCACCACACAGCGACGCGCTCCTCCACTGCAGGATGACCCCGGCCTCTCTGCACTGACTGGCGTATGCTTCTAGTGTGTCGCACAGACACTCATCAGAGTTGGATCCACAGGCACAGAGGTCGTACACGCAGGCGCCGTACCACGGTTCGAGGGGAACGACTCGATGGCAGGGCTTGAAGGCAGCAGATTTCAGGACTTTACAGCGAGCGTTCGCCCCCTTCTTGACCTGGTATCCTGCACTTCTACAGGGATTAACATCCTCTCCGGGACGGCAGGAAGAGAGGGCGTGGTTTCCACGTGTCACCTTAAATAAAAGGTATTTGATAAGCAAACAGTCAAACTACTTGTTTATTCTCTTATTTTTAAAGTAATGTTTGTGTTTTAAATTTACTCTCCAGCTGTTGCCAAACTCAGCTTCTGATTGGCTGATTTGGCCGTTAGGCATTTGGAGGTCATCCTGGCGAAAGCTGTTGAAGTTTCCACAGAGACCACAGGTTTGACCCTTGAATGAACCTGGCACACTCACTTCCAGGTGCGAGCGAGGACTCCACAGCACCTAGAGGTAAACTAGTAGTCGTGTAAGCGTGTTTCACAAGATCTTTAACACTGTGGACACTGTGCTTCTGTACCTTCAGTCCAATGTTGGTGTTGAGCAGGACGGTGTTGGTTTGTCGCTCTACAAAGATGTATGGCTCTCTAAGGAAAGGCAACGTCACAACCTCTTCGTTTACCTTGAGAATAACAAAAAAAAAAACAATTAAACCACGACTGAGTGGATGTATAGCAAATTCTAACATAAATTTCAGCTCAGTCGCACACAAACCTTAACAACCCAGTCTTGGAGGAGCTGCACAGTGACATTTCCGAGAAAGACCGTCACCTCTTTAGTCCAGGACACTCCATCACGTCCTCGATTGTCATTTGTAGCGTGAACACTGTACAAAGATAAATCCTAAAGTTTTAGCTGCACAAAAGTGGCCAAAATTTCTGAACTCAAACTGAAAAAAACAACCCTTTTAAAGCAATGTGATACAACGAACCATCAGAAAGACTCTGGTCATCATTTCATCTGATCATTTTAGGTGAAATTATTTCTCAAAGTGTACGACTCAAATAAAAGAAGTAACTGACAACCCTCTCACCTGAAGGCTCCACCTGAACAGTCCTGCGTCAAGACATACGTGCACGCTCCCTGAAAGTGGAACATGTGGCCATCGAAGGTGCGATAATGAGGATCGCCGAAGGTGATGCAGGTAGCTGGACGAGGGAGACAGTGAGGACAACACAAGCCTGGAATGACTGCAAGCATCTCGTCCTGAAGCCAGACACACACACACACACACACAAACTGTGTCTCACTGAGAGCTGAGAACATGAACTGATTATGAAGTCCCAGTTATAGCAAAACTGCCATGGTGGGAACATTTCTGACACGAAGGTGAGTGTTGTAATACTGACGGCTGCACAGGTGAGCAGAGGGCAGCGTTCACTCCTACAGTGTACATCTCCAGACACACACGTACAGCTGGTGCACTCGTCCACCTCCCACTGCTCATCAGAGCGATATAGCACCCCCTGGTACAAACACGACTCCCCCGAGTCTGTAACACAAAAAAAACAAGACTTTGTCAGACCTGCAGAGTACAGTACAGCTGTGGAAACTCGCTTTATGTTTTGTGTCTCATGCCTTGGCATTCGAAGCAGCATTTTCCCGAAGCTTTCACTTGTTTCTGGCCGTTCACACAAACGGCAGGTTCGCACTCTTCAATGCTGCACTCGATGTGGCCCCACTGAGGATGCAAATGAAACAGATTACTGAGGTAGAAGCAAAAAACAAAAAAAATCTTTGCACAAGTTAAACAAATGATCAAAATAATGCATTCTATTTGAGGGTCTTGATTGTACTTGAGTATAGATTTTTTGGCTTTAAACACATTTGCGGTTAAATACTTTTTAATAACAATGCATTTCTGTTTCCTGCATTATTAAACTCTGGATTTAAAGTTCCTCAAAGGAATGCGCATCCCCTGCCTTCATGCCAGACACGAATAACCAGCAGCACCATATGATCATATGAAATGACATTATTACATCTGTTTTGGTCAAACCTTGAAAATAAAGTTGTGCGCTAGCAATATCCCAAGAGATCACTCTCAAAGTATATGTGGTGCGTGAGTCTCAGCTCCATTCCAAATTTGAGCAAAATATTTGTAAAATCATCCAAAATCAAACAATTTTGGTGCTTTCAAAGCTCAGTTGTGGCAACGATCTTTGAATTGACTCCAAAGTTAATCTGTTTTAAAGATGCATCAAATAATTACCTTCTGAAAATTGCTTTCATTCATGAGATCTTCTAATGGTAAGCATGCAAAACAAAGACAAGCATATGGTGAGAAGTTTAAGTATTCCTGTCTGCCTCACGTTACAAATACACGTGACGCAATTGTCATCGCTGTCCGTCCAGCTGGTGCCGCTGGTCACGCGCCTGCTTTGACCCTCGATCACACATTCTGTGAGGAACACACAAAAAAACGTTACAACGAATGTTTAACACCAGCAAAATAAATCTTAAAGACAGCAGCCGTTGTGAGTCTCACCTTCACACACCGGGCAGCATGAATCTGGGAGAGGAAACTGTTCAGTGAGAGGGCAGGCGAGCGGTGGGCATGTTTGCTGTAAGCAGGTCCATGTCAGATCCTTGTTTGGAAACACAAACACAGGAATAGTTTAATCTATACAAAAAAAAAAAACCTCAAAAAGTAGAGGTGTAGTAAAGGATATTTGTTTACCTTGCACTGGCAGGTGAAACAGGGGTCATCTGTTGCCAACACCTCATTTCCAATCAGTGTCGTTGTACAGTTTGTGAGAGGCTCTAAACATAGAGACATGTTGATGAAGTTAGTACAGAAAAAACACACCTGGTTCCGGTGGTTTGATACTGACGTGCACAGACGGGACAGCAGGACTCCGGTCCGGAGAAAAGGATTTGGTTCTTGGGACAGTTGACCAAACTGGGACATTGTTTTTTGTAACACTTCAGGTGTTGCTCTCCGTCTGGCATCACCTAAGATCCAAAAGGGATCAGATCACAACAGCAGTTATTTCTTCTCCTTATTCTGTTTGCTGCTGCATCAGTCTTTGTTGCTCTGTTATTTGAACTTTCACAATCAGTAAAATATAAACTGGCTGCCGTTTTCACATCTCATTTATCAAAAAACTCATCTATAAAGTAAAATTGCTGAATCACTTAAAATAACAGTTAACTGCAGAAACATTTGGGTATTCTTAACAATTTTCTAATTTTTATACAATCAGTAAACACAGACAAAACAAGTTAAAAGAACTTTTGAAAATTACAAAAATTAACATAATAATGTCAGACAACTAGAAAAAATGAATTTTCTGTATAAAAGCACAGTTTGAATACTGGGCGCTGCATTCAATTCAGAAATCTGCTAGCTAAAAGCTAAAAGTTGTAAAATGTGAGCTAAAAGCTACTTTAAGCTAAAAATGGGAAATAAAGACAAAAACAGCAATTATGCTGAATTAAATCTCATATTTTTTAGGGAATCCTTTTTTTTTTTTACAAAAAATACAAAGTTGCACAAACCAGACATCATATAGCCATAACTGAACATTTTGACATTTGAATGATCGAAACAGTTGAATGTACATACATATACATATGTAGTTACAAAAACAAGTCAAGGAAGAAACCGTATAGGGTAGATGCTGAATCAGCATTTACACTAACCCTTCACATTAATTGTTTTTTGTACCTCACACGTGCAGATCTGACAGGGGTCATCAGCTGGGTGGAAACTGTCTCCGGGGCCGTACACGCTGCCCTCATATACACAATCTCCTCAACAACAAACACATGGAATTATCTTTCATAGAAAAACAAAACAATTGACTATTTCATTTTATGCTTCAAAATCTTTTAGCTATGTGGGAAAATCTCTTAAGAAATATGTGAACGTGCTTACCAGCACACACCGGACAGCACTCCCCAGGCACGTTGATGAAGTTTACACAAGGAGACAAACAGCGCAACTCAGAGCAGGTGGTCACTCCATCCACACACTGACAGGTCATACAGGGGGTGGAGTCTGCAAACCAGCTGCTGCCCTCTGCATGCTCCTCGCCTCCATACATACAACCTGAGAGAGAAAAAAAGATGCTGATCACTTCCTGTCTTTATGTTACAATAATAACAAATGGTGCATTACCTCTGCAGTGAGGACAGCAGGATCCTGAATCGGTCACCTGATGCAGACAGGGCAGCTGGGGACACTCAGGCGATGAGCAATGCACCTCACCTCTCTGTCACATTAAAACATTAAAGGAGACATATCATGCTTTTAAATCTGTCTTTTTCCACATTTAAATTATTCAGCTGGGGTCTATATAAAGTGGAACTGCAATGATTTCCTCCTTATTGTCAGCAGCTGTGGCTACAATGTAGCTTACCATCATCAGTGTGTGAATGGGTGAATGACTGAGTGTAAAGCGATCTGGGGTCCCCATGGGGCTTGATAAAGAGCTATATACTGTAAGTTCAGACCATTTACCATATAATGTAGCTCCACAAGCCCCTCTTTCACCCCTTTTCGGAGGTCTGTCTCAGATCAACCCGTTTTGACACTGTCTCTTTAAATCCAAACGAGGCGCGTCATACCCCCCTCCCCTCCAGCTTCCAGACTGGTCCATTTTAATTTGATAAAGGGGTTTATGACTATATAGCACCACAGTCCCATTTAAACCCCGAGGACATGAAGAGGTGTTTGTGAAAAAACTAATAAAAGGTCGTGTAAATATGAAAAAGTCGAACCTGGCAGGTGCAGGTGGAACAGTGGTTGGAGCTCAGATGCCAAGTCTGCCCGTCACTGAACTCCTGTCCATCCAGCACACACCCTGCGACCCAAAACAGAGAGAGATAACAAAGAAGAACACAAGAGGCTCAGAGTTTGTTTGAGAAAACATTTCGAGAAGCACCTGTGCACTCTGGACAGCACTGCCCCGGCCGGGTCACGGGCTGAGCGCAGGGCGTTAGTGGGCAGGCGAGGGGCACACAGGAAACGGTGCCTCTGACACACGTGCAGCGCTGGCAGGGGTTGAAAAGAGAAGTGAAGATGTGAGCATGATGGTGAACGACATCCTCATACAGACAGGAGTCACAAACGGGGCAGCAGTTATCTGAAGGGACGGGATGTGAGCACCGGACTGGACAAGATCTCCTCTGACAGCTCACCACCTCATTCTGATGAGAGGAAAACAAAAAAAATCAATTGAATAAGAACTTTTTTTCATATTTAGTAATAAATGTTGGCCACTGACCACGCAGGAGCAGGTAGAGCAGTGATCGGAGCGTGACGTAAAGGTGGAGCCAGATGGATACTCTTCACCCTCATGAAAGCACTTCCCTGTGCAGACAGGGCAGCACTCCCCAGGAAGGGTCTCTGGGTGCTGACAATGGGGGGGTCTACAAGCTACAGAAGCACACAGCACCCTACCATTCTGTACAGACACACACATTAGATCAAAAGATCAAAATGTTTTCAACAATTTTAATAAACTTTTTCAGAATTTGTGGCATGTTCTTTTTCCAAAAGTATTAGCGTGACGTTACCAAACATGTGCAGTGCTGACAGGGGTCTTCAGGATGCTGGAATTGCTCTCCATTTAAACAGTCCCTTCCATTAAAGTTGCACCGGTCACACTCTCCACATGCACAGCTGTCCAGAGCTGGGTGTGAGCAGGACACAGTGGGGCACCTTCTCCGTGCACACACCACCTCACCTCTCTACAGAATAAAGAAAATAAGATGTAAAACAGGGCCGGCCCTAGCCAATTTGGCGCCCTAGGCAAGATTTCAGGTGATGCCCCTTGTGCAATTTTCTAAATATCACTTCCAATTTACATACAATCACATCCTAAATAAAGGTTTTGTTTTTGATATTATTTTTATCTTTAGAAACCAGTTTGTCCAATTAAAATAGTTATCAATATAATACATTTGAAACAGAATACCAGAAGTCTGCCTCATACCTGCCAACATCTGCTGACAGTAATGAGAAACATCTGTTCATGTTAACCAGCAGCTGTGGAGTGAAGCAGTTCTAAGGGGTTCAGGGGTATACTCCCCCTGAAATTTTTGTCAAAGCTCAAGTCAAAACTATGCATTTTCCAGTCTTTTTAAGAGCATTTTCCTAAATTCTTGGGATTAATAAAACAACTTAAAATCAATATTTTATGATGGTATAAGCTGAATACCAGTCTTTAACCTAAACTTTATCTGAGATTATAACTGAAACTTCAATTATGCTTATTTTGTTTTCTGTTTACACACTGAACACCAGTAGTTAGTCTTGACTGCATAATATGATACTTTTATCACAAATTATCCTCTGCACCGTATAACCTCATGCAGAAACAGAACTAGTTACCTTCATAAACCTGAGTAACCAGTGATTATTCTACAGACTAAATTAACTATACTCTGATAAAAAGTTATATATATATTTTTTATCCTCCATTTGTGGCAACCCGTAGATGGATGGCGTCCTCAGCATTTGCCTATACTGCCTATGCTCACCTGTGCAGCCATCAGTATGATGAATAGGCTAACTTCCACTTACAGAACATGTACAGTCCTGGCACGTATGTTCTCCCCCCTGGAGGACCTGTCCATCGGCATAAGTCAAGCCCTGGAAATAACAACCTGCTCAAACACATGGAAGCATTAGTTACACAGCAACTCCTAAACAGGTGCGCTGTGATGTGTTGTGAGGTGATTACCATTACAGACAGGGCAGCCACATGGGTCAGTGACCGGGTGAGGACAGAGAGCAGCTGGACACGACTTCCTCACGCATCGAACTGAGCCACTCTGTAAGAGAAACGAGCTTGCTAAAATAAAGAAAATAAACAGCAGGTGGAAGGCACTCTGTTAGCGTTGACGGTACCTGGCAGATACATTCAGAGCAGGGGTCCCCTGGGTCAGCGATAGACTGTCCACTAAGAAGAACCACATTGTTATAGGAGCAGCCTAACAAATAAAAACATGTTTCTTGGGTTATTTTTGGTGGATCATTGTAAGTTTTGATTTTGACAAAAAACAAAAAAAACAACAACAAATAAACATACGGTTACATTCTCCACAACATTGCCCAGGAGATTTGTATGGGTGGTTACAGTCTCCGTTACACGATAGCTTGGTGCAGACGATATCACCTCGGTAACAGGAACACACCCTGCAGGGGTCTTTGTCGTCACTGAACTCAGTGCCATCAGGAAATTCTCTACCATTATACAAGCAGCCTGCAAGAAAAAGATCATTTGATTAATTTTCTAGAGGCTGCTCATTCTGAAAAGTTTATAAAGCCTTATCGGAAAAATTGGGATTGAGAAATACAACATAATTAGTTTCAGGATCAGGAGGGGGGAGAAATGGGGCTTGGTCAACCCCATTTAGGTCACCTGGATGAGGGGGTCTGATTGTTGAAAGACCTGAAACTCCTATGATCCCAGGTTACAACAATGATGATGTCTCCAGGATCACCACAACATGGTGTATTAAGAAAGTTGCAGACTACTTTAGCTATTTATTATTAAAACCACTTACTTTCCCAGTTGCAATTGTCTTATTCTTTTCCAAAACAAAGTTACAATTTCATTTTGTTTAAATAAATATTTGCATTGATTTTACTCAGTTTTCAGACTTGGGGTTTTTTAGTTAAGGTGTTTGAGTTGCTCACCATCACAGGACATACAGCACTGTCTCTGCACCGGGTGTTTACAGTTGGACGGTGGACAGCGTTTCCTCTCACACTGAACTGAGCCTTCACGACAGACACACTCCACGCATGGGTCTGACGTATCGTCCCACCTCTCACCGTTCGCTCGTTCTCTGCCTTCATGCGAGCAACCTGCAAGAAAAGACTTTAAAGCATCAAGATTGTTTTGTCTTTTAGGTCGTGGTGCCGGGGCTGTCTGAACCTGTACCTTGGCACGTCCGGCAACACTCTTGCGTGACGGGGTGAGAGCACGGAGCGAAAGGGCAGGGCTTGTGCTGACAGTGGATTGACCCGTTGTTGCACAAGCATGTTTGACAGCTGTCGGTCGGGGGGTAGAAACGCTCTGTGTGTCTGTAAGGCCTCTGCTCGTACACACAGTCTGATGGAGGATCTGAAGGACCAGGTAAACAAGCAACAAGAAACTTTAACTTAAACGTCTATGTGCATCTTGTGAAACTTCAGAAGGAGAATATAAAACAGTTTCTGTGATACATAAATGTTGAAGTTCTTACAATTATACTAACTGCTTAAAATGTCTTTTATTTTAGGTTTTGTAGGGAAGTGAAGTGTTGTTTTCTATCATTACTGCCCACCACTAAAGGTGAAAATGTTTTCGCCCATGTCTGCGTTTATTTGTCTGTTAGCAAAATATCTCATAAAGCATTGGATGGATCTTGGACCTTTAGGAAGTAATCATTAGATGACAATTGAATCTACAAAACCTAAAAATAGTTACAACCCAGTCGATTTATGAAAATATCAATTTGATATGAAAAAATCCTAATTTCAAGCGTGTTCTTATTTTTAGCTTTAGCTGTTTAACTTTGCTCTTGTGTTTGTCAACATAATGTAACTGATGTGTTTGTTACAGGTCTCTCTTTTAAATGAGACTAAGTTTCAATGAGATTACCTGTCTAAATAAAGTAAAGACATAAAATAAACTTTACAAATACTGAGCTACAATTTAGAGTGGTAGTAGCTGAGCATAATTAACACGATATGCCTTGAGTGCTTCAAGTTGCAGCAAAATATCTCATGAACCACTGAGATGAATTTAAAATAAACTTGCCAGAAAACAATCAATGGTTGTACTGATTTAATTACCGTTCGGAGTCAACCCAATTCAAGATGGATTCTACAGGTCAACAACCTTAGCCAACACAAAAATGGATACAATTTATCAACATTGAACTAAAGTACGAGGTGGCATGCATTAGTCACAAGGTTTGACCAAAAGGGCTTTCTCATTATAACATTTTCTTAGTTTAAGTCTTTTGAATGTTGTTTATTTGCAGTTTTCTCCCATTACATCCTCACCTGGACACTGGGGGCAGCAGTCTCCTGGGAGCATATTTGGGTTGGAGCATGACAGTGGTGGACACCTCCTTGATGAACACTGAACGTTCCCGTTCTATAACAACAAAAACACAAGATGTAATGAAAACAAGACCGACTGAAGGCACAGAATGAGGCGAGGGTCCATTCTCACTCTGCAGCTGCATGTCCTGCAGGGGTCAGTTGGATGTTGAAAGTCCTGTCCATTTGGATACTCTTTCCCAGCATAACTGCAGCCTACAGGAAGTAGAAAGTGCTGATTATTTGTGAATTTTGTTTGGTTTGTTGATGAGAGTTTTGTATTTTGTCACCATTGCAGTTGTTGTTGCAGCATGTTCCAGGCAGCGGGGCATTACAGTTAGGACGAGGACACTGAGGTTGGTGGCAGTCAATCCTTCCGCTCACACACCTACACTCCTCACACACACTCACAGGATTGGGAAAAGCCTCTCCGTCCACAAATATGCGGTTTTCAAAGGAGCAATCTGTAAAAAAAAAAAAATAGCCTACATAAAAATGTCTCATGACCAAAGTATTGCAGCTCAATATTCCACATAATCTTAGGATTCATACCTTGACATTTAGGGCAGCACTCTCCAGGTGGGGTGTAAGAGTTGGAGCAGTTGAGCGGGGGACAGGTTTGTCTCTCACACCCGACAGTCCCATGCTGAGGACATGGTGGACATACATGTTAGCTGTGATGGTGGAAAGTACCAGGATGTGTGTTTGTGAACAGAGGCACACCCACCAGACAGGTACAGACGTGGCATGTCTGGTCAGGGGTCGTAAACCTCTGTCCGTTGCTATAGATACGGTGGTTATAAGTGCAGCTGTCACACATTTCACAACAGAAACCTCAAGGAAGGAAACATATGATGCAGACATGTTAATAACTCATTTGTATAGAAAAGTTAAAATGCTCACACATGAACATGAGGTTTTACCTGTAGTCTTACTGGGGTGCTGACAGTCAGAGGGGGGGCACCGCATCTGTGTGCATGAGATGTCTCCGTTTACACACGTGCAGCTGGAGCACGGGCCCTCAGGGTGCCAGCTGGAGCCTTCTTCATATTCCACCCCCTCCAACACACAGGCTACGAGACAAGGTGTCATGCAGGTTAGTCACTGTTGAGCTGTAGCTGCATGTGTAAGTGTGTGTGTGTGTGTATTCATAATTACCTTTGCAGATTGGACAGCAAAGATGTGGATCATTAACAGGGTTGGAGCACTGGACTGGGGGACATTTTTCTTCATGGCAAACTACATTTCCAGCCTAAATCAGAGACAATTACATCAAATACTGTAAATAAAGTTGGTTTCAAGTGACAAAAATATCCTTTTTAGATATTAAATTTAGGTCCACATTACAAATTTTGAATTGTTTTAAGTCTTCAGAAGACTTTTTATGGAAAAACAATAAAACAAAGACATCTCTTTTTTAATGTGTGTGATTCCTGACAGCAGTCGAACAACGGCTGCATCCTTTGTGCTGTTTTAACCATTCAAATTTCAAAACCTTCAGCTTTTATAATAATAGTGTGCCATGATATTTGGCTTTAGTACTTTTACACTTCTCAAAACATTTAACTTTATTTACAATTCTTTTTGTCACATATGACATAGAGATCTCTTTAGTTCCTTCAAAATATTGTTGTCCTAAAATCATCTTCAGCATATGGTACTTGTTCTGTTTCTGTCTTTTTATGCTCCATTTAGCTTTTAGCTATGCCTTTGCTAATTTTAGCTTTTAGCTATGATTTTCCCTAACTAAAGTTTTACTAATTTTAGCTTTTAGCTACACTTTAGACTGCTAGATAGGCACCAGTGATCCCCATGTCCCTGAAAAGAAGAAGTGAATTAAGATAATAGTTGGATAGATTTTGCTCATTTTACATTTTAGTTCCAGTTTTGGAGCTTTAGCTAAGGTTTTACTTGTTTTAAATTTTGTCCACTGTTTAGCTAATTTTAGCTTTGAGCTACTGTATTGTTGCTGTTTTACTTTTCTTTCCCCCTTGTAGAATGAGCCACCCACACTGCGCTGGCTTGCCTTACACCTGCACTGCAGGCAGGGTCCACTCCCAGCAGGGACGAACACTTTTCCATCAGCGTACACCCTTCTGTCAAACTCACACTCTGCAGACACAAACACAAGTTTATAATTTGTTTTCCCCTCTATTTCAAACAGATATTTTTTTTTTTACCCAGAAGTAAAAAAAAATTGACAAAATCATTTAGCATCCTCACCTCTGCATGTCGGACAACACTCTCCTCTGCGCTTGGCTGGATGTTTACAGTGTGGTGTGGGACAGGAGACCTCCATCCGCTCACAAGATACTTCACCTTCCTACACAAAGAGCAGATATAGGATTAGTTTGCAGGTGCTGTTAGATAATAAACTCAAATCTGTGTTGGACATTTCTGTTGAGCAAGAAGGAGGTTTGTAAGGTTTTCAGGTGAACTTATGAAGAAGTGAGACGCTGAAAAACAAACAAGTATGTACTATTTAGCGCTATCATCTTAAAAAATTTATTTTAAATGTCAATAATACTTTTTTCTTATAAAAAGGAACTTTTAAGTTATTTCAGATTTGTTTTTCAGAACATCTCTTTTGTATTAGAAAAAAAAGGGATTATAATTCTAGTTTTATCATCATTATATGACTAAAACCTCTTGGCACTCACAGAGCAGAGACACTGGATGCAAGGATCCCTCCTGGATGGGAACTGTTCACCGTTCACGTACACCTGCGACTCATATTCACACTGCTCACATCTACAAAATCAGAAATTTGTGAAAAACAAAACAGAAAATTTTGACTTTTTGTTTCCATTTGAACTTTTAAAACTGTTGAATAGAGTTAATGAGGTTAGGATGCCTGTTACCGTGGGCAACAGTCTCCAGCACGATGCACAGGGTTGGGGCAAGGTGAGGCAGGACATTTGTAAGCTGAACACACCACATTTCCATCCTGGCAGAAAACCAATAAAAATACACCTCACTAATTGTATTTATTAGTGTATTAAAGCCATAATTCATGCGCACTGAGAAACACACCACACATGTACACTTCTGACAATGGTCTCCTGTGGGGATCACAGCTCCATTAGGGAAGTCGAGTCCATTCACAGCACAGCCTGTAAAACACAAACATATACACACACACTGTACTTTATCTATTTACACACTCTGCTACGGGGGGAAACAGGAAAACCCACCCTGGCAGACTGGACAGCAGCTACCAGGTGGAGGAGCAGAAGGGTTTTCACATGGGGGGCTGCACTTCTCCCTCTCGCAGTGAACACGACCCTCCTGTGAGGAGGAGAAAACAGAATCAGTGCAGGTGAAGGGAGGATCTAACAGATGGTTGTAAATGAAACCCACCAAACAGGAGCAGACGTCACAGGGGCTCTCTGCTGGCCTCCACCTGGCTCCGTGGTCATACCTAACACCTGAGTGGGTACAAGCTGCAAACACAAAATTTAGATGGTTAAAAAAAAGCTGAGAATAAAATCATTATGTGTTTCACTCCATCTAGGAAAAAGACGTTTTGTTTTTTACATTAGTGCCCTCTACTGTCCTCATCTTTTTATTACATCAGAATTCTGCTCTTTAATTTTGCCATTAAATCAATCTGTTAGCAAAATATATGATGAACCACAGAACATATTTAAATGAAACGTTCAGGAAATAATTTTTAGATGTACATCCCAAACTGATTAGTGTTTGGAATTAACACAGTTGAAAATGCCTGTCTAATCGAAAACATTACTTTTCCATTCAAATTACAGTGGTTGCATTTTCTTGAACAAATGCCGATCCACTGAAACAAGCCAATGAAACATTTTTCCATTGCTTGCATTATAAATAAAAAAAATTTTTTGTAGCAGAAAATAGATTTTCTTTTTCTATTTTTAGTGAAAAGCTATTGTTAGTTTCAGACATCCCTACAATTGTGCTTCACTTGGAAAAAATGAGGCTCATCTTGTCTAACTAAGAAAAATAAGATTTGGCAATCAGTCATTAACTTGATGGATAGACTTTAGTAAAATAATTTTCTTCTTTAGTTTATGTTAAAATACCACCTGTAATTTACTTTTGTTATGTTTTTTTCACCTTCTGTGGGTTTCCTTTTAAATTTTTAGTTTGGAAGGTGCTTGCTGTATGTGTGTATGTACAGTATTTATGATATTAAATCTAAAATGAAATTAAATTCTATGAAAAACAAAAGAAAACATCACTACGATAACACATAATTGAGGAGTGACTGGAAGCTACTTGAGCATCATTTTTTCATTACTCTTAAAAACTTAGATCTTCTAGTGGAAAAAAGGCTTTAGATAAGAGATATTGAACTTTCTTTAGGAAGAAATAAAACAGCATTTCAGAAAAACAACAGTAAATCAAAAATATTGCATTGACTCTCATGTTTTGTTCTTTTATTTTAAGAAACACTGATTAAAATGCTGTTTTTTTAAATACCTTTAGGTAAAATGAAACCATTTTGCCTCAAAATTTGTGAAGGAAAACTGAAACCAGAGGCTGTACATCAACACATGACCCTAAATTTGAGTAAATTTTGTTCAAATTTCTCAAGGTGTAGTTTGCTGGATGCACTTAAAGATGTTTTTTTTTTTGTTTTTTTTTGTTTTTTTTACCAGAGAGATGCTTCAACAGCTATGAAAGCTGATTTAATATGAAAAGAAAAGACTAAAACATCCCTTTATAAAATAAATTGCATTAATGTTTTTTTTTGTCCTTTGTTGACCTCACCTCTGCAGTCCTGGCAGCAGTCTCCAGGTTCCCTCGGTGGGCAGTCTGATGGAGGGCACGGCTGGAGAGAGCACTCCCTTTTACCGTCCTGCTACCACAGAATGACACAAACCAAAGTCAGTTATTAAAAAAACTTGATAAATAAAATATATTCAGCTCTGTCCTGATGCATTTCAGTAATCCAGGTAGAAAAATCAAAAGAAAAATAAGTAGGTCGATGCATTGACTCTCATGTTGGTAGATGAAACGTTTCATTAAACAAGAAACTGTCCAGAGGACCTACTTATTTTTCTTTTTGATATATTCAGCTCTGTTTTTATGCTCAGTGTCAAAATCTTACCTTACATGAACACGTCTGACAACCGTCCAGAGTGACGTAGGACACATTGTGCACTCTGCCGTCCTGATCACACCCTGAAGATAAGTCACACAGTTTAATGTTTTACATTTCAGACCGTCTGTTGAATTGTGTACAAAAATGTAAGTAAGAAAGTTTTTTTTGTCTTTTCTGGTTGCTTTGACTGATTGCCTTCATTGTTTCTAGAAGCTGTTAAGAAACATCTGGCTCTGCTTTCTTACAAGTAACGACAGAACAGCGTGACCTGAACGCTTGTTTTCACACACACGTTTTTATGGAGTGTAACCAGAACCAGAAGCGTCTGCAGACTTCCAAATGTTAAGACTATCAAAGGAAGGTCGTACCAGTCTATAAACACCGCCGGCAAGGATCCCGTCTCTCATGACAGAGATATAATCGTGGCTCTCCATCTCCCTATCTCAACTCCCCATCTATCTGACAGGATTATTTTGATGCAAACAATTAGGATGCCGGCACACCAAAGCACATTATGGTTTAGTGTAGACGTTTTGGCAGATAATGACTTTAATGACAGCTCTCCAAAGGACGGATTGTGCACGAGAGACGGCAGAATTCAGAGGACAAGATGAGCCAGTGAGGCCGCCCACTGTGCCAGCAGCTAACAAGCCAGCCAAGCCTGTATGAGATCAAAGTGTGGGGTACTTTGCAAATGTGCATCAACCTGGTGCCACCGGAGACTTCTGACCTCCGTGCAGACACAATTAACAGAAGGATGAATAAAAGAGATGGGAAACACACGTGTCAAGCTGATGGTAAAAGCCTGCACAATAAGCAGGACAGAAAGTTACACACACAAAGTTACATCACTTTATTTCTTCCACTTTGGGAGAGAGAAATAAAAATGGGAATTCTGTTGTAATTTCATCAGTTTCAATCAACCCAACTTCAACACTCAACACCAGATAAGTCTGAGTGCAGGATTAAAACAAACGTGTTTTTGTTTGTCTGACAAAGAGAAGTTGATTGACTTTCACCTCTGCTGTTAGTTTGACAGGTGACCTCTCCAGATGTGCAGGAGCACACAGTGTTCAGGTCGAGCTGCCAGCGCCGCCCCTCCTCCACTTTATGTCCGTCCCAAACGCACCCCTGCTTCACACACTCACACCCCTCCAGGTATGTGACACGGGACTGCAGATCTGCGTTCTGTTTCCAAACAAAACCTTCAGTTTCATTTTGAAACGTTTCATTAAATATTAAGAATGTGACGGTTACCTGAGCTTTGACCATATCCAGCATACGGCTCAGCTCCTCCAGTCTCTTCTCCAGCTTGTCCACCCTGCCGTCTGTCTGGGCCTGAGAGACACTTCTCACCCCCTGAGGAGATCCAGGCAACCCCAGCACTGCCGCTCTCTGCTGCTGGTCATTCTGGACGTCCTGAGGATGATGGCTGCTTTGCTCCTGAAGCCGGGGGTTTGTTTGATGTTCACTGAGCGACACATCAGGATGAACACTTTGGCTGGTGTCAGATGGAGCGTTTAGACTTTGTGTGTCGTGATGAGGCCCAGGCAGGTCATCTGCAGGAGACGACAAGAGGAAAAAAATTCCTGAATCGTTTTTTTAATGAGTAGAAATAATTAAGTCTTGAATAAACATCCTGGAGATCATTGTCAAAAGGAAGACCCACACTGAAGAATAACAAACACACTGTTCGAGGAGATTTTATGCTTTGGGCCAAAAGTTCTTCTTTCAGCTCATCGTTTAATTGTATCCTAAGTTCAGGGAAATACTTGTTTATGTACTTATTAATTGAATTCAAATATAGCAAATTATTATGAGTGAACAAAGAAGAATAAAGCAAAATCTTTATTTGTTACAACAACAAGCAGTAGGGGTGCAACGATACAGAAAATTCACGATTCGGTTCGATACTTTTGTCTCACGGTTCGATATTTTTTCGATACAA
>JARVJO010000002.1:15438761-15505082 GCA_031762555.1 Cynodonichthys magdalenae | reverse complement strand
CTATCTATCTATCTATCTATCTATCTATCTATCTATCTATCTATCTATCTATCTATCTATCTATCTATCTATCTTCCCCTTTTAAAGGATTTAATCTGGCCTAATGTAGATATTGGCTACCTGTAGGGGCTCTCATCTACATGTAACATTTATATTAATAATGTCCTCCTGCAGCAGGCCACAGCCATGGTGATGGGATGATATGAAATAAGATTAAATGAAATAAGATGATATTCTTTATTGATCCCCCAAGGGGAAAATTCATCTGTCAGAGGCAGAGTCTGCGAAACATAAAATGAAGCAGGCACATCAAACATATCTAAAAATAAACAAATGAATCACAACAACAATAAAACAATAAGGGGAAACAGTCACGCTAACAGGAAGAGGTCTGATCAAAAAGCAAAATGGAACCAGAAACAAAGTTCAAAGGAAGATAATTGTTATTAGGAACAAATAGGAACACTTGAGATGAAGAGCTATTTAGTTTTGTTTTATGAGAACAACAAAGCATGGAGGCAAGCCAATATCTGTACAAAAACATACTTTTAATTCATTTTAAACAAATTAGTTTGTCATCTAGTTAAAAATATTACAATCTGATTATATTTATATATTTAAGTCAAGAATAATATCATTTAAAACAAAGAGTGATAGTTATGAATATCTATCAATCTTACAAAAGTAAACCTTTTCTCAGTATTTCCAGGTAATGAAAACCAGCTGGTTGGTTTGTTTATTTTTAATTAGGAAGTTTAGAAGTGTTTTTTTTTTTACAAACAGTTATCTATTTTCTATAACAATTTAGAGAATATAAGAAACCTGCTTAGAAATAACAAAAAAAAAAAATAAAATAACAAAATCAAGAAAAATCACTATCAAATTTGTATTGGCCTGAGACACTTAAGTGTACAACAAACATATATATATATATATATATATATATACAGTATATATATATATATATATATTAAAGCAACAAATTGTTCTCCACAAACAGCAAGTTCGACAAAATGACAGAATGAACTGCTGTAACGCTTGACCCGTTCAACACATGGTATGACAAAGTCAGCATGTTGGCAGGTGCTGATGCAGAGATGTAGGAAAAAGGAGGTCTTTCTGCTGTCTCTTTCAAATACCTGCAAACCTGCAACCAACCTCATTATTACTACATTTTACTATAAATTTACTTAAACTCGTAAAAGCAAACTTTAGATTTATTGCCCCAAATGAGCCAAATGAAAACATACGAGCTTTTATTGCATCATTAATAATCATCTTTAAGATGATGTGTTTCTTTACATGCATTCTTTTACATGAACAAACAAAGAAAAAAACACATTTAATACAGTTGTATTTTTACACTGCATGAAATACGTTTAAAAAAATTAATGTTTCTTCGTCAACAATATTGGTTCTGACACCTTAAAGCTGAGCAGGTCTGCGTTTGATGCTCAGCTGGGAGTGTTTGCGGCCTATAAATACCTGTATGAATGTAAAGCAGGTTGATGGTGGCTGTTCTTCACCTTCAAAGAGAGAGAGAGAGAGAGAGAGTGAGAGAGAGAGAGAGATTTTAAATCAGAATCAGGCAAACCAAATTAAAGGGGGTGCAAATCCCCCATGTGCCTGCTCCCTCCCCATTTCTGCCCTATCATCTATCTCTGGACCATGGTGGGGTTGTCATGTCGACCAGCCCACAAGTTACTATGACAACGGCTCAAGGGGAAGCTCTTGCTAGTGAGGTTATTGCCTCCTTGGGGATGCAGAAAGGACAGGTGGAATGTGAGCACAGACAAAAGGACTTACAGACTCCTAAATGAAGCCAGAGGTCAAGTTGGATGATGCTAACTGTGTTTGTGTGTACACGGTAGCATTTAGGACCGATGGAGAACGGTCCGTGGAGTGTGAGCCAGAGTTGCTCCACTGATGCAGCACAAAGTTTTCTCCATTCACTCTTTACTGTACATGATGTATTACACTTTCAGCTCGGTGCCGTAACCCGGGGCAGTGGCGGGGCGAGTGCATGGGGAGGGAGAGACATTAAGGACTCTCCGAGGTGTCAGATGGGTCCCCAGCTTCCCCCACATTTTGTCATATAAATGTCATAAAGACAAGTTTGGAGTTGGGAAGGTTTTGGCTTTCCCCCTGCCTAGAGGGGTATGACGGTGGTTAATTGCCCCATTAGCACTGACAGGGTAAATTGGTGGAAGGACTAACTATATATTATACAGTGAAAACAACAAATCCCTGGCATCCACCTGAGGGCATGAAAGGTTCTGCGAGAGAGAAGCAGAATGTGTGTAAACACATGAGCTTTAATATTGGTAAAATATTACAATACAATATTTATCACTATGGAAATTAACCCGTAGCGACAGTCACAAAGAGCAACTCTGCTTGTATATGTGCTGAATTTTTAACAAGCAAGAACATACCTATTTTATTCTATTCTATTCTATTCTATTCTATTCTATTCTATTCTATTCTAGCCTTAAGTTTAACATTTATTGGTCAAACATGCAAAATATGATATCAAATGCACCCACCTGCCTTTTTTATTAAATACAAGACAGTTATAACCAGTATTTGATATTTCATACTAGATATTCAGTATAAGCGATATTATGTGTATTTAATATACAGTAGTAAATGCATGTAAAGGTAAAGTATGAAATTAACCATATAAAATGATTTCCTGAATTATATGAGATGATGCAATTTGAAATAATTTATCCTCATAGTTTTCTAGATGCAATTTTGAAATGCGGGTCCACACACAATGTAAACAAAGGGCTAAATCCTGATCAAACCATGTGAAAGCTGGAGCAACTCGACTGACCAACAGTGCATTAGGATGGCTTTAGGGCAAATATGGCAGAATCAGACAAGAGTAGAATCTTGGAAAAGGTGTCACGGTGGAAATGTAAGAGTGAATAGAGTGTAAATTCAAAAGAAAGGTGACAGAATAAGTAAGACAACAGTTGAGATTTAATTTCGGTGGCCAAGCAGGGAGGTGGACCGTCATAAAACTAGAGCTCGGCATTCAAACACAAGTTCTTGGCAAAATATCTACTAGGCCAATTTGGCTTGTATAGCTTCAGCTGTTTCTGTAAAATAATTTAAAAAAATGCATGTTTGGTCAAATATTTTGCTCCTATGTTTTTAATTTAAGAACACATTAACAATCAATATAAAAATCTAAGTTTATTCCTTTTTTAATTTTTTTGTCCACTCTTTGCACTGAATAAATCAAATGTATTGGTAATGTAAAAAAAATGCAGAGGGACAACTTAAAATTATTTTGTCTCTGAGCTGTGATATCTTTGCGTTTGTTTCAAATGATGTAATTTTTTAGTGACAAATAAGTACATGATGGGCAACAACGAACCAAATTTCTTGATCATTTTATCAAAACCTTTGAATTTACTGTGTGTGTTTTGTCAGTTATTGCATACAAAAGTCACACACACACACACGGGCAATGTCTGGATGATGCTGTTCAAATCACGTCACCTTTCGGTGTCTTTTGTCCCTAAAATGACAAATTGTCTCCGACTGTCTCCGCAGCAATAACAAGAGAAACTCCCTGTATGTGTAAAGACGACAGAGCAGCCTGTGATTTATGGTCCTGATAACCTGCAGTCTTCGACACAGGCCTCTGCCACATCATCACTTCAAACCTTGTCGAATCGTAAAATATTTATTGGACGTTTCAAGAAGGAAAGACAAATCATTTGGAGCAACGTTAATGAGGATATGAAGAAATCTAATGCACACAGAGAGAAAAAAATCCGATCAAAGCCAGAAAAATAAAAAGCATGTCATGATGGGATAAAAAAAAAACTATACATAAGAAAATACATTAATATTTATGAGATTTAAAGAATATGATGTTGTATTGCGGTTGTTTGACGCAAAAATGAGCTGCAGTAACCACACTGCAGATCAGGCTTTAATCGGATTTTTGCTTCTTTTGGAAATTCTTTAATATTAATGGATTTTCACGGATTTCCCCCCCTTTTACATTTCTACATAATTATTCATACATTTTGAAAAAAAAAAAAGACAATTTTGACAATCAAAGATGAACAAAATAAAACATGTATCCTCTACAAATAATATTTGCTTTTATAAAAAAAAAATCAGCTTTCACTTGTAAATATATGGACGATGGACAGATTGAAATTCACAATAGTATTATCATAACAAAAGGGCAGAGTTGGAAAGATGGACGGTCAGAGCACAGGGGAAAAACTAAAGGTCTTCATTGATGGCAAACATTAGAATAGACATGTTATTTTAGCTTTTAATATATACATAAATTAGGGTTTTTTTAAGTCACAGAAAAAAATAAAAACAGCACGGAGCAAATATTAAGCTTAAACATCTCAGTCCAAACAGAGTGTACGAATGGAATTCCTTATTTAGAGCTTTAAATTAGATTTTTACATTTTATTTGAATAATTTCGGATAAATATAAAGCCTAAACATTATTATTATAACTTTTATAATACCAACAGTAATTAAATAAACAAAAATAAATATATGAATAATAGATAAATATAATGTGTTTATTTAAACCTCAAAAATCCTTATTTGAAGCTAAAATATAAAAGTCGGTATAAACTAAAAGCGGTCCTGCGGAACCTTTGGAGTGTTTGGACTCCTCTGTGTCAGAGTCGCATTTTGTTCAAGATGTCTGACGTGTTTTTTTTTTCCTTCAGAAAAGGAGGACATTATTAAGGTTTTCTGGGCTTTATTTATTTCGACTTTAAACGTAGTATTTTGATATGCATTGTAATAAAAATATATATTTTAGGCTTAGTCGGGCAATTTTTCGGAAAATTCGATTTTTTTTTTCTAAAAAGCGTTTCTCATTCTACATTTTAATTTAACATTAACATCGGCAGTAAAATCTACTTTTCAAAAAATATTTTTCTATTTCTCTCATCTTTCTCTGTGTCTCCGCTTGGCTCTCTCTCGCTCTCTCTCTGTCTCTCTCTCCCCTCCCTCCCTCTCTCTCTCTCTCTCTCTCTCTCTCTCTCTCTCTCTCTCTCTCTCTCTCTCTCTCTCTCTCTCGCGGAATCCTATTGATCCAAACGGGCTAATTAGCGGTGTCTGCGCAATTACGCACATGCGCACTGAGCGTAATCTCAGCCATTTTTTGAAGGAAACTAATTAGCAGGAATAAAGAGCCAAGTGTTTTTCCTCCCACAGTGATCAGAACTCATTCTACCTCTGGAGCTCGCGCAGACCCCTCCGTCCCCCCTCCACCCACCCCCACCTCCTGTTTACTACAGCCTATATGTAGCTTTAATTACACAGTTGTTTGGTAACAACTTGGACCCCGCTGCTCCCTCTCTTCCTCCCCCTCGCGCTCTCTTTTTTCCCCCTCCTTCTTCCCTTTCCTCTTCTTGGCTCCGTTAAAAGAAAAACAAAAAGAAGGAATCATTCATAAGGAATGAGTGGAGACTCCACGCGATTGTTTTCCGGACTAGCGGAGGTTTCGGCGCGCGGAGCTTTGTGCCAGAGTCGCTGCAGAAATGTAAGTGTGCTGTTTGTTTACCATGTTACGGGGGAGTCGCTGGAAAGGAAGCGAGCCGGCGGTGGGGAGGAGGAGGAGGCGAAGTAAGGAGGAAATGGTGGGGGGTGTTGGGTCAACGCAGTTTGTAAATTCAAAGCTTAAAGCTTTTTTTGTTGTTAACGCGGCTGAGCGTTGGGTCACCTGTTAGCGGCTACTGGACGCAGACATTCCGGTTAAGCTGAGTCGGAAAGTGTTCCGGTGGGGTTGGATAGACTGTAAACAAAAGCAGAAGTGGGCTGATGGTCGATCAGCGGCATGACAAACACACAGGGACGGGGAATGAACTACTCATACCGGTGCTTGGCCAGGGGGTTTTCGCAAAGCTCCACTCCCATAGTCCTGGAAAAAATGCAAGAGTACTGTTACCTTAAGACTGAAGGAGGTTCCATAAGATCCACTGGGTCCTCAGGCAAGGCAGCTGCTATAAAAAAAAGAAAAGAAAAAAGTGTTTGTCCTTTTCCTGCTTTGTGTCCAAGATAATAAACAAAAGGTGTTTTCCTAAAGTAAAGCCACACAACTCTTCTGCTTCTCATCCCCCCCTCACACCCCTGCCTCTCCTTTCTGTGCTACACACACACCAGAGGACACACACACACCAGCTCACACAATCTAGGCATCTTTTTCCCCATTGGATTTATTTTAGACTTAAATTTAACAAACATGCTATAATAAAAACAGCTGTGAAACAAGCCTGTAATAGGCCACTGCATGCTGGATTTTAGGGGTTCTGAGTGTGACTAATTGACATAATCAGAATCAGTTGCACAAAAGGATGAGCTCTCATTAACACACACATACACACAAGTCGTTAAATGATGGTTTCCCGCACTTGTGATCGATAGAGAGCCAGGAATGCTTGTATAAATAGTTACATTGCCGATAGACCCAGGTTATTGATTGCAGTGTAAATGAAAATCTTTATCAGATTAGAGGCCGTTCTCAGCTGCTGGCAGCCCGGCTCAGCCCCTCGGCACTCTGTGGCAGGACAGTGGACAGCTGCAGTGAGCAAGGGTCTGTGGCCTGTGACATAAACACAGTACATTAAAGCGCTATCAGAGTGTCAATATGAGCCATATATCTCCAAGCTGCAGAGGGAAGGGGTGGGGGTGGCCACAGAAGGGAGGGATGGAGGCGTTTAAGGAGGTGGAAGAAAGGGGGGTTGGTCGAAGCAGAAGGTAAAAGGGTAGATTAAGGTCTCTCCTTGATTAAAAAAGGTCAGCAATGAGATTCTGGGACACAGACTAACTGAGATGTATTTGAGTCAAATGGCATCCACCTGCCAGTCAGGAACCTGAGCCAATTTATTTTTTAGGTCTGTGATCAGATGGTTTTAGTTTCACAATCTTTAAATAAAACCAACTGGTAATCATAACATCAAATGATAAAATATAATTGCCATAGAAAAGGCAAAGACAAAGTTTTTGTACAGTATGTGCATTTTTTTAAACTCAAGTTTGTTTATGAGGATCACAAATGTTCAACATCTATAGAGTGGCAAAGATTATTTGTTATAATGCTTAATAGTGCTTGTGTGCACGAGTTGCTGATTGTAAAAAAAAAAAAAAAAAAAACATTTTCCAGGCCCATCAAAGTAATACACATTTTGATTTAAGTACACTGCAATGCCGCATTTTAAAAATTACTGGTTGTCTTCCACTTAAAGACACATTTTAGAAGAGTCATACGAATTTTTTGTGCACAAGGTTTTGTTGTAAAGCTTGAAATGTGTAAAGGATTTGCTTATTGCAGTTGCTGATCCAACATCTCTTTACTGGTGCACTGTTCATAATGTAGAGAAATCTATACTGGCTTTAAAAAATGTTCGCCTATCTTCTTTTATCTAAGTGTGGCAATTTAGCAGAAGCCCTTTAGCTTAGAAGCATTCAGTTCTTTATTTAATCCGATCCCCAGAGGAATATTACAGACCTCCTGCGTAGCCTTTACCCGCATTCCTCTACCCAGTTTAGTGCTCATGCTATTGATTTTCACATTAAGGGCTAACCCTAACCCTTGGGTAACCAGCCTCTGGATTGCTAACTGTGAAGACTGTATTGAACAGATTCTGTCCAAAGACTCTAATCAATGTCTTTACTATTATGCAATATTTTTTACATGACTTATGTATTGCTTTCTTCTTTTTTTCTACTTATTTTTCTCCTATCTTCTGTCTGTCCTCTCTTTTTCTGTATCCTAAACACACAGGTGGGCTGGTAATGTGTGGCAGCTGTAGCCTCTGGTATGGACACCGGTGAGGGAGGAGGAGGGGATGGAGGGGGAGGAGAGGAAAGAGATGCTGACCTCAGTCCCCAGGCTCTATCTTTTCCTCTCCTGACCCTGGCGGTCATTCCTGAACAGGGGTCATCCTCTCGTACCTCAGTTATGGTCCCTGCCAAAGAGCCCCTGACCCTGTCTCGGCAGGGGGAGGTGGGCGCAGAGGGGTCCCAGGCTAGAGAGGGAGGGGAGCAGAAAGAAGAAGGTCAACATACACAGGAAAATGTAGCCCAACTAAAGCATGGGATGAAAGAGGACTTTGCAGAGGGATGTCTGTCAGGGAAAAGGAAAGAAGAAGGAAAGGTGCATGCAGGTGTGGGAGAGGCTTCGTGTAAAGGAGGCCTCCAAGCAGCTCTTGACAGCAGAAGTGGGGAGGAGGAGAAGGAAGAGGAGGAGGCCATCTCAAACCAAAGTCAAACCAAATCCAAATGTTCTTTATTACCTCAACAGAGCCAGTACAGCTCTTCTTCCAGCACTGCAAAGGCCAGTGGCACACTCGACAGCAAAACAGCCACCTCTCCAAAGCCCTCCCACCCGCCTTCTTCCTCTCCAAAGCAGTCTCATTTTTCTCCCATCTCTCCAAAGCACTTCAGTTGTCCATCCTCCTCTTCTGCCCTGCTGAGTGAAACAGAGGTAAAAGACATTAAGGGCGATCAGGGCTGGATTTCTGGGTTTCCTCAGAGCTTTAGATCCCAGCAGTCTTCTATGGCTTTTCCACTGGCAGGTATGGAGCCTGCTGAGGATGACGTGCTGACAGGGGTTCCTCATTCTTCCATTTCCAATGGAAAAGGTGCCAAAGCTCCAGAACCAAATGACAGCCAGCTAGAAACAGTGGTGGATGATGAGAAAGACAAAGAAGAAGAACAGAAAGAAGCTGTCCTTAAAAACCTCAACCAAGACCTCTCTCCCAACTCACTGACTAGTCACATGACCATAATGCACTCACGTAATTCCTGCAAGACTCTTAAATGCCCCAAGTGTAACTGGCACTACAAGTCTCAGCATACACTACAGGTTCACATGAAGGAGAAACATCCAGAGCCGGGAGGTCAGTGTGTATGCGGAGCCTCTGGGGGAAAGTGTGTGTGCGGCGGTGCAACACGAGGTGTGTGTGTATACTGTAGCTCGGGAAAAGCTCATCCTCGTTTGGCCCGAGGTGAAACCTACGCCTGTGGCTACAAGCCCTACCGCTGTGAGGTGTGTGACTATGCTACGTCATCAAAAGGCAACCTCAGCATACACATGCAGTCTGACAAACATCTTAACAACGTTCAAAATGGGGGACACGCAAATGGCCACATGCACACCTCTGGTGGTACCAACAACAACAGCTCCTCCAATGGTCATGCAGCAGATGAACAGCCATACAACAAGCTCCCGCTTTCTATTCCAACACCCACTCCCCAGCCCACTAAGCTTGCACCACCTGTACACTCCCATTCTCACGGTAAACGGTGGCGATGCGATGTGTGTGACTATGAGACCAGCATTGCTCGCAACCTGCGCATACACACCACCAGCGAGAAACACACACATAACATGCTACGGCTCCAGCAAGGTTACTATTTGTCTCAGTGCAGGAGTCTTGCCCCACATCTTAAACACCTACAAAACACAGGTGAGTAATTTATTACATCTTTACATAATTCTTAACGTAATGCTAAAAATGTGTAAAATTTGCTGGTTTTACTTCTTTTTAGGTGCTGAGCTTTCCCTGAACATGCGACTGACTGGTCAACAGGTCCTTGAACAACCAATGACCCTTGGGTCAGCCCTAACGCCATCACCCTCCCCCTCTCCATCTCCTCCTCCAGCCCCATCTCTGTCCCCAACAGGACCCCTCTCCCAGGGTGTATTTCAATGCCTCGTCTGCTCATCTTTCTCATCCGACAGCTTAGAGTCTGTAGAGCAGCATTTGAATGCTCCCCGCTCCTTGCCGCAGTCTGAGTGGTGCTCCCTTGTAGCTGGTGGTTGTCACTGCAGACTGTGTGGCTACACCACCCCACTGAGGGCTAACTTCTCCTTGCACTGCCAGACTGATAGACACCGCACCCGCTACCAGCTTGCTGCTCACCTCCAGGAGGGCGGAGACAGGGGTCAGGAAGGAGCTGCCCTCATTGCTAAGGGCAACCCCATTCAGCTGCGATGCAACCTGTGTGACTTCGTGACCAGCAGCCCAGAGAAACTACAAGGGCATTCCCTCACTTCACAGCATGAGGCGAGCACCCGGGTTTACAGAGTAAGAAGCAGTTTTCTTAAAATCCTTAAAGCAGCACATTAAATCAAATAATTATTATTATAATAATTACTACATTTAGGTATTAACATTCAGCCATAAAGGTTATTGTTTTCATTCCTATCTACCTCATTTTCAGTTTCTGCAGCAGTATGATGGTGAGGTTGATGGAGGTTCGTGGCTGTTCCATTGTCTTCTATGCAACCACTCCTCCTCTTCTAAACTGCAAGTACTGAAACACAGCCAAACTTCAGCCCATCAGCAGAGGGAAGGGCTACTGCAGCTGCAACCAATGGGTGGAGAGGAGCTGGCTGCCATTTTCACCATCAGAAAAAGCTCGGGTGGCATCAAAGGTGAGAATATAAACTGTGTGGGCGTATTTCATTTCATGTTCCACGTGATTGCTGTCTACAGAGAGTAGATGGAGGATTAAGATGAAAAGAGGAAGAAAATGAGCAATGGGGGTTGCTTGGATATTGATCAAGCAAAGTGATTAGTCAATACACATCCTTGTTATATCCCCAATCACTCCTGACAACAGCTAACTAGCACCTGCTAATCAATGGACTAATGCAAATCCCCTAGACAAGGACTGTGGGAGGTTGAAGCTAGTCGTAGCTCTACAGATTGTTCAAGATAAAATGCTGAATTTATATTGTCTGGAGTGTGTGAAGTGTGTAACACATGAAGCAAGTAGTGGAACACTTTATTTGGGAATTAAATCTATCCTTTGATGCGATTGTTTGTAAATTAAGATTTATTGCAACTAACTCGTGTGTTGTGAGTCCATATTACCTCCGCTTCACCTCTGAGAGAATCTAATGCAGAATCAATAAGTGATCAATAGTGTATGGAAGCAAATAAGGTGAAAGAAGTGTGATTCAAATACACTAGTGCTTTTGAAGGATGTTATCCATAGTGTAATATAGACTAGAATAAGCCTGATAGTTTATTAGAATACGTATATTGTTTGACCCGCTCTGTTTGTCTGTATTCAACAGTATATGTATTCATTTTGTCCTCTCCTAGGAGAGCTTATTGGGGATATGGAGACTTCCAGCACTGATCCTTTGGACACAACCAAAGACACGAGTAACTTGGAGGCAAAGAAGATTTCTGAAGAAATAGGTATTGCAGCATATAAAAATCCTACGACATACTGATACTTAACTCAAGTTATAGTTAGCTTTTGTATTACGCAGTAGGCATAAACGGGTTTAAATATTTATTTACATTTTTCACTTGAAGAAAAAACAAAGGAAGAGGACAGAAAAAAGAGCGAGTCCTTGTCCTCAGTCAAGCGTCCATCCCCTGGAAGTGGGGAAATGGATAACTCCATCTCAACCAAACGTTCAAGAACACACCAGCAAAATGAGAACCAGCAGGTGAGCTGTTGAGAAACACTGTATTAGTTTAATTGTGATCCAAAAGCAATATGTGATACAATGAATGTAGTGTTCAATTAAAACTGCCCACCAATTCAATGCTTATACGTTCTTCCCTCATTTAGACTGTCCAGTGCCCCTTGTGCCAAGTTAAGCTCCCAAACACACACCTTCGACAACATCTCACACATGTGCACAGTGTGGCACAAGACTGTGTGGACAAGCTCATCAGCGCAGTAAGTGTGTGCAACTGTGTATTTGTTGTATTAACGTTCATCGGGAAGTAAAACAAAATGAAAAGGCAAAGCGATGGGGGATGGGGGGAGTGAAATGTAGGGAGACAATTCCATTAAGAAGGCACCAGAGAGAAAGGCAGCGCTTTTTTAATGCATGTTTAAGTAGCTCCTCGCTATCATCTTTGATGCAGCCGTGCATTCTGTGTGTATGTGTATGCACGTCTTTTAGAGACGAACGAGAGTAGGTTTGAGTGAGTGAGTGTAGGAAAAGCCAGTCTTTCTATAATGCATGTTTAAGTAGCCCTCTATTACCAGAAGTGCAGTCAAGCTAAAAAGGGGCCCCTATGCTTTTTACTGTGTCTCTCCAACTAACAATGACCGGTCATCTATCCACATCACCATCCTCCATCTCCCTGGCCTGTATGCTAAGTGGCCTTTGTCTCTTGCTCTCTTCCCTCCACTTCACTGACTGCTTTTCACCCTTTCTCCCCTTTGCCCCCCCCAGCTGCTCCTATCACTCCTTCTGCAATTTCTGTCCTGCCCCTTTCCCTCTGTCTCACCCAAGCTTTCTCTCATTTTCTTAACCCCTCCCTTTGCTCACTGTCTTTCTCCATACCAGTTTTTTGTTCATTGCCCCATACTTCCTCCCTCTGCCTGGTCTATCTCTTTTTCATATTCTGCACCCTTTAGCCCCCATCCTCCCTCCTTCCACTCATTCCCCTCCCTCACTCTCTCTGATAGTAATTGAGGTTCATTAATTCAGACTGAGGTGATGATGGCCATTATGTATCTTGCTTTCCAATTACGCTCTCTAGATTAAGTCTGACCTTCAGTTTTCTCTGCAGTGTGTGTGTGTGTGTGGTTGTTCTTCTTTTTGCTGCTATGAAGCTGTTACGCAGCGAAGACTCTTGTCATGTAAATCTCATCTTTGGCTCTCTGTCCTTTCCTCAGGGTGGCTAGTTGTTTGCATAGATATACTATTTACTCTCATTGCTCGAAGCAGCAGGAATGGAGGTTTTCTATATGAAGATTTATTTTAAATAAATTAATTATTCAGCTCAGTAAAGTTTTATTAAACCCTTGAGGCATGTTGGAGGGTGCTGGAACTGAAGGGCAGATTCACATATGTATTCTTATTAAGAGACAGATGTGCCTTGGTGTTTGCACTGCTGTACAGGCAGGTGCAAACTATAACAATACACTTTAATCTTTTAAAATACCAATAATGGAAGCCCAGGCACTCTGTCTTTTGCGTGCTTTTCACTGTAGAATTAAATATCTTTTATTCATGATGCTGGATAAAGGAAGCCCAGTAATATCAGATATTTCTTTTATTTTGAACTTGTAAGAGAACACCGGGCAAGAATAAAAATCAAGAACGGTGACCACAGACTGTATTTTCTTTCTTCCAGGTTACACTTTCCGTGGAACAACCCCAGCTTCTACCGGAGTCACAACTACAGACAGATTTGCTTCCTGATGATATTCAGAAAAAGAAAACAACAAAGAATAACAATGCAGACAGTTCCTATTCTGCAGATTCAAATGCCTCGATTGATTCACAGAAAATTAAAGGTTGGTAAAAAAAAATTGGGATAAAATAAACTAATTATTACTTGCTTACTAAGAAAGTGATATGTCTGTAAGTTTCAAAAACTGTCCTGTTGACTTTTCGTGAAGATATTTAAATTTCACAATTACTATTTTTGTTCATCTTGCAGGTATCTTAGGGGAGAACACTGAGGCAGACATAGCCGCACCCAAAGATGTCACAGCACTTCTCACCCCACCCCTCGAAGACAACACCATTCACCCCTCCAATGGCACACTGGCTCCTCAGTCCCCGACTCAGACACCCCCCTCCTCTCCGCCCAGCTCCCCACCCAGCGAACCCCCTCCTCTTTCCGATCGTCATGGTTACCGGTTTCGTTGCAGCAGGTGCAGCTTGGCATTCCCCACTCAGGAGAAGCTCCAGCTGCATTGGCAGTACCATGCCATGAGGGCGGCGACAGAGTGTCCCCTTTGTTCTAGACAATGCCGCAGTCAGGAGGCCCTGCAGAGACACATGCAGAACACGCACTCACAGCAGGACAACACACAGGGACAGAATACACCCTTGCCAATTCAAACTGTGCAATACATGGAGCATAACAAGAATTCAGTTCAGCAAGATTTTAGTTTATCACCTCAAGTGGGTCAAGAAGCAGGAGAGGGTGATGATGATGAGATAGATGAAGAAGCGTCAGACATGGAAGAGAAGGAGGAACAAAAAGAGGTTAAAATGAAAGAGAGAGAGGCTGTTCCTGACGTTGAAGAGGATTTAACTGAGCTTGAGAAGGGGCCACATGAGGAGACTGTAGCAGAACCTAGTTCAAGCATAGTTGTCAAAAAGAGCTCTAACCCTACAATGGACCGTTACCTGGATCCATCCAGACCTTATAAATGCACCATATGCTCAGAATCCTTTACTCAAAAAACAATTCTTCTAGTTCACTATAATTCTGTGTCCCATCTCCATCGGGCCAGAAGAGCCATGCAAGACTCCGGGGGAAGTTCTGCAGCCCCAGAGGCACCACGTGGACCAGATCCTAGACCTTATCGCTGCAGATTATGTGGAGTGGGTTACAGCCAGAGTTCTACACTGGACATACATCTTCGCTCTGTTCTTCATCAGACTAGAGCTCGTGCTGCCCAGAACTCAGCTCAGCAGACCCCTGCATCAACTTTACCTGTACCAGTGTCAGTTCCCACTTCTGCTGCTCAGACTGCCACAACCAGGGAGGAAACATCTACGAATTTGACTGTTTCTAAGAAAGTAGTTGGAGTAAGCTGTTCTGCCTCTTCATTAGTAGGCTCTGGCTTATTAGCTGAGACTCAGCCATCCTTCTCTGACCCAACAGATTCCCAACAGGCAAAAAAGAGAGTGGCAGAACTTCTAGCATCAAGAAGTCAGCTAATGTTAATACAGCAACAGCAATTAGCCCAGGCACAGGTGCAAGCTCAACTGCAACAGCAAACAGCACTGTTTCAGTCCCAGGTAATTCAGCACCATCACTTAGGACCAGAGAATCTTCTTAAACAGCATTTCTCACTGGCACCAGATAACTTGCTTTCTCTTCAACAGCAACTTCTTCTGCCATTTTACTTGTCAGGAGATGTAAAGCTCAATTCAGATTTAACTATAAAAGGCCCCGAACTTGGTCACTTATTGTCTTTTAACTCCATTCCAAAGGAACAGGTGAAGGCAGAGGCTAAAGTAGAGACACTTTCAGATGAAAAAGAAACCCAGAAACAAAATTCAAATTCACTTGTTACCCAACAAAGTGATCATTCACAAAGCGAAGACAAAGTTGTAGTTTGCAGTGGATCCTCCAACCAGCAGATTGAAAAAGAGCTTAGTCCCGAAGAGAGACAAGAAAATGAAAACATTATTACTGAAAAAGATAAGAGTATAAAAAAGGAAGAAGTTTCTTCTTCATTTCGTCTTCTTGGATCACAGTGTCCTCCTCCCAGAGTGCCATATGCTGCTGCAAATGGAGAGCCTCTCAGAGCTCTGCTTCAGAGTTACGGCTATGAATTGGCTCTGCAATATATTCAAAGTAGACACAGACACCAGCAGCAGGTAGCTACTCCGATAATACCATCTGCTTATTTGTGTAAGACAGAAGTGCTCTCAGAAAAAGAAAGAGATGAAATTTGTCAATTGCAGAAAGAAATGTTAGAAGATTGTAACAATAATAAAAAAGTAGAAGGCAATGGAAACATTAAAGAGAAAGAAGATACTGAACATGAGGCTTCAGGAAACAAAAAGAAAAAATGCTGTAAGGCAGGACAGAGGTGTGGAGACTGTGGCAAGTTTTTCTCAGATGCTTTGATTTTAAAAAGCCACCAGGAGTACATTCACAGAGTGCTGTTTCCCACTGCTGCACTGGAGAAGTTTTCTAAGGAATATAGGCTGCAATATGATCAAATGTACCCTATTACTGAGTCTAAATCTGGAGAGAACTCAAGTGTTTCCAACCAAGCTTCCAATGTAGCTCTAATCCCAGGCACATCCACAGAGCCAGAAGCCACATCAGAGTCAGTTAAGCCTCAGGTGAAAAATCTTGAATCCTCACCTATACTGTCAGTATCAGATCCCACAAATAAAGTAAACAATACAACTAAAGACCTGCAAACAACTGCCCTAGTGGTTCCATCTCCTTCTCCCCCTTCTCAACCACAAGAACCTCAAGAACAAGAGTCACCTATCCCAGGCACATCTGCTACAGCTACTTCTCAAACTACAACTCCCATACCTCTTTCCTTACCTAAAATATCTATGCTCCCTCTGTCCTTGCCTCAGCTTCCCTTACCACCGTTAACCATACCAAAGCTTCCACTTCCACCAATTCCTTTTCCCATGGAGTTGCCACTTCTCTCTCCAGTTGTGATGCAGTCAATGGCTCTTCAGACTCAACCTTGGCTAGATTCAAGTATGAACCCTGAGCTGGCAAAACTCTACCAGTCTCAGCTTAACCCAGCACTACTTGGACAACAGTCGCAGCTTAGTCCAGCTTTGCTTGCTCAGCAACCACAGCCCAGCCCAGTTTTGTCAGGTCATCCACCACATCTCAATCATGCTTTGCTGAGTCAACCATCCCAACCCATGCAAACAGGACAGCAAGGTCAAATCAGCCCAACCACACCTGAACAACAGCAAGGTAAAAGAACTCGAACAAGAATCTCTGAAGAGCAGCTGTCTGTTCTAAAAAAACACTTTGATATAAATAGTCTTCCGAGCGATGAAGAGATCAACAAGATGTCTGCTTTGTCTGGGCTGCCTCAGAAAGTAATTAAACACTGGTTTCGCAACACTCTATTTAAAGAGCGCCAACGTGACAAGGATTCTCCTTACAATTTTAATAATCCCCCAACCACAGCCCTGGATGAGTGCAGAGATGATGTAACAAAAAAACAGTGTTTGTCACTTTCCCCGTGTTCACTGTCCCCAGGCCTGTCAGCCAACACCTCCTCACAACCACAGCCAACAGGGGAGCACCACAGGGGCAGACGATCTTCTCGAACCCGTTTCACAGAGAAACAGCTTGAGACTCTGCAGGGGGTGTTTGAGGCCACCCCATACCCCAGAGAGGAAGAATATGACAGGTTGTCTGCTCTGTTGTCTCTTCCTAATAGAGTCATTGTTGTATGGTTCCAAAATGCACGACAGAGAGCCCGCAAAAATCAAGACAGAGGTGCAGAGGATGGTTCAGAGGGGAAGACCCAACCTGACAACATCACCAGACAGAAAAATGGCTCTTATAAGACTGATAATGATAATCAAGATAACAGCTATGAGGATGAAGGACAAGGTGACTCTCAGAATGAAAACTCAATGGATTTGACTTATGAGTATTACACTCACCCTGATTCACCTGCCCTTGATTCTTCCACCAATTACTCAGAAAATGAGCTTCCAACAACCAAAAGTGAACAAACATCTACTGGGAGGAAACAGGAAGCAATAATATCCTCTCATCAGGCTACTGTGTGTCCAGCTACTGCCCATACTCAAAACAAAATTTTAGATGCAGACATCCATCAGAAGGAAAATGCTCAGCCTATTAAAACAGGACCTGGTTCGCAACCTGAAAGTCCTCCTGAAACACTTCAAACCCTTGCTACTTCCTCATCTCAAAAAACAACAGCCCCCATATTGTCTATCTCTCATTCAGATCAGGAAGATACACACGGTCTGGACTATGAACCTTGTGAAAAGGTTGCTGATCTATTACGAAGCTCACCCTCTCCTCCAGAGTTGGAAACAATCCACACAGGGATGCCCGATGCCTCTGCTTGCCTCTCCACTGAAACCCAGCAACAGCTCAAAGTCCAGGCTCAGTTCCAGTGTAGTCTCTGTCCAGCATCCCTGCCATCATTCCAGCTATGGCAGGAACATCAAACCAGACACCTTCTAGCTGCTCAGTCCCAGGTACAACTCTTTCATTCGGGATTCACAGATCGACCCTTGCCTTACATGATGCTTCATCCGAACCACACCTTAATGGCCAGCCAATTGCTTTCAGGAGCTATGTCTCAGATTCCCCCTAATCCCACACATCCCATGATTTCACACTTGACCAGCATGCAAATGAAAAGCACATTCTCAGATCACTCAAATAGCACTCTTAACAACCCTCTAACACCCATGAAACAGAGTACAAAACATGCACCAGAGACTAGTTTTGAAGGCCAAAGGGGCAATAGGGAGGTTGAAGAGGAGCATAGAAGAGATAAACGTCAAAGAACTACCATTACCCCTGAACAGCTCGAAGTGTTGTACCAGCGCTACAGTTTGGACTCTAATCCCACCAGAGGAGTTCTTGAAAGCATTGCACGAGACGTGGGCCTCACAAGACGTGTTGTTCAGGTAATGTTATGTCAAGATAGTAAACTCTTTTGATTCAACTGTTATGTGTAAATTAAATAAAACATCTTCCTCTCATAGGTCTGGTTTCAGAATACACGAGCAAGAGAGAGAAAAGGACAGTTTCGGTCAGTAGGACCAGGAACAAGTTTCACCTTGGGCTTGAATCACCTCCGCTGCCCATTCTGCAGGGCTCTGTTCAAAGTAAAGAGTGCGCTTGATGCCCATATAAGATCACGGCACTGGGCAGAGGCTGAAAGAGCAGGCTACAACCTATCAGTAGTTAATGGATCCAATGGGCAAAACATGTTGATGACATCATCTGTTATGGACCGGCCAGGTCCATCCATCTCCTCTAACTCGATCCCAAACCTTGGCTATGACTTCACCAACAAAGAGTTAACTGTGAAGCCTCCAACAACTTATTTGTCTTCATCAACAAATTTAAAGAATTCAGAAGAGGATTATGAATATGAGGAAGAAGACGAGGACTACCCATATGAGGAGAGTTCCAGTATTGCTGACCAAGGATCACCTAGTCCTGAAGTATCTGGGGATCAAAGCTCCGATTGGAATGAGTCACAAACACAGCAGCAGCACCACCACCAACAGCATCGACAAAGGACACAGATGAGCCACTTCCAGGTACTCCAGCTCAAAGACTTCTACAGGAGCCACCGCACACCCAACCGCCTTGAGTGTGAGACACTGGGCCAGGAGTTGGGACTGTCTTCCCGTGTGGTACAGGTAATTGCCAAAAACATTCAATCCATTTTTAAAAGTTAATAGTTAGGCCTTTCAAAAGTAGTAGATGCTATTTAGTAATGTAAGTACTTCTTACAGGTGTGGTTCCAGAATGCCAGAGCTAAAGAGAAGAGGGCCAGGAGTCTGACCACCGACTCTGCAGAAAGGGAGCAGGCTGATCTGTCAGCAGGCGCAGTGGAGAGAGACAGAGCTTAGAAAGGCAGACTGCTTCCTTCAAATACACTCCAACCAAAATTCTTCTTCCAACTGCTGTCCATGCCCACACATACCCTGCCTACTTGCTGCCAAACCAATAACCTGAACACCCCAAAGATGCAGAGCCAGAGTGGCCCAAAGAGAAACTCTCTCAACTATTAAGGGAGAGCTGAAACCAAGTTCTCATTAGCACAGCTTTCCTCTTTTCCTAATGTTCTTAAACTCTTTTAAGGTCTGTCCTTTCTTGTTGAAACAAGCTCCTCTCCCTATTCCTTCAAACACCTTAATAAACCAAACACCAACTTGATAAAAAAAACATGCCACAGAGGCCAAAGAGCATTCTCCGAGTATGTGACCTCACTGCCCAGCTAGACCTGCAGTCTACCTCTCAAGTCTGCATGACAGACTCACAGTGGGCCCTCCACCAGACAGTGCTAGATAACTAGCTGTGTAGCATGTAGTCCTAGTCTGTACAAGGCTGGAAAATAAACTGTCAAAGAGATTTTAGTGTAAATAGAAAACTCCAAAAAAAAACTTGAAGAAAAAACAAAGCAGTTAAGAATGGGAGAAGAAGAAAACGACGAAGAAAAGAAAAACTGAACAATATCCTTGAAATACATAAGGGTATTTGCAAAGAGCTTTTGTAAAGACTGTCTCAGATTCCAAAGCTCATAACCAAAATTTTACATGTCTGTTGATTTAGTTTGAACGTGTTTGTTTTTAATGACAAACTGCAGAGCGGACGTCTGTATGGTGAAGGGGTGAGATTTAGAGCTGAGTACCAACAGACTGTTGTGGTGCTAGAAGGCTGCTTCGCTCCCCAAAAGCCAATGATGAGTCTTCTGTTGTACATGTACTCCTTGTATGTTCATTTAGTAAAAAGAAAACAGCCCAAATAGCACAGTACATAAAAGGCCAGTTTGTCCTGAATGGGGTAAACTATTTTTATAGCACTCAACCATTATACTGTATATGAAAACTCTAACCAAACTCAAATTTACATTGTGTGTGTTTAGTAATAGTTTATTATAAATCTTATGGATTGACATAAACTGTCTTGCTTCAATATAGTAGTGTCATGATATTGAAAAGATTATGACAGCTTTCCTATGTTCAGGCAAGATGACTTACTGCCTTTCCATTCTATTTGAATATACCAATGGCTTACCAATGTTATGTGAGTAATGTAAAAGCTTTTTATGCTCAGATCAATGTGGCTCCATTTCAGATGTGATCAAACCACTACACTTGTCTGTTTTTTTAAACAAGCGAGGCCTAGTTAAAAACTGAACTAAGCTTTACATAAAACCTACACAAAATTCTGTATTTGAAAGATCTGAGCTTTTCACGTTTGAGTGATTGATTGTTACAAAAAAATTAAAACTAAAGTGTTTAATAGTGTGAGGGGTAAATGTACAGTATTTAGCTTTTGTATGGTTGACTCGAGACTTCATTGGATGTTTGACACATAGCTCTCTTCTTCACATATATTGAGCTTCTCAGCAAAGTTGAAGAAAACTTTGGATGTCATCAATGTTATTTTTGTACACTTAATTTATTGTCCCCTCCTCCCTTGTCTTCTTTTCACTTTTTCTCTTTACAATTCTTTCTCTGTTCATTTATTACCACTTCTTATTCTACCTGTAATAATAATAATGATAATATAACAATAATAGCTAAACAATAATTAATGCTTTAAGACAAAAATCCAAAGACGTGATAATACTTTAACCATATGACTTACAAAAATAAGCGCTACTGTTTACTTGATGATGTAATACTGTTTTTAAAGAAGGAAGGAGTCCCTGTATCTAAGCTACTGTTTTCTGCCTCTCATAAGCACACTGGAGACTGTAACCAAAACCCCAAACTAGAGCCATGGCAGTCTGTAATATAGCGGTTGAAGAGTTTTACTTCTCTTGAAAAAAAAAAAAATGTTGCAGTTTATTTTTCTTTTATACCATAGTGTTAAACTTCAAGCCCTTAAGGATGTCCAGTTTGCTGCTAATGTACTGTAGTTTCTAATGATATTGTAGAAAGATGCATGCTCTGATCGCTTTACCACTAGGCTTTAATGACTACAAACTGTAATGATACCTGTGATGCTGTTGATAAACTGCTCCTCTGTTAATCTGTTCAAAAACTAATGGGTATGTGGGGCTCAATTCCATCAAGTTTGTTTTTCAGTATCCTATAATACACCTTTACCCAGAAGAAAGAAATGTTTTGAAGCTTCCAGTTTTAGAGAGCATTATTTTGGGATTAATTTTGTAATTCACGTGAAGATACTGCATAGATATTTGAAGGAGTTAAGCCCCAAACCTTCCACTGGTATGGTGTTTTTCTGTGTTGCAGTGTCTCTAGTCAGGAATCCAGCTAAAACAACTTTGCTGACTCTTACTGACATCACAGCCAAGTTTCCAAAGGATATGGACTGACTAACTCTGTCATGTTTTGTTCTTTAACCAACCAATGTTTACGACAATACCAATGAGCTTTCTTCTGTACAGAAATGTGCATTCCAAATACCACAAAGGCAGTTTTTGTTTTCTTCACTGATAATTTCAAAGTTAATTTTTCTCTGGATCTTAGTGACTGTAAGATGTACATATTGGAGTCCTTTTATGGTGAAAAGACTCTCTTATTCTTACTGTAGGTAAAATGGTTCTTTTATTTTTTTTTCTGGATATGTTGTTGCCATAGTGATGACCAAAAAGATAATTGTGATGTGCACCTGTCCTTATGTCCTGCTCCAGTGGTTTAGTGTGTCTCTATACTCTTCCTATCCCAGAATTTCCCTGTTGTTGTGTGTTCCTCCTCCTTTCCCTCCCCATATTCCACTGAGCTAAATAAAGTCTGCTTTGGTGCACGCTCTGGTGTCATCCCTTGGGTTTAACTTTTTAAAAAAAGTCATTTTCATCAGTGTTGTGCAATGCAAAAGTGTCTGCCTCTTATATGACTTTCATATTACAAGTTGTAGGTTTGTTAGTCGAGTACGTAAGGCTGGAAAACATTTGGTGTGCTGTTGTGTGTGTGTGTGTCTAACACAACTGAGCGTGGAAGGCATTGGGTGAATAGAGCCATGACCTCTGGGGTCACTTCATTAATTACATCTGTGACATTCAGCCAGATGAGTTTCCTTTGTGACTAAATGATATGATGAATATTAACGACCTCGGATGAATTACATTGCTGCTCCTGCTGCTGATGATAATGTGTTTTACGACTCAGAGAGCGAGAGAGAGAGAGAGAAAGAGGAGGAAAATTGCACACTACAGCACATTTAATACACAGATACTCATATGCAACATTTCAAAGACTACAGCTTAGATTGGAAGAGAATATTTTATTAGTTTATATTCCAATGGTCGATGGGGCAACTTCATACAAAGGAATTTCTTAAAAGAACATTGGAATGTGTTGATCTTTCTGAGCCACAAACACAAACTGGGATCTGCTTATTGTTTTCTTCCAGCGAGTCGTTCATTTAACCACTTCACAGAAATGCGACACTGGAAAATGTAACCATGAACCTGTTATAATCTGATTTTGGTTGCAGGGAGAAAGCAAACAGATACATGTAGAGAACAATAGCAAAGTGAACACACAAGAGGGCTTGAGATAGCTCCGTATCTGATGATAGCCATCTTAGAAAGTCATCGTGATAAAGTGATCCCCCACCATTTCTCCTTCTCCCTGTCCTCCTCTCTTAATCAAATGAGTACTGTGCAGCTGGTGGGGTTGCGGCAAAAAGGGGTACGAGTGTGTGCGTGAAGCGTAGGTGGATGGGGGGCTTTGAGGGATGGCGTGAAATTATTGCCTGCTGGTGTATATGTGTCGCTGGGGGTAGCAGAGTAGGGGGTTGGGCTGAGGCTAGGGAAGGGGGGTGTAATGTCATTGCCTGCTGGTGTATCTGTAGTGGGGGCTCATTTAGATTTAGATTGGTTATGTGAGGAGGGAGCTTGAAAGGCCAGCTCATGTTTATGCATGAATCCCAAAGCATGCTGCCGCGGTGGAGCCCCAAGTTTAAAGAGACAGAGCTGAAAAGCATTCGCACATTCAGATGCACCTCTGCTTCTTTGTGTTAGGTTTTATCTGAAGCCATGATGTGCTATCAAATATATTTTAATCAGTGTATAGTTGTTTGTGGCAATATTTTTTTATCGTTCGGTGTCTTCTTGTACACAAATAGATTAGGGTTTTGTCTAAACCAGTGGCCACTGATTCCTTTTAACTTCTAAAAAACATCCAATTGCAGTGTTAAAAATGTGGGCTTCACCACCCACTGCTTGACAAGGTGCAAGCGATTGGTCTGGCGTCTTCTACAGCTGATGCATAACTTCCCACGTTACACTCACTCATACCCCAATAGTAATCAGTAAATGTCTTTGAAGAAGAGTTTGTTCAGCACTTCATCAGGTATAAAGTGGTTTTTATTTGGAAATGTGGTCCCTATCCATCTTTTAAATGACTTTTTAATGGTCGTCACACCGTCCTAATCAATCATGTGGTAGAGCTATAGCCTGCGAGCGCAAATACACTATTTATAATTCCTACACTGCTGCAAAAGTGACACTGTGCCTTTTTAAAACAGAAGTATCCGTTTCTGTATTTTTCTGGTGACATTACAGAAGTCTTTAACAATTCATGGCGTTCTGGTAATGAAGTGCTGTATATCACACTGGTTTATTCCTGAAATGGACAGGAAAACTTACCATTTATTGTTGAGGCCCTCACTTTGTGACCCTTCTCCATCCCCCCACCACACTGCCCACCCACCCCTCTCCTCACCCCACTGGCGGCCACAGTACTTTACATCTATAATGAGATACAAATACGCATCAGCAGGAGAGTGTCTATGCCACGCGTCACTGTGTGAATATTACTCACACTTATTAGCTGGATTATGTTAATCTTTACACTCTCTGCTCACACACAGCAGACTCTCCGGGATATGGGGGTGGTCACGACAGTAAGCGTGTATTCGTGTGCGGGACTGTATGTGAGTGAGAGTGACTGCCATGTTGTCAAACTTATCTGCATGTGAAAGGGAGGTCTAATTATATCACTTATGCAAATGAGGAATGCACACAGACATCTGCATACATGCCAAACATGGGCAACTTGGAGCTTAGGCCAAAAAGATGGAATGGGATAGTCTCTTATTGACATACACCTGGTGACATCACCACCTGTCAGAGATAAATTTTGACATAATACACAAAAGTTACAGTATCAATTTGATGAGCACCTTTAAATATACCAGAACAATCTTACATTGGTCAAATTTACAGAGGAATAAAACATGCTGTTATTGACTGTTATTGGAAACTGTCCAACTACACATCCATAGATTAGTCTTTTTTTCAGACTGATACATTGATAGTATTTCTCTTGGCATGATTGATTGAGCCTGACACATTTTAATTACGTCCAAATTAAATGAATCGGCTGGCAGGCTATAAAACATTGCAGTTTAATAATGAGTCCCTCCATTTTCCCTTCTTTTTTTTCTTCCCTTCCTTCTTTCAATCCCATTTTGGCGGCCCACACCAAATAACCTCTCTCCGTTTAATGATATGCAAATGAATTTTCATGAACCCCATGATCCTGTGCGATGATTAAACTGAGATGACATTAGCTGCCATGCTGCTGCCACTGTCAGTATTTCTGTCTGCCTCCTTTTCTTTCCCCCCATCTCTACTATCTTTCCTCCGTATCCACGACAACAGCCAACTGGTGATATTAAGGGGTTCATCGTCACAATCCCCTAGAGAATTTTCTTTGTAAGTGATGACATTCTGACTATCCAGTGTTATTTCAGAGAAGTTTTCCCCCATGGAGGCAGACATGGAGCATCATAGTGCGAGATGTTGGCTCTCACAAGACGTGCTGTTGTAACACCCATGTTAGAACAATATACAATTATCGTAATGCAGTAACACCATAAAAAACATTTTTGGAAGCCTTCCACATCTCATTTTCCACTTTCAACTCTCCCCTCCCACCGTTCCGTTTTGGTCTGTATCCAGCTCCACCTCTGCTGTCGTTTATTGTACTCCATTTGCATAATGAAGCTCCGGCTTAATTAAGATCCCACTGGAGTCTGGAGCCAAGAATGAAGGAAAGAAGGACGCGTGGAAAGGGGGAGGGCATCAAGCAGTCCTTGGCTTATCCGCACGTGTCCAAATAGGAGGCACAATTTAAGGGGGGAGAAAAGCGTTGACGAGCGATTAAATCACTAATTATGATCGGCTGTTAGAATTAGTGTGTGGCTGTTAATTAGCTGCAGATGAGATGCCCAGACAGTTGCCCGCCCCTGATGACTCGAGCACCATCCCTGAATGGGCAATGGAGAAACACAGCTTGACACCCAGGAGATGATGCCAACACATCCCTCCCTTCAACACATTCAGCAAGCAGTCTGAGGGGATTTCCCTTTAAGAACATCCCAGGTGTACAAGTGCAGGAAAGAGGCTCTTCATCATCTCTATCCTCCCACTCCCACTGTTCTTCGTTAAGCACAAAATTCCACCTTTTTTCCCGCTCTTCATCTTTTACTTGATGTGCTCATTATTTTTCTTTGAATTCTTTACTCTCCACACTAAAAATGGTACAATCCCTTTTCATTTTTAAGATGGTCAAAAACTTCCTTTCAGAGCAGCAGTTGGCACAGAGCAGAGTTGGCATCATGGAAATAGTTTCCAGCCTAGACACCCACAACAGCTATATTTGTAGCTTCTTGATGTAGCATTTCCCTTCTATTTTGGGTTACATTGACGGCCGTTTTAAACAGATTGTGACGGCGCTTCTAAATGCCTCGGAGTTCGCGTTTGGCATGACGCCATCTCTGTTTCCAGCCTCTCCCTTGAGGGGATGTCTTCACCAAAAACATTTGAGGCATCTGAAATATTCCGCTCACCGTACGGATGTTTCCATTTACATGTGTGCGTATTATTGTTGCCTTGGCAGCATGCCATCTTTGTCCCTGTGCCATGCTGCCCGTCGACAGATGCCATCACAATCACTGGCAATCGTTGCCAGGGCACTTCTTCTTGGCTTTGTCCGAGCAAACAAACGATGATTAGAAGGAAATCCTCTGAGGTGAGTCCTTTTGTCTTTGACTAAAACAATTCTCTGCCATCTGCTTTGATCGCTTCGAGCATGCCACGAGTACAAGGTGGCACGCTGCCCGCTGGCTGGCACTCTGACGCTGGCAGACAGAGGGACCGAAAAGTCGAAAAGATCACTGCATTTTCTGAATCCCTTGTTCGTCAAATGGCCGATGGTCATCATTGTCAAGCATCGTCCAGTTCCATCATCAACATCCTTGTCTGCCTTTTTCATTGGTCTACAAGTGACTCATCTTCTACGAACTGGCAACTTTCTTATACGCTCCACTGTACTTTGGTCTTCTCGTGTCTTCCTTTTTCTCTGCCCGGTCTTTTGTTCACGATGCCCCGTTAAGCCTGTGCCAAGGTGGCACCATAGTAGCAGTATGGAAGCCTGTTTTGCTTCCTCTTTCACTTTTATTCTCCTCGCCCCTTCGCCTGTGCCCATGCCCGCCCCTGCTTAAGTCCTGACTGGATGGCACCGTGCCAACCTGCCACCACCATCGCTCTCATTTGTAGCTCATTCTTCCATTGCCCTTCCCCCTGTCTCTACATTTCCATCCCTCTTTCCTCCTCTAATTTCCCTTATTCATTTTATGAATCCTTTACTCTGTCAGTTTGTATGTGTTATCAGGTAAACACTAAACATTACTTCAATGAAGCGTTGACCTTTTCTTTTCGTAAAGGCTCGACACCCTTTGCCAGTCCTGATTGTCATTTAGAGGACTATTTTAGCACCTGAAGGAATGATCGCTGTGACTGTCTTGTAGGTAATTACAGCAGCAGTTACTTATTCCACTGAGAGAAGAGGAGAAGGACATAAAGAGCCCTGAGTTTGGAGAAAGCTGTGTTGCTTTAATTAACTTTAACCAACCAGCCCCCCTCGATGTGTGCTTCATTTCACGTTTCTAAGAGCCTTGAGCAGGTTGTGCTTGTTCACACATGCACTGTACAGCAAAATGATTGATGCGATTATCAGTAAAATTGATTGTGCACCATTGACCTCACCCACTTTACCAAGATGACCCACAATCCTTTGTTTATCTTTTTTTTCCTCTGCCCCCACTCACAATTCTCTTGTGTCAAACAAAAGCTGCCAGTGGTGGTGGAGCTATTAAGCAAATACTCTCATTATAACACAAAACATAATGAATATGTAAATGATGTGTGTAATTTATGCATGGAGTGAGACTTCTCCTTTATTCAACTCACCATTGTATTCAATCTATTTATACCCACTTTTCCCTCAAATTCACACTTTTATGCCAGTTTTCCTCGTTTCTTAGACCCCTTCCTGTGAATGAATCCATGGGGGATTCTTTTATTTATTTATTTTACACATTTCTGCTTGCTTTTAACTATGGCTTGTAGTTTCTAATACCATCCCTGAGCCTCTTTTTTTCCCTCTGTTTGCCTTTGTTTTATTTCTTTGTGTACACTGTTCAAAAACAAACTCAGTCAACTCATTAAACCAATAAATAAGTACTGAAACAGTTTTTATTAAGAATATGAATTTCCATTTGCAGCTGACGACTATGTTGTATTCTCTTTCTTCGCTGGTGACTGTGTCGATCTTAACGTGTGGTCCAAACGGTGTGGTAAATCGAAGTGTGTCCTGATAGACAGAGAGTAGCCTTCTCTCGTCTAGGATAAACACCTATAATACTCCGGCTCCCCTGGCAATCACCATAGCAACAAACCATGGCACTCACGTGAGTTGCATAATAAGATGTTCCCGAAGACCACGGACCATAAAGCAACGACAAACTAGACACCTGCAGCAGTGGATGTGCACTCGAAAACAACCCTTCAAATGTAAAACTTCACCTCAAGCAAATTCCTCATATTTATCAACAAGCTTGGAGCATAAAACACAATTCTCCTACATGCACATGCACCTTTTCCCGTCTCTCCAGACTTTAACAGGTGCTGATGAGCCGCAGTCAATGATTGTAATGAGCTATCGATCACCGTGGGAAAACAGGGACAGAGAGGGTTGAGGGAGGCTGGGGAAACAAGAGGACGCACACAGAGTGACTGCCAGAAAAAATAAAAGCTCCATATAAACCAAACTGAGACAAGCTACCCCAGACAGAGTATCAATATTTGCTTCAATCAAGTCTTCATCTCCTATTGTTGTGCCTAAAATGGTTTTTATGGTGTTTTTTTCCCCCCTCTGAGTCTGCAGCTTCTTTACCGGCTGATTTAAAGATGACCATGCAGACACGCTTGTCATGACCGAGTCCAGATGCCAATGAATGGCACTGATGCAGTATCTCTATTTTCCTTTCTTTTTTTTTGTGTGTGTGGTGTTCAGAGTGGAGGCAGACAGCTTTAGGGAAAGGGGGGAGGTGCGTTACGTGTGTGTGTTGTGTGTGTCGGCTGGCGTTTCAGATAATGAAATGCAGCAGGGAACAAAGAGCTGGGGGCCCCTATTCTCTGTGCTGCAGCTTCATTTTCACTCCCGTCAGTCTATGATTCTTCCATACCCTCTTTCTTGTGTACATGTAAGCATGTGTGTGTGTGTGTTTATGTTTATAGCTGCTTGTGCGGATGAGTGTCCCCTCCTCTTCCTGTTAGCATTCTGCATGGCAGATTCCACTAATGTAATAACTGTGTCTGCATGTCTAATTTACAGCAGGAGAGAGTAAATAGCCTGTGGTTAATTACAGTACGTGTATGTGTGTGTGTGTCTATGTGTGTGTCTGCATGCGCGTGGGTGTGTCAGGATGATTTATGAGTTGCAAATAGCTACACCAGTGCCCCGTTTCTCCTCACTTAGTTTTTAATCTGTCTTTCCATTAATTTTCCTGGAGATGTTATTATGGTTTTATAACAGGATGCACGTGTGAAAGCGCAGTTTGTGTTAATGACACGGAGGTGAGGACATTTTGTGTGTTTCACGGACACTTGGGACTGCACTTCTAGAATCCCCTTCCTTCCCTTTTCCCCCCATTTTCCTCTCCTCTGGTGCTTCATTCACTTTCTTCATTGAGACTCACAATGAACACAGATCTTTATTGACAGTACACGGTAGAACATGGAAACAGCGGGTCAATCCGTTTAGCCCAAGGGCCGATACACCAATTCACCAATTTGTCAGTGTTAGTTTGAGGGAGAAAAGCAGCTAATCTCTCCTCTCTGCTCTCTATTGATCACACACTTAGACTCCACTTCTCTGTCTAAACACTATTGATTGTCCCTCTCTCTCAATCGCTTTCTCTTCTTCCTCTTTTTCTGTATCGCTCTCCTCACATACCAGAGCTCTCATCGCATCCTCTCCTCATACTTTCTGACTACTTTCCTCAGAGTAGTCAGATTTGCTGAGAGCACAGGCCCTTGTGTTTATGAAATCTTGAGTCGCATTTTAGATTTTTGAGCTTATCAACCGTTCTAAGCATTTTACGTTTTGGCCCACGCGTGTTACAAATCACTGTCCCCTGCTGTGTACTTTCAAAATCGTGTTTGTGGTCTCATTAAAAAAATCAATTACTTTGCAACCCCTTAAACAGCGGGAATACGGACCCTGATTAAAAATTCACTGCTGGGTACACTGTCTCCTGGCTTTGTTTTTCAGTCTCGCTTCACAGGGTGCACATGAAAAGGAACAAATTCCTGTCAAGATGAAGGCTATGCAAAAATTAGAGAATGACTATCTAAAGGCAATTGTCCTCATAGTATCTTTACGTCAGTTAAAAAAGACCCAAAGGTCTCTTTTTGATTGGTTTCAGCTCCTGGGGCTCCAGTCATGAAGAATTTTCACTGGTAAGCATAATTTGGTATAGAAGTGCTTATTTCTTAAACCAAGGGTGGGCAACATTTTGTTTTAAATGGGTTCTGTTGACTTTGTCAAATTAATGTATGGGGCACACACTGAATTAGAAAAAAAAAAATCTAGGGAGTTATGTTAGGAGACACTTCTCATTTTCTCCCTTTTTAGATAATTTGCTTTGTTGTTTGCAAATTAACAAAAAAAAAACACTTTCTTTAACACAAGTAATTTTAAAACATATATTGTTTGTAAATTGGCAAATATTAAGATTGTCAAATGAGGCAATTCTAGTAATGTCTTCTTTCTTTTATAGCATTAATGTTAGATTTTGACAACACAAACGCTTAACATAGTAACACATGAAGCCCATTTTAGTTATTTAGGCATTCAAGATAATGTTTTTAATTGCTTCAAAATTCATGGTGTTTTTATTTTATCTATTGTAAGTTGTTTTATTTGTCTTCTGAAGGCATTTAAGAGCAGAATGAAGACTGTCCAAGGGCCACTTCTGGCCCTCAGGCCTTATTTTACCTACATGTGCCTTCGACTAAATGATAAAATACTGGGTAAGCCTTAGACTCACTGCAGGCATTGACATTTCTAAAATTTAATTAAGTCTATATTGGTCTACTTTCTACGCAATTAATGAAATGTAAACATGGAATCCCATCTGTTAGTCACGTAAAAAAAAAAAAAATCTAAGAGCTCATTGGCTTTTTGTTAGATTTGTGCTCCCCCTAGTGGTCAGATAAATGTATTACATTTAGTTAACTTGTATTACAAAACTCTTACACGACTTGTGTAACACGTAAGTCAGCTGTTTTGTAACCTGCTGAGAGAAGCAGGCTGACAACAAAATACTCAAAGCCTTCACATTTTAGTTTTGTAATTATACCATTTTTCTCACCTTCCTCTTGAACATGGCTCCTTCGACGGCTGGGGACAAAACACTTGAGTTGAGACAGATGTTGAAGGGGGTTCTGGTGGGTCGGGAGGATCCAGAGGGTTTCTTTGCCATGTGTTTGTCCGTCCTGGGCCACCAAGAGACCCGCACGCAGTTTCAGTCCATCATCAAGCCTCTGTCCACGGCCAACATCCACCTGCACTCCGTCCTCACCTCCATCTACCACCAATATTTCTCCAAGGTCAGTGTGCAATTCAGCTAAACTTTTCTTAAGTGGTTAATAGTCGGGCTATAAAAAGATAATTTGAAGCAGCGAGACTATAGTAAAAAATATATATTGAATAATTATTAACTAACAAATACTAAACCATGCAAATAAATTGAAAATATTAGGAGAAAAAACAGATTAAATTAACTGAGAGAGCTAAAGCTAACATGTTAGCTAGCTAACAAAATATTTGTACACATTTTCACAAACAGCTTTGGACTATTTTATTCTTATTCTCTATATTCTTGGTAAAATTTAAAACAAACAAAACGAGCAAACAAGTTACACTTTTTGTTTTTTCTTAAAATAGCCAAGTATGCTAACATTTATTGAACTTTAAATACTCAAACCTAGCTAAATCTGCTAATTAAACCAGCTCACCAAACTTAACCGGTCTTCAAGAGCATTCCACTTACTGAAAGAAGCAGAGGAATACGAAAACACACAACGTATCAGTGGCAAACATGAGCACAAAAAGCAAACAAAACAAAAAACTCATGTAAACTGCGTAATTACGTCATTAACGCATCAACCAATAAAGATAAGTGTTTTGCTAAACAAATAAACAGAAGCGTACAAAATACAAGACAAACTAGGTCTTTTCACAACTAAGAAAATACAAACAAGCTTCACAAAACAAATGTACATTTTTGCATCAAAAACAAATTGTTAAAGACAAGTAAAGCAACATAAAGCTAAAACCTAATAAGGCTTTAAATAAAAACACGTGCTTTAACATTTGTTTTGGTTGTAAAAAGCCTTTGTTTTTTTCTCATCCTTACAGTTATGTTATACATTATTCTTTCAAAACAATGTTTTAGTTAAAATTTTAAACCACTGCATTGGGAACATCCAAAGCATGAAAAGCACAGTTGTCATTAATTAACCTGAATGGTGGAAAAGTTTATTTTCCCAATAATCTTAGTGAACCTTGACATGATTTCCCCAGGTGGACTGGAGTTCTGTAATTTCTTCTGTGAAATGTGAAAGTGTCTGATGCTAAATAATATTCAACATAGCGATTTCTACAATATTCATTCTTCTATGAAAGTAAAAACAGTCTGTTGTGGAAAAATTGTGTTTGTTTGGTATTAGATTTTTTTTTGTATAATAAACCATTGTAATGAAGCTCATTTGTGTAAATCAAACCATTGAAAACTACAGCTCAAATTAAATACAAAGATGACATTTTAACCATGTTAATGAATCATTACCTTTTCTTTTTTTTTAATTAATTTTCGTTAAGACTGAGGATGAGGAACTACAGCTTGCTTTGACACTCTCTCTTCTGGAAATGGAAGATAACCAGATGTTGACCACAAACCAAGAACCAAAACTCCTACAGTCTGAAATCAGTGTCAGTCCAAGTAGCTTTGTTCAACTTAAATCAGCAACAACGTCACAGGGAACAAATTGCACCCATCTAGTATGTAGTGGAAAAAAGAACACCTCCTCAGCACCAACTGGATCCTGGAACAAGGACCAAGACACTGAGCCTCAAAATAGTTCACATCCTAATAGCGATAACCAGACTCTTTGTGTCCAGGAACAATCCTCTTCATTTTCCAAGCCCAATACAGTGAGTAAAAGTGACCAAATGGCAGAGGAAGATTTAAATAAACCAGACAAACCAAAACGCTCAAAGAATAGGCGGCAGCGGCGTAAAGGAACTGGCCAACAGCTGGTAGGTTTGTCCAGCTCTCTGTTAGCAACTCCACCAGTTGTGCTGTGGTTCAGGAGGGATTTAAGACTGTGCGATAACCCTGCTCTTATCGGATCGCTGGAGCTGGGGGCACCTGTCATCCCCGTCTTTATTTGGAGTCCTGAAGAGGAGGAAGGACCAGGGGTCACCGTGGCTATGGGTGGAGCTTGTAAGTTGTTTAAGAAGTCAGTCAAAAAAAAATTGTATAGCTACCTGGTTACATTTGATCAAAATGCTAGTTTCAAACACATCTAATTACATTTGCTCTTATTTAACAGGTAAATATTGGCTTCATCAAGCCTTATCTTGTTTATGTGCATCCTTGAAGTGCATTGGCAGTCATCTCATCTTCCTCAAAGCCAGTGGAGAGGCCAGTAAGGTCAGATCCTCTCTGCACACACTGAAGCAGCTTGTGAAGGAGACTGGGGCAAGAACTCTATTGGCTAATGCCGTGTATGAACCCTGGCTGAAGGAGCGAGATGTTGCGGTGGTGTCAGCACTAAAAGAAGAAGGAGTAGAATGCAAGATGTTCCACTCTTACTGTCTCAGAGACCCCTATTCAGTCAGCACCGAAGGTGTAGGACTCAGAGGTGAGTCATAAAATTCAATTAAAGCAAATATAAAATATGGCAAAATTTCATGAGCTTGTATGTTTTTTTCTCTCTGGTGTAGGAATAGGTTCAGTATCTCACTTCATGGGCTGTTGTAGACAGAACTCAGGGTCCCCTATCGGGGCTCCTCTTGACGCCCCAGCGACTCTTCCCACACCGACTCGCTGGCCTCAGGGAGTTCCTTTGGATTCACTCGACCTGGCACGCATGCCCCGCAGAAAAGATGGCACAATAGTGAGTAAAAACAGTGCAGCTTTCCCCTGGTGCCAAGCAACAAACTGGAACACAAATCAAACTCGACAAAATGTGCATTTTCGCAGAAACTGCAGTTTGAACGTTGAGAGCTGAGTGACTTATGCTACAAAAATTAGGAAGATAGAACAAAAATTAAATTTGGCAAAACAAAAGCAAAAACTAGCAAAATAGTAGCAAAAAATGTGACTTAAAGGAAAAATTAGCAAAACAGATTGAAGCCAAAATTTTCAAAACAGCTAAAAGTTAAGACTAGCAAAACAGTACTGAAAAGCTAAAAGTTAAGTGAGTATGCAGAAAACTTCAAAGATCACGTTTTATTTTTTATAGATTTAAGATGTCAATGCATATCTATGAGAAAAATATTTTAAAGTTACAAAATCCAAATAAGCTAAACCTTTGATTCCTGAATGATTGAAACAGCTAAAAGTATACCGAAGAACTACAAAAACAGCTAAAAACTGGAAAACCTTATTCTGATTTAAATACGTTTCTTGTCCTCAGGTTGACTGGGCAGCTAACATTCGACAATCCTGGGATTTTAGCGAAGCTGGAGCACATGCCCGACTTAATGCCTTTCTTCATGATGGTGAGACGCCTCACATGCACTTCTTAATGAGCTGCATTTGTTCATGAGCAGCACTGAACATCAGTGCTCTGTTGTTTCCATGTTTCTAGGTGTGTACAGGTATGAAAAAGAGTCCGGCAGGGCAGATGCTCCCAACACCAGCTCTCTGTCTCCCTACCTTCACTTTGGTCAGCTCAGTCCACGCTGGTTGTTGTGGGATACCAAAGGAGCGCGCTGTCGATCTCCGAAGTTCCAGCGAAAACTGGCGTGGCGAGATCTGGCCTATTGGCAGTTAACTCTGTTTCCTGATCTTCCCTGGGAATCTCTCAGACCACCATACAAGGTTAACACGAATTGCAATGACTAAAACACATTAAAACAGGAGGCGTATGTTGTAACAACCGTATCATACTGAAGTTTTAATAATCTATTCCTAACTGCAGGCTCTGCGGTGGAGTACTGATTGCAGCCACCTCAAGGCGTGGCAGCGCGGTAAAACAGGCTACCCCCTGGTCGATGCAGCCATGAGGCAGCTGTGGCAAACAGGCTGGATGAACAATTACATGAGGCATGTCGTGGCATCTTTTCTTATTGCGTATCTCTACCTGCCTTGGCAAGAGGGCTATCGCTGGTTTCAGGTATGTTTTCATGCAGGCAAACGTAAGTGCACACTTAAAACAAAAACCTATAAATGCTATAAAAGTGTGTGTGTTTAGGACACACTGGTGGATGCCGACGTTGCCATAGATGCTATGATGTGGCAGAACGGAGGGATGAGTGGCCTCGATCACTGGAACTTTGTCATGCACCCCGTTGATGCAGCGATGACCTGTGACCCCTACGGCAGCTACGTTAGAAAATGGTGTCCAGAGCTCGCAGATCTGCCGGATGAGTTTATTCACAAACCTTGGAAATGCCCTGCATCAATGCTACGGCGCACAGGTGAGGCAGGGGGTTAGTGTAAAACTTGTGTCCAGCTGCTCATTTTAAAATAACAGTCTGATACAAAGTTTTTAAATGTATATAAAAAGTTTGGCACTTTTGCTTGTTTAGGTGTGGTGTTCGGCCGGACATATCCTGAGCGAATTATTACCGACCTAGAGGAGCGGAGGAGTAGATCACTGCAGGATGTAGCTTCAGTGCGTAGAGAGTTTGGACAATACGTGGACAAGAGCTCGGGCTGTGACTTGCTACCTTTGCCCCCACGCCTGGTCTCTGAGGCTCTGGGCTCGTCCCATGAGGAGGCGGCTGTGGTAAGAGAAGGGAGGCAGTTCCTGCTGCCTCTAATCACACGCATGGAATTCAAATATCAGCTAGAAAAGCCGGACACAGACGCAGCGTCGAACCCCTACAACGCTGTTCTGAAAGGATACGTGAGCCGCAAGAGGGACGAGACCATCGCCTTTCTCAATGAAAGAGACTTTAAAGCCAGTGTGATGTGTGAGGGAGTCCAGCGGCAGGAGAGGCTGGAGAAGGATTATCGCACAATGGAGGGGCTTCCTTCGACTCCTGCACCCGGCGCAAGAGCAAGACGGACTCCACCAACCAAGGACAGGTTTTCTATTGTACCCAGTGGATCAGTCACTTCTGTAAACTGAGAAATGAAGCTAAAATACATGATGGTTACAAAAATGTTTTTAGTGTGGCCTTGTTTGATATTATAATGCATCTTGGGTAGTTCAGTCACAAGTGGGCATGCCTCTTTAAATAAGTTTTATTACACAATCAGCAGTGTAAGACAGACAAATCTACAAGTGTTTCTGGACTATTCTGAATACCTTCAATAGAAAACTGAATCATTGGAAAGAAAACCGTACTGGAAACCACTTGTGACTTTGACACCAAAGATTCAAACTTAAAGCAGCCTAAGATTAAAGGTGAGCGAAGATCTACAGCAAACCAAAGATATGGCTCAGGGAAGATTTATGTAATAAACAAAACAAAAAACATAAACTTTATTAAATGGTTGGAGATTATTTCAAAGTTTCATGCAGCTATTTTAAAGATGCTCTCAGGGATTGTTTTATACCAGCATGTGGGGAAAAAAGGGAGTAATTTAAGCATTTTTCTTGGTTTTGGTTCAGCTGGGACACAAAGCTACATCAGCTGAAAGTGAACTCTTCTGTAACTTGTCAAATGTTACTGTACCGAATAGATTTTAAAACTTGAACTTCTTACTTTGGATGCTAAAAAACGCTCCAACGCTCCATCTTCCTCTGAGTTTTTGTTATTATCTGGTTCCAGTTGTGTTGTATTCTGGGCTTAAACGTTTTTCTGTTTTCTAACTTGATGCTGAGTGTTACTACCTCTGTAAGCCTGTGTAACCGTACGGATCTTGTGATCTGTACAAACACTGCCTACATTTTTAATGCAGCATCCGAATATAAAAAAATAATTCCAAAGGAAGCTGTGTGTAAAGAAATGTTTTATTTTCTGTTACATGGGTCCCATTTCCAGTGTCAACCAGTATAATTAATATCAATGAGACCAAAAGTGCTTTTTAATTCTAAACAGTGTACTAGAATGTAATTAAATTTTTTAAACATCTGACTGAAATGTTATGAAACCATTCTACAGACTGAGTTTCAAACTTCTGTTTTGAGAATTGAAGCTGCAAAAACTGACAGTTTGGTCAGTGTAGATGTACAAGTTTCCTTTAAGTCAATCATTTAGGTAGGTAAAGAATATCTAAAGTTAACAACTCTACAACATGAGCAGATCAGCAGCCTAGAGTTGAAAAGATGCTAAACATTATGATGTAACCGAGAGGCACGTGTAGTGCACGTCTCTGTCAGTGGTGTTGCAAACAGAGAGGGAACGTGGCACTCAGAGATGCAGAGTTAGTCCTCAATAGATCGGATGTATCTTTCATACACGGCTTCATCCATCAGTGTGTCGAGCTCAGCAGGATTACCAATAGTCATCTTCATCAGCCAACCTATAAAAACACGATTAGTTACGATTCAAATATTAAAGATACATGTCATACATAAAGAATGCATTTTTTAATCACAGTAATAAAACAAATCAAAGAGCCTAAAGGGTGATGACATAGATTTGGATGTTTCCTTACACTGTGCAACATTACATTACATTTATAAGAATATGAATCAAACAAAACCACTTCAATTTTAACAGAACTGCACTTGTTTTTTTTGTTTCTCTCCTATTATTCTCTTCATGAAAAAGTATTGGATCCAGGTTACCATTCTTGGAAGATAAAAGACTGAGGTGGGTTAAGGTTTACTCAGCTGTTTTTGTTAAAAAAAAACTTTTGAAAATAACTTAATTGTGTAAATGCTTATCAAGCATTTACATGGCTGTCATGAACAGCCTTTAAAACCTTTTAAAATGTTCATAAATCTTTACTGAACTTTTTACCTGTTGTTCTGGTTCTGCTTCTTTGAATTCCTTTGTATAAATTTTAGCTTTCTTTAGCTTCTAATTTGCTGATTTGATTTTTTTGGCAATCATTCTGACATTTTCTGCTATTCTTCTCCTAAGTAAAACTTTTTGAGCTTCTTTCTGCCAATTTCAGCTGTTTTCTGTGATTTGATGCTACTTTTTGGCTCTTTGTTTCTTTATTCTAATTGCATAAAGAAACAGGCTAATTTTAGTATTTTTAGCTATTCACAAAAAATATTTCAACATTAGGCATTCACACTGAATTTTCACAGGAAATGCATATTCTCTAGTTATGAAATCTTTCAGGCATTGTTTTCAAATGAAACACTATATTTTACTTCTTTTTCCCCACACAGCTATTAACAGACTAGATTTCAAAGCCTTGTCACAAATCTTTTTTTATTTTTAAAAAATTGAGATGTGGAGGTTTGCTGCTCAGAGATGCAACATCTTTTTTTAAATAAAACTTTTGTTATAGCATTCTAAGTTGCCTTATTGTCTTATTGAATTACTATATATAACTTTTTTGTGCATATACGCTTACCATCTTTGTAGCAGGACTTGTTGACCAAACCAGGGTTGTCTGCCAGTAGTGTATTGACCTCTACAACTTCTCCAGTCAAAGGGGAGTAAAGCTCACTGGCTGCCTTGACACTTTCCAGAGCTCCAAACTCATCTGTGAAAATTAGAAACAAACACGTTTACATTAAAGTTTGTTAATTGTAAGAGCAACAAATCCAATCTATGGTTTACACTTCGACACCATTTTAGTTGTTGACATCAGATCAAATAGTTCTAAGAACATACTTGGGTTGAGCAGGTGCCGTTATGAGTTAAATACCTGTATCAGTTGTCAATTATTACCACAATAATACATTTTAAATAAAAAAACTTGATGGGGAAATAAAATATTTGTTTGATATAGCAACTCTTTTTTTTTTTTAAATCGGCGCATTACTGTAAATCTTGGAAAATAAGCATTTAGAATTAAAATATATATATTTTTTATTATTGAGCTTATAAATTGACTGGATAAGGCTAAAAATTAACTGACCATTTAGGTAAACTTGTGTTTTCTATAAACAATTATTAAATGAAAACTCCCTAAAATTTAATGTATAAAGCAGTAAATGCTGAAGCTGACAAAAAAAAAACCCTGATAAAACAATTGTTATGGTTTACATTTCACAAACAAGCAACAATTGAGAAAACTTACCATTTTGTGCCAGTTGTGTTCCCACTTCAGGTAATCCACAGTAAACTACATCTCCCAGAGCTTGCTGCAAGTGCCCGAAAACAAGGTTATATATAAGTATCTGTCAAATACAAAAAATATATATATCGTGTTTACCCCAGCTCGGTAACTAAACTTACTTGTGCAAAGTCGCTGATACCGACTGTACCTATTCCGTTCTCTTCTACTCGAATCCATTCGTGTTTGTCTGTGAATTTAAGTGCTGTAACAAAAATCCAACAAACTCAGGACACTGTTTAGTCTTTGAAACACACATATAGCAGTGCTGTCAAATAACCTGTCCCCATTTTTTTATTTTGTACCTTTGGCTAATTACCCTCGAACTAGCTGTAATAAAACGCTTCAGTGAACAAAATACCTGCTGAAGTTCGATTAGAAGAGAATAGCGTTCTTCCAAAGGAAGGCTTAGAGGCCAGCTGTGAAGAAGACATCAATGTCGAGCGGGTAAGTAAAGGCAAAACTGTAGAAAAGTTGGATGAAAAGGAGCGGAACAGCCCACAGGCAGCCATGTCTGTCGCTTAATGATGAGAAGGTCGATTTATTCTTTGTTGGTCGTTAGAAGCATAGGTTAGAAGCATCGGTGGCGTTCTGCTGCCACCTACTGGTCATTTTTAGTAAGTACAGGCTGCTTGGTGCATTTTGTTTTGACAAATAGTAGAGCTCAATATTTTTTTGTCATTAAAGCCATTTTTGAAAGATCCAACATGTGTAAAAATAAATAAATTTATTATAGAAACCATTTTTCAAAAGAAATATTAACTTTGACAATGTTAATATGAATTTTAGTCACAACTGTGATGGAAAAAATGTAACTATTTTGAAATTCCATCCATCTAGAATATAAATCAATCATGTTTTTTTTAGAACACCCTAAACAATCACCTCAAAACAGAGAATTTATCAGAGGTTTGACTTCTTGATAAAGCGTAAAGCTTTTTTATGCATTTTTCTTAATACATTTCGCTTTTATTTTTAAAACTATTTTGCTTAAAGTACACGATGGATGAATGAGAAGCCTCATTATCAGTTCATTTATTGTCTTATTATAGGAAAGAAAATTGGAATGATCAAGTCAGTTTCTGGAGTCTGTTGTACTAATTTTATATTAACACCTAATTTCTTTCTAAAACTACACAGAATTGAACATTTAGCAAAAGCAGGATTTGAAATAATGAGCCAAAAATAACGTAAATTATTTATTAAGCAACACATTTCTTTTTCATACAAAACAATAAAATATATAAAGAAAATTCACTCTCATGCCAGGGAATTTTACTATTGCTTAAAATTGCATTAGGTAGGGGAAATGGCATGTATAGAATAATAAGAAAAAATAATAAAGCAAATGTGTTTCACACGACCACACACACAGCCACAGCCACACACACACACAGGCACACACTCCCTTTGTCCTGTTCTGGCTTCATATACTATTTCGTAAAACAAAGTAAAATACAGAATAACTAAAAGTGTTGCCTCCTAAACCTGGGCTAAAAGCTACAAACATAAATAACAAATGCACATTTGTTTGGCTTTTATATTACACATCTTCAAGAGTCCATCCAGTGTCCACTTTTTGATAATTTTTTTTTCATACTGAAGATGAGGAAATAAACGACAACATTGATAACAGTAAAAAAGAAGGGAAAAAAAAAAGAAAACCAGCTTGCTGTGGAGAAAGAGGTGAAAACAGATGGGGTGAAAACTCCTGTGTTTGTCTTTTATCCCTCCATCGGAGCTCACTGGAAGCTTGCTCGCCTCTGCTCACGAGCATGTAACAAGTCTGTTGGGTGCTTCCTGCTGGGAGGGGGCGGTGCTGTGTGCTGCTGGGTGGGTGCGAGTGCTAGCAGTCCAGTTGCAGAGGAGACAGAGTGGGGTTGTGTGGGGGTGACGTCTTTAGTCTCTAAAGTCTCTCTCCTCACTGCAGGAAGGAACAGCTGATTTGGGAAAGCCAAGAGGTTCATCTTGGTCGCCACCGTGTAGCACAGACACAACACACACGCTCTTTTTTTTTGTACACACACTCCTGACACCTCAGCCAGACCCGGACACCCTGCACTGGATTTTAGGTGGTCTGTTTCTCCCCATCGGCTTCCTGCTTCGTTCTGCGCAGGTTGCTCTTCATCTTCACAAACTCAGGGGTGTTCTCCTGCTCCTCTTCGATTTTCTGCTGCTCCAGTTCCAGCTGAACAATGGAAGAAATCGAAAACAAGCAATTATATTTAAGTCGCCTCTAAAAACTGTGAAAAAAAGGAAGAAAAAAAGCAAATATTTAGCTTTACCTGCTCTAGTTTCTGTTGTCTTTTCATGAGCTCAATCTCCAAGTCGCTCCTCTTCTTGTGCGCCTCCTGCTCCTCCTTCTGAGCCTTGATTACTTGCTCCCGCTTTCTCTTCTCCAGAACCTTCTGAAGCTCAGGTTTGTTCTGAGGTGCCAGACCCCTGTGCAAAAAAAGACAAAAAGAAAAAAAATAGGTTATATAAAAGAAGGCTTAATGAACAACCTCTGACAGTACAGGAGGTCACAGATTCATGGACAGAGGACAACCATGACCTCATTCTGGTTTGACATGCAGATCTGTATTAGATGTTCTGGTTACGGTTTTAAATCTGCACATATGATGATAGCCAAATAAAAATGGGTTAAAACAGTTTTGTTTTTTAAACCATCCTAATATACAAGATGCAGTTTGTCTCAGAGAAACTAGTTGGAAATTACACAACTGCTTTTGTTTTAGTGTTTCAAGACATCTTTGCAAAAAGTGAGATCTTTCTGCCAAGAGTTACATAATCCTCCAAACTTCTCCAAATTACAAGAAAAAGGATGAGAATGTGACTGGTGTGCTTTAAACAGAAAAGGAGGGAGGGAGTTGGTTAGAAAAACAGCAAAGTCACAAAGCATTACATCACAAAGTGAGGCACAGGAGCAGACCTAGAGTAAATGCTTGGCTAAAACACATTCATTAATTACATTTAACCAACCCTAATCAAGATTAGTTGACTCTCCCTCTTGTCTTCGCAACTTGCATCTTTACTGAAAACACAATGTTCTTACCTGCTAAGAGTTCCCTAATTAAATGCATGATCAAATCCAGAGGATTACATAACGCAGCTCAGAATGTTCTAAGATGCAGTGGGAGTTAATTTACAAAGCGCTGCTTTATATACAGTCACTGCTGGAGCTAAATGGTCTGTTTTTGTGTCGCTGAAGTCTTTATGAAAGCACTTAGCAGAAAAAGGAAGCAGAGGTAAAAGGTAACGAAAGGACCTGCTGCTGTTTTTAAGCTCACCTTTCACTAAAAGAAACGCTCAAGGTGATGGGAATCAACAAGACGGGATATAAAGATGCTTACGCCTCTCTTCTGTCAAGGTGGGCAGTGTTTACATGACCTTCCAATATACAACTGTTTCACATGCGCACACTCTTACAGAATGGGGGAAACATGGTACCCCCCCCCCCCCCCCCCAAAGTCTCCTGGTGTCTGGATTTTTGAAATTCCTCTCATATTTGTGCCTTTGTGTGCGTGGGAAGGGTCACTGTCGCCAAGGTAGCAAAAGCAGAAAAGGGCCCTCAGCCAGAGACTGTTTTGTAATCTTGATTACATAACAGCTTTTTTTCCCCTCTTCATCCAACCATCCATGCATCATCCACCCACTAGGCCCCTCCCCTCCTCACGATCATCACGATGACTAATCCAATATGCAGGCAGCGTTTCTTTTTATCAGTCAAAAAACAATCCAAACAACTCGATCCCCTTCCAAAGCCCACGAGATTTGTCCAAAGACCAACACTTCAGTTTGTCTAGACAGCTAGTATCAACATTCTGCAGCATTTGAAAAGTCTAATTTTCTTTTCTTTTAGAAAGTTTCATTTCACTGTGGCCTGTTTGACCATCATTATTAAAGCATCTCACTCTCTGACCTGATAAAGACGGAGCACCGCTGCTGTGATGGAGCAGCTGTCAACATCGTGTGTTTTACACAGCTATTTATAGCTCAGGAACAAAGCTGCCCGCACAGTAAGGCGAGAGACAACAAAAACAAACATTTAGTGCTGAAAGGACGATCACGTGTGTGTTCACACTCACTCTGATGGATGATCACCTTAAAAGCTCCATAAATTGCTTCAGATCAGCGTTATTTTGCATTTATATAACCAATTTTTTTTACAGATTCAAACGCTTAGGCTTTTATACCTTCGACCCAATTAACGCTTGATATTTTAAGCGGAGTAATGTTGCTGCTGGAGGGTGAAGAGGCCAGAGAGGTCAACCTCAGAGACAAAGTGCAGAAGCATCAGTACAGTTTGTACAGATGCAAGATAAAAACAACAGCTGCAACATTAACTGGATTTATGAATTCTCTTTTGGTGAAAGTTGAAACCAAATTAGCCTGGACAGATCGGCACAATCTTTTTGTTTTTCCTCTGCCTAGTTTTGAATAAAAAGCTATTTTTATTTGACCATAAATGAGAACTGCTGGGCAGCACAAGAGTTTTATGGCTCAGTAAATGAATAAATCTCTACCTTTTGAGTCATATAATGCACATTCAAAGGGCTATATACTGATTTATATTAACCCACACAAACGTTGGAATTTTAAACTTTTTGATTTGGTTTATTTATAGGCAATAAACCATGATATAAGTTTGTATAATACTCATTATCTCAACCTTATGAAACACAAAACAGCATTAAAAGCAAACATTAGAAGGATGGAGAGTGGATCATCTCATCTCCTGACCTTTTTTGGTTCATAAGCAGTTCTCTGTGCAAATCCTGGTGGTTGCGGGAGGTCTTGACAGGATTGATCAGCTTCTTGGGTTGGATGAGCTCATCACAGTCTCCCTCCAGGTAGTCCGGTTCTGCCATGACACTCCTCCTTGGGGACAGCCCAAGACCAGGATCACACCGATCTGCATAAATAAAATAACTTTTCATGCGGTTCCTACAAAATCAAGGGTCCAGATGCAGATAATTAATCAAAGAAACATTTAATTATTTTTACAGGGTAATTAAGCTCATCAGCCATCATCATCATCAGCACAGAAAAATTATTTTCTTTGAGTTTGCAAACCTAAAAAAAAAAAAAAAAAAGATATAAAAATGATGCACTACGTGCATTTTTTGGCAGAAAGGCTGTTACAGAAAAGTAGTCTTAGTTAACCTCTAAATATTTAATATTTGCAGACTTAGCACATTTACAAAAACAGACAGAAGTATTTTAACTGTTTTTTTTAGGCATGTAAATAAGAAATCAAACTTCAAAATACTCAGTCAACCTGCTTTCTAACAAATTAGTATCAATAAACTCCTGTCAGACAAGCTTTCCTTCAGCAACTGCAAAAATCTGAGCTTAAAATCAAATGTTTCATTTCCTAAACGACACAAATTTAAACCCCAACACGAGGATTTGCTTGATCCTCTGGCATAAGTTTTTAAATTGACTTCTGTAATCATTAGGGGGCTCAGTGATGAGGTTACATAATTGTTCCAGACTGAGTGAAGCAGAACATTTCATTCTCCTGTCATACGGCATAAGAAACATTTGCAAAATGACAGATGAATCAGGACAGCACAGCATCATACTTTAATATCCTCTGACACAAGTTCTTATGTAAAACACACACAGACACACACAGACACACACACACACACACACACACACACAGCATATCCATTTTTGTCCCAGCATTATCCAAAAAGGATGCAATTTATCCCCAAACATTATTAAGCAACAATATACAACACATTTTTGGGATGGAAGCATTTGTTACCTACAAGAATAGTTTTGGGGTAGGGGGGAAAATCATCTTTTCATTCATCAGCTTCCAAACAAAATTAAACAACTGAACCATAAATGGGGTTATTTTTGCAAGTTTTCTCATTACTTTCTTAATCACCAAGCATGTCCATCAGTGGAACAGCCTTGTATGGGAGTTACAGCATGCTGTGAACTTGTTCTGAACAGACCGTTCCTGTGCCCTATTTCTGAAGCATCCAAAACAAAAGACAAGCTTTCCAACTACATGAACATTTATCACCTGTCAAAAAAAAACAAAACAAAACATTTTGTCCTCTAACTATTCTGCAGTCTTTCTGTGCATGTTTTAATTATTTACTACTAAATTCTTTAAAAATGCCTAAAACCTTTTAGAATAACTCACCCTGCAGATGAGGAAAGACGGGGTATCTGAACATTGTCGTCATCCTGGCTGTTGTGATTGAAAAATCTGTTTTCCGAGAAAATCTGTTAAAGCACGCGTGTCGTGTTTGTTTCTATGTTGCAGAGCCCGAAGGAGGAGATGGCTTTGTTCTGCACAGCTGTCTGTGGCTGAGCTGCTTGGAGTTCAAAGTCTCATTTATAGCGTCGCTCTCTCACTGCTCCCTCTCTCATCTGCTCCCTGCTGTCCATCTCACTTTCAATGGAAATCTCCAGCAATTACCACCCCCCTTGTCAAAAAGGAAACAGACTGTTCCCACGGCTACTTAAAAAAACATGTTTATAAGGACAATTTTAGAAAACGGCAGAACATTTTTATAAAATCTGGATTAGCTTACTTCAATATTTGCTGACATTTTGACACAATTTTAATTAATGTCACTGCCCATGCTCATGATTTTAAGGCACCTGAAGTGTTTAAAAGTCTGATAAGAACCATCTTTAAATAATTAGTCATTTGTACCAAAAATGTACTGCATGTGCTGAAGCATGTGTGTGCGTGTAAATGGGGTGCGTGTCCAAACACTTCCATTCAGCAGACTGGTGTAATGATTTAAAGACACCACTAGAGGCTGATGTTTCACAGAAACTAGGCCATGCTTGTTATGTAACAAAAGAAGTCCAAGTTGTAGAATAAAAGGCAGAAAAGTGACAATTAGACTAAATAATTGTATGTAGTTTATGTTGATTGAAATTATTGCCTTCAACTGTGTGTAATCATTTAAAATCCCCTGAATCATAAAAGAAAAACTAATGCTATTATTTTGAGGTATTTACAGCAAATTAAGCCAACTTAATCACCTTTTAAAGATTTTTTTAAAGTGAAAATATGGTCCTCAAACAGGACATTATTGTTTAGTTTACTTGTACGTATGCATGAACTGATCTCACATGAAAGTAAAGTAGTAATGGAAAGAGTTAAACTCGCCCAATAGATTGAGACAGCGAGAACACGATTAAAGTAAATGTTGACATGGCATTATTGTGCAGAATGGTTAATGAAGATCTGCAGGTGGTGTGTTCATCCCTCAGCGTTTTTTTTTTCCTGCCCCCTCAATGCAATGGGAACTTAAAGACGGGCAGTGTTGTCACGGTGTCCGTTAGTCCAACACATCTGCTCCTACTTCCTCTGAGCCTCAGGGAGAGGGGAAGTAACATGGGGAGTTCAAAAGAAACCTGCACCCTAAAATTGGAAGAAAGCTTAAAGCCAGTCTCATAATTGGTACTTTTACATGTTTTATTGGAAGTCTTTATTGGTGTTCCTTAAAAGTTAGATGCCAAAATCCTTAGACAGCCAATGCAAAATATAAAAGGAATACAAGCATTTAGTGCCTCATAGTATTTCTAACTTCAATTTATCTTGTATTCGGTAAAGTTTGAACTCTAAGACTACAAAACACAATTATTTGAAAGCATCCAAGAATCCATTTTCATCTCAACTCTGTCTCAAAAACATTTGCATTGCTTCAAGTAAATCAGTATGTAGATAATAGCACAAAACATTTGAGACTCTGCACTTTAATAGGAATCAAGCTGTTATTGGTTTTGGAGACACACCCTCATTAGGGATGTCCATGAGAAAGGATGCAGCATTTAAACGACTTGAAATGTCAAAGCCATTGAGGGATAAAATGAGATGATTGTACATAAAAGACAAGAGAAAAAAACTGGGTCAGAGCAGAGTATGAGAAACAAGAAAAGGGGACCGAGCTGAACACAGCTTCTCAGTTTATTTCAGCTCCTCCTTTAACCCTCTTGACCCATGTTCCACTGGGATCATTTGCAAAATGCCAAAATTTTAAAGCAGGGTAACAAGAGAATGTTGGGAAATACTGTTAAAAGATAAGTCAAAGCAGAAGAAAAGATATAGATTGATTTTCTGTGAGAAGACTTTTACGGTCACCCATGCTTCTCACCCTTGCTGTAGAAATAAAAAAAGAAGCAGCAAACTAACAAATGTGTTTGCACTTGTGGTTGTGAGTGAAAGTGGTGGGGATGGTGACAGGTTGCATTAGAGCTGGTTGAAAGAATGATATTAGAAAGGTAGGGTGCCTGCATTGTTCTAAGTGATTGCATCATTATGGTTCGCTCTGCTGTTTGCACAAACAATAACTTGAATTTTTAATGCAGACTAATTTCTCAGAATCACAGAACTCGGAACCGCTGCTCCTAAAGCACTCATTTAGTGACAGTGCTGAGGCAGGACTTTTGGTAAATCACATTTACTAAAGTTACATCTGTCCCTTGATTTTGAGAATCCTAAGACTTTAATTCATAAATTCACAAGGGGCATTGGTAATACTGTGTCACTATATGGGACACTAAAAAGCAAACTCATCACTGGCTGCTGATTTCTTTTTCATAAAAAGATGTGTTTTTGCTGAGGTTCCAATATACTAGGTAACGTTACAACTTGCTCCAGACATAAATGTCCAGAAGAACATTAAATCAAACAAGACAACAGAATGGCATCGAACCAGACATTTGAAAAATTATATAAATTGTGGTTTTCTGAAAAAATACATTTCTAAGTTTGGTCAATGTAATGTTCAACATATTTTAAGTGTGCTTCAGAAAAATCTAATACCATAACCCTACTAATTTTGTCCCTCTCTCTTCATCACATAATTATACCATTTTAGCCTGATGCTTAAGAGATTCAACTAATAAAACAAAATAAAGTAAAAAGATTCACCTTAATGTGGTCAAATCAGAATGTTACATTTGATATTGTGAAATTCGGAAATCGAGAGCGGCCGTTTTCCGCTTATAATTATTTTGCAAATAAGGAGGACCATTTTCCAGAGATAACGAGTCAATTACCAGATGGCGTTTCCTCTTGTGTATCATTCAGTAACCATGGAGATGGCCTGGTCTCCTCGGCTGTTCATCGATAAATTTTCATTCTATCCATCCATCCATCCATCCATCACTTATTCACCATTATTTAACCAGGCAAATCTCATTGAGATCGCAGATCTCTTTTCCAAGGGTGGCCTGGGCCTGAAGGCAACCTATTAATTGTTCATAATTGTGTCATTTTTGTATCATTAAACAGGTTGAAATTGCGGTTTGCTTGTCTTATACAGATAACTTTCATCTCAGCCCTCATCATTTAAGGAGATGGATGGACCAACTGGAGATCAGCAGGTGTTTACAGTGATCTTGATGATATAATAAAAACTTTATCGGTCACCAGCTGAGAGGATCGGGCCGTCTCCGTGGTTACTGAATGATACAAGGAAAAACGTAACTCGATATCTCGAGAAAACGCTCCTCGTTATTTTGTGATAACGACATAATTAACTTGTTATCTCGAGAAAACTGTACCTGTTATTTTATTCTTTGTGTTTAAAGCACAAAAACTACATATTGTGTTATCATGAGAAAACCATGGAAAATACTTCTCTCAGGTTAACCAACCTTTTATAAACATGTTTCAACAACTTCTCGAGGAACTATTTGCATTTTATGGTTCTTTCCTCAACTTCCTCAGTTTCAAACGGAGGAACTAAGGGTTCTAAAGAGTTCTGTGAAGCAAATTTCACCATGAAAAAAGCCCTGTTGTAGAGATGTACTTTGATTTGAGATTACCCAGACTTTTGACAGTATAAACACCTCTGACTGGTTTAGTACGTCCATTACTTAATTTATAACCTTGTTGTTCAAAATATGTCAACTTTTATCTCCACAACAGCTCATAAATTGAGTTAAGTTGTAGAACAAGCTCTGCTACTCCCAACAACTTCAGCTTTAATATTGTAGGTGAGTTCTAGTGATGAAGCATCCCCCAGAACATTTCAATTCTGGGTGATGTGGAGTAAAAAGTAGGCTACAGATTTTAATCCCCCCCCCCTCCCAAAGGTTAACTGTTTTTGAACAAACAGAAAAAGTTTTAAATTTCAAATAAAAGTTGCTAAAATTTCAATTTAGGGCAGAGTTAGAAGGGATGTAAATGAACAAGGTCTGTTGGTAGGTAAACAAATATAATCATATTTGTTGTGAACTAATAAAGTACACAGAGACTGAAAGTAAGGACACACCTACATTCAATCAAAATCTGGCATTGTGGCACTTTCTCACAGTGTTGTATTGAGGCCTGAGTAGTTTTTGTGCTTTAAACACAAAGAGTAAATTTATTTGACTACATGCTTTGTTCTCCCAGCTGACCCCACTTCTCTGAACAAGGTACAAATAACCAAGTCTTGACTTTTATATTTACAGCATTGTTTAGTTATTGGACGATAATGAGTCAACTGATACAGAATCCAAAATAAAAATCATTTGAGCAATGATATATGTCCACCATTGCAAGTACCAGGAACTTAAAACAGAGAACTGCTTAACATTTTCTCATAAAAAAGGGGAAACTATAGCTCCCTCAATTGATCAAAAAAAAGTTCCTGCCTTTATAACAAAACATTTATAAAAACAATTGCAGCTAAAACCAGAAGTTCCCATATCCACTTTAATTTCTAGAAATGAACAGAAAGCTTAAACTAAATATACTGAGTGTCAAATGTGCATTAATTTCTGCAATGTCAGCAAGACAGGCGTCTTCAAAGGAGGTTGGACACAGAAACTTAGACTTAGTGAAGTCAATACAAATAATGGCACACTTATAAAATCAAGAAAAAAATAAGAAATGACATATCATGGCTAAAAAAAATTGGTTATTGTTTTAAAGTTATAATTAAACCAGATGCAGTCCTTTATATTTTAAATATTTGAGGAAAGCAATGAGGTATGTAAATACAGTGTTCACAGTGGACAAATCACAGCTGCTGCAGTCTGCATCACCACAAAGTGTTTACATTTGTAGGGAGATGCACAAAAAGGAGTGGAATGGTGTACAAAGCTAAATAAGACCTGGCAGAGATTAGTTACAAAACTATAAATCAAAATTGACAATTAGGGCGTAGCTTGTTGTGGACGGTAAAGCTGGCAGCTTCCTTCACTCTCTGAATATACATGCTCTTTTATAAGCAAATATGCATTTATGAGAGGCACTTTTCTTACTCTAACAGATTAGTGCAGATGGACAAAAAGGCTAATGAAAGGGGATGGGGAGCCTAAACTGGTCAGATAAACAACATTGTCCAGAGAAAGAAAAACAACCTATGAATGTAGATCATTAGGAAAAAGAATAAATGGGTAATTCATTTATGTTGGGATCTTAGCCAAGCTGGACAGACTGTAGAGAAAAATAGAAAAACATCCAACTATTGACTTGGATCAGCCCTTACTGAGTCACAAGTGGATCTCATCCTGCTGCAGACTTGGAAAACAGAGAGAGTGAATGTAAACGCTGCAGTTGGTGGTCCCTTCAGCATTTGAGCCCACAGTTGTCCTCTAAGATATGGGCACCAATGGAACAAACCATCCATATATCTGCTCAGGGTGGGGCTGGGCAGTCAACTGTCACTGGTTATGAACACATGGTGCACCAAACCCACTCCATCATCTGTGATGACTTATTAACACCAGCCAAGTTCTCCAAATTCACAGTGAGCTCAAAAAGGACAACTAATGTGGAAAACAAAAACATATGAGTAATGGAAAAATAACCATGTCTTCTTTTAAAATGTGTCTATTAGTAGAAAACTAGGAACAAAAGCACATGCATGGTTACCTAAAAATACTGGTTTTAATATACATAATACATGGTTTGAAGTCAAAATGATTGGGTTTATGAGTAAAAATCTCCATATTTCCTTCGGCTAATGTTGCCTTTATTGGCTAATTTAGTCTCAGTGTTCTCGCTTTTCTCAGTCTTCTTTGCCAAATCCCATCCACTCCTCTCCCAGATGGGAGGTCCACCCCTCAGGGGAAACTGCGTCATCAATACCCCTCAAGTAACCCCCACCCCATATTCTCTCTCTCTGTGTCACGCACATATTCTCCTCCCCTGCTGTGTGTTACAAACTGGACAGACTCGGCTATGCATCTCCAAGCCTTTCTGTTAATGAAGCGGCCACTGAGCCTTAAATAGGGGAGGCCCTAATTAAAACGAAGGGATAAATGGGCTTTTAATTGACAGTCCAGGACAGACAGAGGAGAGAGAGAGCAAGGGACTCTGTGTGAGAAATAGGAACAGATGTGGAAAAAGTGAAAGAAACTGAGATTTGAGGACCAATTTCCTGATATAACCCTAAACTTTTGTATGAACAAACATGCTCATTTACAAACCTGTGAAAACTCAAATTAAGTACAATTATTCAATTACACAATTATTTTTATTCACGTGTGCATTTTGTCTAACCTTTTAGGTGTGTATGGTACAAATTAATGTAAAAATGGAATGGGATGAACTTGTCAAACAAAAATTCTGAGCCGGCAGCACCAACTTTGGCCAAGTCCTTCAAAATTTTGTTTGACAATAATTAACTGCTGATAGAGGTGAGTCCCAAATAAAACAGACCACCATCTTTTCTTTTTATTATTATCACCCTCTATATACAACTAATAAGTATAGCATTGTTGAAATTTAGGAGTAAAAAACAAAATAAAGCAAAGGGGTAAAAATGTCCTCCTAAAGCATGCTAGGGAGTTTGGTGGTTGAGATCTGTTTTGCATTTCCTGCCTTGCAGCAGGGGTATGCAGCAATGGAGAGGAGGAGCTGGGGAATTCTGTGGGCCTCATCACACATTGACCTCTGAAAGCTTCAGCCTTGCGCCCACAATGCAATGATGTCACCAGGGAGATGAAGGGGTACGAGAATTTACAGTCAGGGTTTTAGGGTTCATAAAGCACAGATGAGCGGAGATGCAGCTCCACCCACACAAGGAAAGAATTAATTGCATCCTGTGACAGCATGGGGGTCAGACTTGAGCTCCACAGTGTGTATCAGTCTGCAGATGCTTAAGTTACTGAAGCGGTTAAGAAAATAAGGCAGCTATATCCACAGTATTCCTGATCTCGCGCCACTACCCATAATTCATTGAGATAGTTCTATATTTCTGCTTGCCTGTTTACAATTACGAGGATACACCACCGCTGTTTATCAAAGCATTTTTCACTTTTCCAACACATTGGAGGTGTATATATGGTAAGGATGTTTTAAAAAGCGGCGAGGACAATTCTTTAACAGTGGCTCACCCGTCACTGCTCACAGACTGAGTAGATGACATGAAGCTATGTCCCGACGTTAGCTACTAATGACATCAACTTCCTCATCTTTCCTGAAGACACACACAAATGCAAAATCATAAATGTCAACAGTTCTGGATGTAAAATGTTCCCAAGCCCCTCAGAATTGAAATAATTTTATAAAAGTATTGTGATTAGACTCTTTCTTCCTCATATCCTAAAACATAAATTTCACTGCTAGATTGCTTGTAACCTTGAGAGCTGAACTGGAGGGTTTCATACAGCTGCAGTAATTTTAAATAAATTATAAACAAAAATAAACAAACTTCTTCTAATAACTCCGTTAGCATAGATTTTATTAAAACAAACGGGACTTTTATAGCCCCTGGGTGCTAAGCTCCTCGTCTTTTAATCCTGCCTCGCAGACAAAATATTTTAACACGTATTTGAGAAGAGGATTGTTTAATATTCTGAGCTTACTCAGAATTAAGACAGTTAAATTGAGCCATTTATATAGTTTTGTCAGCATGTGGCTACTAACCATAGGCTTAATATTTCTTTAAATTTAGGACTTGGCTGCAAATAACAATGGTAACATCCAGGCTAACATTAGGCTAACAGTAGCTAGCGCAAATGCTAACGCCATTCACCATAGGCTTTCATTTAGTAAAAGAAAAGAACTGCACGATTAAATAACAAATTGGGTACAAACCACATTTACAATTTCACTAACAAGGCACAGATTCAGGGTTTTAGCTGGAAGCTCTTTGACTCATAGTAGTTCGGATGAGCTGCTTTCGGTGGCCAGTTTAGCCCAGGTAGAGTTGTGGATCGGAGTGAATATCCGTCAGATTTTTGTTGATAAAATGAAAAAAGCAAACCAACTCTCTTTGGTGGGTTTTTGAGATTGAAAGCTGTCAGCCATGTAAGTTTACGATCCTCCTTCGTCAGCATAAAGTGCAGTTTTTAGGGCGCCAAGCATGAACATGCCTTTACTATTTCTTGTTCCAGTCAAAATGTTTCTAAAGCGTTTCTCAGTTTTATTCAATTGTTGTGGCAGCCGACAAAAACACATGTTGAACCCAAACTCATGATTGAACTGCTCAAGCCGCCAGTTAAAACAAAAACAAACTGGATTTGTTGTTATCATAACTCTGAATGAATACATTTTTTGTGCACCAGAAATATGGATGGTTGTAAACTATCGTTTTCAATTTCACATCCAGCAGGAAAATAACTCTTCTTTTTTAACTGGACATAAGCTGAAACTTCCCATCGTTTCATTCATGCATTTTCCATATACCCAGGTATATGGTTTAGGGTCACAGGGAGCTGGTGCCCCATGTCCAGCAGTCAACAGATGCGAGGTAGAGTCTCCAGTCCTTCATCATCATTGGATGTGCATACAACTAATTACCTTTTTTATTTAATCTGATTCAAGTTTGCCAACACAACATAATCAACATTGCCATACACAAAAAGTCTAGTTTTTTTACAATTTTACAAGGAATACTAAGTTTTTATTTTCCAAATTTTAGTTTGCTAGGTAAACAAGCTCTCTTATGTAAAGCTACGGCTTGACGAAGCCAACTTTCCTGGTATATAAACACATATAAATAAAGCCATGCCTAGTATTAACTTTACAGAAGCTTTAGGAACAATGAGGAATTTTCAAATGCAAAAATGTTTCATTCTCTTTTTTTAAAAAGGTTAGACCCCTTTTTTAAAATTTCAGCCACAGTTGTGTTTTTGTTCCCACCTAGCTCCCATGCTAGGAGTTTAGTCAGTTTAGTCCACTTTATATTATGTGTTGTCTTGCTTTAGTCTCATACTGTTTTTATCTCATCTGTAAAAAGTTTGCCGTTCTGTTTTATTGCTACTCCTGATGAAGTCTTCCTTTGGACTGACAATTCACATGATAAAGTTCAAAACCCAGGTGCTGTCATCTTCTGTTTCTGAAATTCTTACAACCATAACAGCTTTTATAACACAGAGATAAGCTCAGATGTAATTCTAAAACACACCTAAAATGGGCGGCACAGTTGTCAGAACTGTCCCTTCTGAGTGAAAAGGTTGCAGATTTGCCTCCTGGCAGTGCTGTGAGGAGTTTGTATCTTCTCCATGTTTCTCCAGCTATTCTGGTTTCTTTTCAGACTAAAAATATTCACATTAGATAATTAAAAACTCTAAACTGCCCCTAGGTGTGTGTGAAAGTGTAAATGAGGATTTCTCTTGTTTGTATCTATAAGGTCTTAAATGGACTTGCAACCTGTCAAGGGTGTATCCCACCATTCACACAGTGAGTGCTAGATATTTGGACCAGTTCTCCCATAAACCCTAAAGGGCAAAGAAGGTATAAAAAAAAAAACCAAAAAAGAAATAAATGGATGGACCTGAAATGAGCCACAGTACTTTAAATACCATCTGAACACAAGAGATTAATGGAAGATTTAGACATAACTTCCCACCACAAGTCCATTGTTGTTGACTGCAAGCTTTGATTTCAGTGAACAGTTTTAAATAGGGGAACCTTTAGAACTTCACTTTTTAGGACAATAAAACATGTAATTTTTGTTTTTAAATGACCAATCACACTCAACTTGGCAATACTTTTAATTTTAGGTCTTACTGAAGTGGCAGTATCCTGACTTTAAAGGGGTCTCTTGTTACATTCCATCCTTTTAGTTTTGTTGGATTACAATAAGAGCTTGACCTCAACTACACTTAGCTTTCAAGAGTTGACTGCAGCATGAGAAAGCATCCGTATCTTTCAGTTGTTACATCTTGATGCGATTACATGAGACCGCTTTTACTGAAATGAAAGAACGATTCCTATTGTTCGGCAGTCTCTCTGATAAGTACAATTTAATCAAGTTTAGCAATAATCTCTTTTATTGAACTGAAACAAATAGTTTGATAGTTTGCGTTCAGCACTGAGTGAAGTCATGTCATGCCGCGGCTCGTGCCAAGACAGTACGAGCCCCAGGGTCAGGCAGATTATGGAATGAATGGGATGGTTTGAAAAGGCAGATACCACTTTGAGTCAAGCAGTAGGAATGTGATGAACAGGCACAGTGATTATTACTTTGGGCAGACAACAGCAAGCACTGACACAATCAGACAACCACACAGACCTACACAAAACATATTCAAATGCTCGCACGTCTGAGTTTTTAAAACTCAAAAAATATGTTCTGAATAACTGGTGAAGCATTAGTTTGGGGTTCCCACCTGTCAGTTAAATACAAAAAGCTGGTCTATACTCTTTCACAGCTGGCCCTGACACATGCTCCTGAATGTATGTATATTTAGAACTGATGAGAACAAGTGGAATCACGATTGAAGAGGGTGACAACTGCAGACATTAAAGATACACAAACAGGCAGGAGCAGAGAAGACATTCTTTACAAGACACACAAACTTTTAAGGAAACGTGCCATATTCTGCACTGTCTTTACTGCCTTATTTTAAAAATAATTTTTAAATACAGGATTAATATTTCAGCGTTGCAAAAATTGTTTGGTGCAGTGTCAAGCTTGGCAGTGCGAAGTGCCAGGAAGGAGGAAGACGCTTTCCTATGGGTGTGCTGTCTGTCCCAATTCCAGATTCAAAGCTTTGTGTTTAGCTGCTGTTTTATCTCCTCATGGAGCAGAGTCCCGCCCCTCCTCGTTATCTACTGGCTGAGCCCAGCTGGGACCTCAAATCTCATTGGCTGGAGGGCACACCAGGGAGTGTTAGGGAGGTTCTCCTTTGTTTACATGCCAGCAGAGAGAAAACCCCAATAACAATTGTTACCTTGAGCAACTAGACAGTTAGCCAGACAGACACGAGTACCCTCAGCTTACACCCAGCCAGACATACTGTATCATAACAAGAAAGCTAAAAGAAGATGCTTGATCCACTCTGACTCTATGGATTGTGTATAACAAGATACAAAATATAGCTCAAAAGGTTAAATAAAACAGAAGAAAAGAATGTTCAATTGTCTGATTAAACTTTCCACAGCTAGAAAACCTCACAAAGTTCAAGCTTTTAAAGAAAATAAGTTTCTGTTTATCTGTGCATGTTTGGCATTGGACAAAAGTCATTCATCCTGATTCTGCCTTACACGCATCTTAATCTAATAAATGTTGCTGTTGGTCCCAATCTTCATTTACCACAGCCTAACAAGCTGCATGAAAGAAAACAGAGTCCACACTGAGCATATGTGTGCCTTCCACCATTCCCTAAGACTATGCAAAGTGGCAAGCACAGTAATGGAGTTTTATTGTGATTGAAGCTCTGACATTAGAACAGGAAAATCAATAGGATTCTTGGGAAAGCTCACTGTGTAAAGGTGCATGTGTGTTCTTGTCTGTGCTTCAGTCTTTGGCATGCATACCTAGTATATTCTTGGAAAGTTAATCAACATCAGGTTTCAGGTCCAACAAGACGTTGCATGTCTGACTTTTATGTGAAAGGTTTTAACCCTCACTTCACTTAGACTTATCTCTACTAGCATGGTCATCTCATGGATTGTAACACAATCTAAAACCACAGACACAAAACCACAATACAGTGTAAGCAGATCTATTGTTCCGATGGATGATTCAGTGATTCTTGTGTTTGCAAGGTATCACAATGTTTCATTCAGCCATCATACAAAGCATGAGAAACACAAATACACCACAAGTTTGTAAAAGCCTAGCAAGATAATGTCAAGCATATCCTCAAATACACTTAAAAAAAGTTAAAAAAAATTTCACAAATTTATTCTAAAACATGCTTATTATATTTGGTGCATGACCCACATTTTGGTACACGGACCACTGAGACGAAAGATATGACAAAAAAATTTTTTTTTTTTTTTTTTTTAATTGAGCTAAAATTTCTTAACATTTTTGAGAAAAAGGAGCTAAAATGAATAATGTTGCAAAAGTGCAAAACTTAATTTTTCAGCTTATGGCCAAAACAACACCTTGCACCACTTGCTGTGAGAAAAGGATTTAGAAAACTGTTTTTTTAAGGTAACAAATATGAGAGAGAGTGTGTGTGTGTGTGTGTGTGTGTGTGTGTGTGTGTGTGGGCAAGTTTTTGCTACATCATGGGAACCATTTTCCAGAAAAAAGCAGCCTTGTGGGGACTGAACGTGTATTGCGGGGACCAAGGCCCGGTCCCCACAGGTACGAATGCAAATTACGGATAGGGGGTTAGGTTTAGGACCAAGGTGTGAATTGAGTTTAGGTTAGTTTTAGGGTCAGGTAGGTACCTGTGAGGTTAATTTTAGGGTAAATGGTCAGGCTATAAAATTACCAAAAAATGAATGGAAGTCAATCTACGGTCCCCATGGGGATATAAAAACAAATGTGTGTGTGTGTGTGTGGGGGGGGGGGGCGGTGCGGTGGCATCAACACAAGTATTGCATTAATATGTTAAAATTTCAAACCCATGGCCTTGTGGTTAAAATTTCTAACAGATAAAAAGGGAACAAAGATCGGTACAGTTGAAAGTTTTTCACCAGACTCAAACCGGACAGACTCAGGAAGTTTTTCGACAAAACCAAACCTCTAATTTTCCCCAGTAATTTTTGACTGCCAGGATGTGAAGTGTCACTAAAGAACTACAATAGTAACACCACATGATCCTCAAAGATTTACCCTGCAACTCTGGGTCTCAGTGGAGTATGGGGGCTCTTCAGAATCAGTGCAGTATGTTGAGCAATGAGGATTTTCAGCCCAATGATGGACCACGTCAAACTGTTGGAAACAATAAGATATCTTGAACGGACTACTCCCGATACCTTAATTTTCTTGAAGACAGTTCAAATTTTCACCCTGGACTCTTATTCTGTCTAAACCATATCCAAGGACAGCTAATGAACACTTGTCATTATAGAAGGGAACACATTTGAATTTGTGTGCAATAATCTGGAAGTGGACAAAAATTTATTTAAAACACCCACCACACATTGACAACATCAGGCCTTACGGGAAACACAGGACAGCAAAGAGACTCTAGAGAAGGGAGAGGGAAAGAGGGGTGGTTCAAAGATCAGAAAACAGATGTAAATCGTTTAGCAAACTCCTCTCTAAATGACTAACACATGTGGGAGGATTTTCCCCCCTTTTTCCACACACACACACAGCTTAAAAGTTTTACACCAACATGTTAAATACCACCTGCCTTTGCTACTTTTCATTTGATGACCCAGGCTTCAACCACTTCACCTTGAAGGTTGCTTTCGTGTACAGTGTTTGCCATTTTTCCAGCCTCCACCCACCAAATACACAAACTCTAGATCCGGCTGGCCTGTTTCTTCATTGTTTGCTCAACGTTAAAGTTTGACAGAAAGAAAACAGTTCTATGAAAAGAAAAAATGTCATAACCTAATACTTGCGTAACAGTTTCAACTTTAAAGAAATGACACACAAACATCACTTCACATGACACTTCAACCTGCTTGATAACACATGGTTAGCTTGTCCTCACTTGCTGGTGCTTTGACACATCACTGCACTGCATCTGACTCATAATGAAATCACATACTGTTCATTCATTCAGCATTTATTTTTTGTTTGTGACTAAAAAAGATAAAAGGGTTTGATAAGGATTAGCAATGCTAACAAAATTTTCTATAGAGGTTTATGTTGGAACAAATGGTGAAAGAGCTTTAAAAGAACTTTACAAATAATAGCAAGATCATGTGTAAGGGTTAGAAAAATAGGAAAAGTTACAGTGTTTTTAAATCAATGCTTGAAAGCTTTTTCAGTGGGTAGAATTACATTATTTTTATGTTTTTACTAAAATACTTTAAAAAAATGTATTTAAAATAAAGACATAAGTTTGGTACTGTAGGAAATTCTATTGCGATTTCAACATTTTGCTGATGAAAAAAGAAAATATGAGCTAATGAATTAAACTGATTATTGTTTTTGAGTACAGGTGCTTAAAAAATTATCTGCAGATTTAAAACAAATTTTTTTTGCACCTTCAGGAAAACAAAGCGGCTTGTGTTGGAGCAAAAGTTCAACATTACACCAAACAACTACAAAATGGACTTCTTGGTACTTTTCCTATTAATGATCAATTTAAAATGTTTTTCTACTAGACCCCCCCTCCGAAAAGAAGTATTATTTATTTTAGGGGATGGCCCTGCCAGGTAGGAAGAACACAGATTTAATGGTTAGGACTATTGCAGTTGAGTCAGCACTTAAGATTAACATATTTTATCACACAAACAAAACAATCTTGAGTCACAGATTGTTAACACTTCTGTATTAGATATAAATTTATGAAAATTACTTTAACTATGGTGATATAAGTAGTCCCAGATCGTGTAGGACTACCATTCAGGCTACTAGCCAAACAACAACAACAATAATAATAATAATTTTCCTAATATTTGCCATCTGTCACCGATGCTCCCCAGCTTTCTGTGTAGCTCATGAACAACAGCCTCAGCGTGTTCTTTACGGACTGTCCCGTCGCTACAGTCAGGCGCTGCAACAAAGAGACACAATGAACCAACAGTTTGGTGTTCTTCACTCCCATTCAGACACTTCTCCTTTGTGACTTTACAGTTTTAAACCTCTAAACCTGCTGCCTTTTCCTGTCGGCGGGGTAGGACAAGCGGCTCAAACGTGCTGCTTTTGTCAAACAAACAACCACTCTCTCTCACGGTAAATACTCGTGCCCTACAACATGCGCGCGAGCGCACACACATATATATTAGCATCATGCACCTACCTCAAGAAACCCGACTCGACTTTTCCAACTTCTTGGTTAAGATTTAAGAAGACAAAGTGGTCCGAGCCACATGGGAGCGTCTCCAGATGACTTCTTTGGGCTTGAGGTGTGTCTCTTTTTTCGCCAACTGTTCAATAACTCGAGCGCGCGCACACGAACGCTCTTCTCTGTCAGGACCCACAGAAAATTGTAAATTTAAAGTGGGGAGGGCGGTGCTACATGACGCAATCAATAGGCCCCGCCTCCGCAGCTTCTTTCTTTCATCTGCCCGCTGATGAGAGAAGGGAGACCCCACGAGCTCAGGGCGGGGCGGAAATGTAGCGCGTGCGCAGCATAACAAACCACGTTGAATCTAACATTGGCCTCTGTGATGTTCTGCAGAGAACTGAGGAAATATCAGACTAATGATGTGTTTATGAGGTATATATCTCAAACGTTTAGGTCAAATGTTGAAATTGAATTAAAAAAATATACAGATGTATATATAATCTAATTTAAGAGAATACTTTAATGCCTAACAAGTTAAATTATTTTGACTAACACCTGAGTTCAAATTAAATCATTTTAATGTCTTCTCAATGTACTGATGTAATGACATTTAAAATAGTTGAACAGAAGCAAAGTTGTATTTAGACTGAATACCACAAACTTTCCAAAGAGGAAACTTTGGTCTGTGCTGACTAAACCAAAGAGACCAGCTATTTAATGTAGGTTTGTGTTTTACTTATTTTAAAACCTCTTCTAAATTTGCTCAGACATAGGTGTACTGGTTTTAGAGTTCGTAACTAAAACTATAAAATTAGCCACCCGCATATTTGACTTATAATTTGATTTAATTTTCTCAGAAATGATCACAGTTCAATTTGATTACAACAGATTAGCTGTCTGCTCATTGTTGCCCCACACTGAATACCCTGAGTGTTCTTAGTGATAAAGAATAATCTGCTTACCATAGAAGGGTCCATGGATCTGCTTATCCACCGTCCTTCTGTTAAATCGCCTCACTGAAACCCCCCTAGTTTCATGATGATCTGTCACCTCACATTACTCTGCTTATTTCAACACGGTCAGTGTATCAAGTAAATCCTTCTGGACTGGCTTTCTGTCAATTTCTACTGAAAAAAGATCTAAGATTCTTACTAACAAAACAGCCTCAAAACATCCCAAGAGTCTGTTAGGAATTTGCACATGTGGGAGGAACGGGCCATAACAGACGTAAAACATTCCTACGAAACGTCTCATGATTTAAGAGAACAGTGCTGCGCTTGAACAATAGGATGAGTCATGAGAAGGGGTCGTCAGTCGCACGTAGGATACTCCCAACCGAGACCACCACTCTCAGAACTGTTCTCATGCAGGAAACAGATGTGCACAGAGTGAATGAGTGTGTGCACATGCGGATGATTGCACTCCAGAGAGTAAAAGTTTACTAAAACAGTCATTTGTTCAACATGCTTTATTGTGCTATGTTAAGAACTTCTGCTTTTTTTAGAGGTGGTTTGGAAAAGAGTCATATTAACATAACGGACATTAAAAACTTAGCCGTCCTTGAAGGAATGCATATTTCCCATTACCTTTCCTGCCAGAGTTTTGGACTAAAATCATCTTGTGCCTGGTTAGACCTTGAAAATAACATCATACCCCTTGTTAACATTTTATCTGTCCCCAAAGGTAATATTTAAATGTAAAATGGTTTTGTTATTTCTCTTTTTTTCTTTGTACTTAGTGGAGTTTTTTCTCAGTAGTCAACTTTAATTCTATATTCTCTTAAAGTCAAATAAAGGGATTTTTAGTCAGGGCTTTCTTTTGGCACAATTTCATGCAAGATGGTATCATGTAGGATCTTATAGTGCTTGGATTATATGTTGTGAATGACTTTCAACTACTACCGCATCAAATTTCAGCTCAATATCTGTCAAACTGACTGAGTTATAGCCGTTTTTGAGTTGGCTGACTTTGTTGTGGTGGCCATCTTTAATCAAGTTGACTGAAAATTTAGTTATAATCCAATCTGTGGGATATTTTGCTCAAATTAACACACAAAAGCAAAAACATTATCACTCAGCTTTTGTCATTGCCGGTGGGTAATAATGATAACAAAGTGTAGTTGGAATAACATTATGTTTTTTTTATTGTTTTGGCAAGAATTAGATCAAGACCATTCTAGTTTTTCTGACAAAACATTGGAGCAATGCTGTTCACAGCTATTAAACAGCCCTGTAAACTCAGTCAAATGAACTGTAATAAAATGCGTAGAAAAAAGTTTTTTGAATCCAAAAAAATTTTCAACATCTCAACTTTACCTAATAAAAAGAAATTTAAGTTCACAACGTTAACTCAGCAAATTGAATTCGTCTGCAACTTAACACCATCATGTTGTTTACAAAACTTTTTCCACAGAGAAGAAAACACTTCCGCGTTACTATGGTAACAACCCTGTCTGAAGTGAAGTGAAGTGAAAAGAGGCCGCTTTATCAGTAGTTATATTGCGTTTGCCGTGTTCGTTTCCGTTTGTGGTTCATGTCAGTTTCAGTACAATTTTAAGGAAGGTTCAGTGTTATTTCTGTCAACCACAACTCAGATGAAGAGATTCAGTAACCCACTGAGACACACCCAAAATGTGCCATAAGTGAGCGTTTAAGGAACTTTTTGCACTCCTTACTCCCCACAAACAAAATGTTTTGTTCTGCATAAGTAGCTACAACACGATACCAACTCTGAAACCTCGTTTTGGCTGACCTGTGCGGGCTTGTGCGTCGGCCTGTGGGCACAATCCACAGCGCTCGCTTCACTGTAAATAAAATCTAATTGGCTGAGAAGTTTGGGCTCTGAAGGTGAAACTGCTGCCTTTTCCTGGAAGTGTCCTCACTGCTGTGATGTAACGGCTAAAGCAGAAACGCTTCACTGCTACCTTGTTGCTCATGTTGCTGGCACCTTAAAGGGATAGTTCAGATCTTTTGCAGTGAGGTTTTGTGGAAAGGTAATAAACAACTAGTGTCTTACATGTTGCAGATAGATTTTTGAGAGAGAAATAGTTTATTTCTGACTGGACTGGCAAGATAGTCCATCAATAACCTTCTCAGTCAACCTTTTGAGGTTTTTAAGATGGCCGCAATCAACTTGCAGTCCCTGCTCAGACTAACAATGAGCCCATCAGTTCAGTCAGAAAAGCTGCATTTTCTTAATCGGAGGTCATCCAAATAGTTATTTAAGGTAAGATGTTACAGTGAAGCTCTGTTTATTTATACCCACGAATCAGTTTTATCTGTACATTGACCTACAAAAATCTGTAAATTTCACAAAAAATTTTGCATACAGACTCTGGAACATAAAATAAATTTGAAGCTGAGTTTTTGAAAAGAAAATCTGTGAGATTTAGCTATGGGTTCGTATCCCTGCAAAATGGGAGAAAATCAGTGTAATTTATGGACAATATGTACAGCTTGATATGTACGCAAATATTGGATGAGGTCCAGAAAAGGCCTGCAGCACACCGTAATGTGGAAAGAACTAAACAAAAACACATGACAGCTAAACAGTTAGCTGCTACACACCACATGGTACTGTTGGCATCACATACCGTACTCTATTTTTTTATGTAACTGAATTTGCATTACAATTTATGTCACTAAATCAGTAAATTATATTGTTCTTAATAATTTAGCTTGAAAACTTACAAGAAAAAAGCACAAGAGAAAAAAAAAGATGTTTCTTCCTGTACTGTATATCTGGTTATCACAGGGATTACCACAAACTACCAGTAACAGGTTCCTTGAAAAAAAAGTTCTCAAACTGTGAAGCACAACTTTTCAGGGCTTCACTAGAATTGTTTAGAACTTTTCCACAGAGCTTCACTTCAAAAGACCTGGACTATCCTTTTAAATCTGATTCCTGAGACTGATGATTTTGTTTTTGAGAAAATTCTCATAGCATGTAGGTTGGTTCAAAACCTCTTGCTTTTTTTATCTTTACCATTAAAAAAAACCAAAACAGGAAGTAGTTATCTCATAGCCATGGTGACAAGGGGCCCTTCCTTTAAAGGCTGATCTCTTTTGCACTTTGTGCACTTCTGTTGCTTCACAATCTAGTAAAACAACACAAACATAATTCCAAGTGCAACAAAATCTTGAAAAACTAATCTTATAGTTTTTACAACCCTGTAAGACCATAATGAAAACGAAAACCCCTCAGTAAATGAATAGAGGTGTAGTAAATATTTGCATGTAATTGCTTGTGTCTGTAAACACCACTGGCTGCGTGTTTGACCTACTTCTGAACAACAGTTTATAGCAGCTGCGCCCTCATCACATGTTGAAGCAGGGTCTGTTCAAAGGTTTAAACTGAGACAGACACTGATGCAAATGGTTTTCCCTCTCTTTTCTCACATCCCAACAGATTTAATCAGAATTTTTCCATTGTTTCCTCCCTCTTGTCTGACAGAAAATCAGCTGAAGAAACCACATGACATTCTGGACTTAAGTAATCCTCCAGATGTTTTCAAATACATTTTACAAAGAGACCTCATGTCTTTCAGCGCTCTTCTGCAAGCAGTTTATGAGAACGGATGAGTTCAGGCTTTATGTAAAGCTTTAATAAAGCTGGGTGAGGTTTTTTTTTTTTTTTTTGTCTTCATAAAAACGGGCGACACTCTCACTGCCAGACGGTCTGTCTGTCTCAGAGATGTGTTCTCCGATTCCTGAGGTAATGTATTCAGCTTTTCCTGTCTTTTCCCTGTGAGTGTTCAGCCAAAGTTCGGCTAATTCAATCACTGCCGGATGACTCACACCGATGTCCCTTTCTCCACAGAAACACAGCGAGATAGACCATTACAGACACATGCACGTGCACACACACACACACACACGCACACACACACACTGTTGCTGGCTAGAAGAGGTTTGTGAGGTCAGTGCTGCGTCAGCCTCAGTGCACTTGTGAAATGATCTCTTCTCCAGATTCATTAGCCACGGCTCTTACTTATATATCAGCTGGTTTGCTATTATACAGTACATGCTCTGTCATTTGACTGTACTGTTAGCAAAATATTTCATGAACTGTTGAACCCATTTGAACGAAACTCTAATTTAGCAATCATTGGATGTACATCTACAACTGATTAACTTTTGGAGTCAGTCACATTCAAGATGGTCAACTAACTAAAAGACAAATAACAAATAATTGATTAGAAATTTATTACATGGTTTTAAGACAGGTGATTAACTTGAAACTAAACAGTCAACAACTAAATCAATATGATCTCTAAACAAGCAGGACAAAATCACTTCAATGAAAGTTTTGAACTTTAAACCCAGAGTGTGTGTATATATGTATGTGTTTACTACATATGTGTGTGTATTTCAACTATGAATATGTGTGTGTATTTAACACAGTAAGTGTATGGATTTATTTGTGTGCATATCAGCTAAGCACAGGGAAGGGTATCACTCAGCCAATTTTAATAATATTTGGCTCAAATTTGATGTGGTAACTGAGAGTTATGCCAAATGTTGGCTAAGCTCCATCAACTTAGAAATATCTGGTTTATAAACATTACCAGAAGTCAACTCTGTCTGTCTGTTTGCAAAATATGTCATGAACCACTGAACCCATTTGAACAAAACTCACAGAAAGCAACAATTGGATGTACATCTACAGCTGATTAAATTTTGGAGTCAGTCCAATTTGAGATGATCGACAAAATGCATCAACCATAGCCAACACACAAATGGCTGTAACTTGGTCAAATTTGCAGATACAGAGCTAAATCTGGTGAGGTAGTAGCTGAGAGTTTTTGTTAACACATACTCAAGATTTCACATGAGATTGAGCACATCATTTACAAGGTTTGATCAAAAAAATCTAACTTTTCAAATCATAATGAATATTTCTCAAAACTATGAAATCAAAGGCATGGAATGCTAGACATTTATTATTTACAGAAAAGGATAGTTAAAATTATACTTCTTCTGCAACACGTGATTTTTTTTTGTCAACCTTGCATCGTAAGCCATTTTTTAGTAACTCAATTGCAGCCCTACTATCTCTGTTTACAATTTGACTACTTTCACATGCTTTATCAATCATGCGAACATGATCATAAACTTTCTATTTTGGGGAAGAGAGTTTGACCTACGGTTGGGCAAACACCCTTTTTTTTATTTATTTGCATGCCTGCATGTCTGCCAGTGTTTGCATGCGTTTGAATGCCATGCCAGAAGCAACATGCAAACATCAAGTTACAGTAAATTTAACAGTCTTTGTATGCTTGTCACAGAAGCTATGACCCATGGGGGGGGGGGGGGGGGGGGGGGGGGGGGGGGGGGGGGGGGGGGGGGGGGGGGGGGGGGGGGGGGGGGGG
>JARVJO010000002.1:15408291-15437409 GCA_031762555.1 Cynodonichthys magdalenae | reverse complement strand
CTGTGGCTACAGAGTAGTTTGCCATCATCAGTGTGTGAATGTGTGTGTGACTGGGTGAATGTCTGTAAGTGTAAAGCACTTTGGGGTCTGGAAGGACTTGATAAAGCGCTATATAAGTTCAGTCCATTTACCATTTACCTAAAGTTCAAATTACAGTCCCTTATTAATCAAATGTGCATGCTTATAAACTGTAGGTAGATGCCAGATGTGAAAATTAGAAGATCAACACAAAAAGGCCCCAGTTAAGTATAAATATGTGAATATTCTTGGTGTGAGATGACACAGCACCACTGGACCACACGGAAAACAAAGTTAAGCAAACATAAATTCAGCATGTAATCTATTATTTACCTGTTTATAACTAAATATTAATACTTTGTGCTTTTTAAAAATCAGTCATATATGGAAATTGATTGAGAATAGTGTGCTATAGCTTTTGGTTTTTGTAAGTTTTGTACTTTGTACTTTCCAAAAAAAAAAAAAATATATATATATAGATATATATGTGTGTATGTGTGTGCAAAACACATTATCTCATCAAATCCTCAAAAAGATTGATCACTTTGAAATCTGCTTAGCACACTCATTCTGTTTTGTCTTATAAGATACGTTTACATAGTTTCTGTTCGTCTAAATTAGCCTTCTAATTCTGCTCCTTTTAGCTTTTAACTGCAGCTTTGCTACTTTTAGTTTTTTAACTACCATTCTGCTTCTAGCAGTTTTGCTAATAGTACCTCTTAGTCACAGTTTTGGGAATTTAAGATTTTATCGACAATTTTGCTAATTTTAACGTTTAGCTATAGCATAAGGACCTCTCTTCCAGCATAACTTCCTAGACTATACCCTAAGTGTTCACTAGTAAAAGCTGATGTGGTGCCCAACAGGTAAAAACAGTGAAGTGGAGGGTAGAAACAGTTATCACTCTTGCTGTTTCTCCCCTTTGTTCTTGCTACACTATATATTTGTTATTTTTACATATTAAATACAGTTAGCAGTTAACAATAGCTTTTGTTTCAGCTTCTTCAACAAATGTTGGGAAGTTATTCAGCACTCAGCATTCTGATTACATTTTCACAGAAAATACAATTCTCAGGTTTTCTTTTTCTTTCCTTTGTCTTTCTCAGAGGGATAATAAAACTCAGTTATGAGGTAACTACAGTTTTAGGTGTGATTTTTTTCAGTTGTAAATTTGGATTCATAGGATGGGGCATTGTTATACAAGTTGATTATGAACTTTTGCAATGTTATAATTTTTCTTCCTGTACTAATGTTGACATCAGCATCTTGCAACAAGTTTTAATATTTATTTGTAGTTCACTTTAAATGTAAAGAACTCATCCTGGAAAACAGCAACCTAACAGTATCTCTCCCCCCTCTTGCTTCAGCCAACAGAATTTTTTTTTCTTTTGGACACTTGAAGAGTTACTTTCATTTGTTTGCAAAATGTTTTTATTTTTAGTTTTTATGTCCAATATCTCAACTCTGAGCTTTGATGCAAACTCAAAAACTCCTCCTGTGCACTCTGAAATTCACACTAAGACATACACAGACACACAAAGTACACAATCAAATTATCAATCAAACCACTCGTCTCTATTCTCTTTTACCCATTTATAGTTCTCCACCCCCACCTCTTTGACCCAAGACTGATCGCCAAGGTAACCGCCAGCGCTGAACTCCTCTCAGACATCCTGGCAAGGTGAGAGGATGCCCCACACAAACACACACACAGGAACACACACAGAATCCTAACTGTTCCTCTGGACTGGTATTTACTGCACACAAAGAGAGTTTTCCCCGAGCTTTCATAAAGTGGCAACTTTCAGAGCACACACACAAAAAATTCTTCCATAATTACATGTTGACACTGGGGGCATAACTGCGTGAACCCCATTATTTTTCTCCATCATTTCACTCCTCATAAAAATCAGAGTTTCCATCAACACCAGTGAGGAAACTGGAACTTTTGCCATTTTCAGATCTGCACCGAACAACCCCGGTGTGGACACCAGGGAGATGAATTTGGGGAGTTAAACGTGGAAAAAAGGAAGACGCCTGTTTTGTGTTTCATACCTGATAACCTTCCATCCTCTGTCTCTCTGTCGTCCGACCTGCCAGACTTCGTTTCCTGGAATTTTGATTCCTGACGGGAGTGTGTGGGAAGAGAAGCACAAAAGGGATTCTGTCAGACACTGGAAGGTCATCTATGGATAACAAACACGTTTATCCAGTGGACATGACCTCTTACATGTGAAAGAGTTCAGACCTTAAAAAGTTTGAAAAAAAAAACTGGAGCAGATATCACGAGGGTCTGGTTTTACACACAGACATGTCATAGCTGCAAATCTCAAGGGGGTAATGGATCATAATAATAAACAACTGTAATATTAATGTAAAAATAAAGTTTTAATTAACTGTATGTCAAAATGTATCTTTTGGATGCTTCCATATTCACTGTCAAAATATGTGTTTTAATAAAAAAGAAGTGTCTGACATTGTTTTTGTACAATGCCCTGGAAAAGATTTCAGTAACTTGGGCTAAAATTTCTTGTGTTGTAAAAAAACATACTGTAACTAAGATGTAAAAATCAATTAAATGAAAATGCTAATGCATTATGCAAATGTATTCATCGCCATGTTGCTTGTGCTGCTTTTTTGTGGCTCAACACAGATTTTAAATTATTCAGAACTAAAATCTGTCTGGGTTTAGAGTAAAACCTTCACCTCGAAACTTTTTAGGGGTTAGCTCCAGATGGATCTTTAGCCGTAATTCTCAACAATTCAATGTATTGTTTATTCTGTAGTAAAATTGTTAATCTGATCATTGTTTTGTTTCACTATGACCTTATCTACAGAAGAGGCGTGCATACAGTATGTCCTGCTTTATGTTGTTCTTTGTTTTATCAGCTTCATTTGCATGAGTGCCAATGGCAATGAAAATATATATTTTTGGAATGGCAACATTGTTGCAAGAAAGCTGCCAATATACCCAAATTTCAAACCAACATCTTAATTCCACTGACTTTTGAGTTTAGAAATCCTTTCTGAATGAGTGTGTTGATGATCGTGTGTGAGACAGAATACTACTGACAAACCTAGGCTAAAAAGGCAGATAAAAACCAAAAGCTCTAGTGGGAGCATGAAGGATTTAGTTCGAGGATGTGTCCCATAAACTCATCCGGTTTGAAGGGAGGGGTTAAAGAATGAAAGCTGCGGGGGATTTATGATTCACTGATATGGACACAAACAAAGATAAAGCCTTCAGGCCCAGCAGATCAAAGTTATACGTGTTAAAAGTCTGAACCAAAATAAACTTGCAGTAGAATGACACACAGGACTGGTCTGTAATAACTCAACAAAGCACCTTCTGTTAGACTCACACTTATTTCTTTACTTCTTTTTTTTTACATTAATAAATGATATCATTGTCACATTTACCCCCCTGAGCTGTGTGACAGATTGGACATTAATTTGAGTCCTGAGGGTCGGTTCAGTAAAGCTTGGGGCTGAGTCAGCTGATGGTAAGAGATGCATGTGGTCAGATCACGTTCGTGTCCCGGTCTGTGCAACAAAACTGAGAGGAAGGAACTATGGGTGTTGCACATGATGAGATTTGTCTTATTAAGTAACAATTGAGAAGCCTCTTTCCTGTTTCCGCAGAAAGTGAGAATCGTGCACTCAAATATCCTTTTACAGGTCAGAACTGAAACACTGTAGCCAGCTGTTGTCTGATGTGTGGTTGGCTTTATTTTTAGGCTGAACCAGTCAGAGGTCCCTTTGTTATAAATATAAATTGTTCATCTTTGGTTACATTTGTGGCAGCAAAGTCAGTCCAAACATTCGAAAACTCTCATAAGTTGAGTCTTAATAAATCTCATGTTCACATATTTTTTGGACTGTATTGAAATAACATACTGGTCTAAGAAGATCAGCCCAAACAGATGTCCACACATCAGCTGATGACATACATCCCTCTGAACGAGAAAGAGATTAAATTCCAGGAATTTCATTAAAGCCCCGCCCCCTCCTCCCTCTCATTCTTCTGCAGTTTCCAGCACTGATCAGCATTATTGATCAGAGCCTGAGGACACAGGTCACATTATGTTCCTCTTGGAACAACGAGGAAGCTCTGGTGAAGAAAGTCGAAGCGGTCCTGAAGTGCAAATCAGAGCTAAGGAAGAAACGAGTTCATTTTTCACTAAAATGCTGCTGCTAACATCAACACCTGATGAATAAAGGGATGTTTTACTTGAATGTATGAATTCCGAAAAAACAAATGAAGACAAACTTAGAATGATAAACTAAAATATTGTGTAACAATAAAAGCAGAAGCATTGCGCAAAAGACTCCATGTTGTTTGCACTGCTCTTATAAGACCAACAAACACAAAGAAACAACGAAAACAGTCTGACAACAAACATCCAATAAGAACTCAATTATATATAAAACAGCAGCAAAGCACAACATATTTAGCACAAAAAGTAAGAAAATTTGGGTTTGGTAGATTATTTTTTTGTTGTAACAAAGCTTCTTGTCAGTAAATCTTATACTGCTGGAAAGTCTGTTAATTTTTCTTTTAAATAGTGCCACATTTGTAAGGAACATGCATTTGTGGGATGAGCAGTAGAGCTGAGTATGTGAGTTGCGCACATGTAAAAAATGCCAAATCTTTTCTGCCAAACAGCTGATTTTGCTGTTGCTATTGACACTAGTTTTGAGCTTCTGGTTCCTCCAGGTGCTGCCAATCACCTGCCAAAAAACAATGAAAAATCTAAAAAAAAAAAGTGTTGAAAAAGAAAAATCTAACAAATACAAATTTCCTTATTGTTTTGTGCTAAGTTTATATAAGGGACAAATGTCCAGAGAAATTAACATTTTACTGAGGAAATCAGATAAATAAAAAACAAACTTGTGAACAAAGGTATAAAAACAGAGCCTGACAAGTTTATCATGTGTATGTTTGTATTTCCTGAACTGTTCATCTGTTTTCTAAAAAATTGATTGGCTTTGGTATACAAGTTTTTCTTTTTAGTTTAGTTATATAAAAATGTTGCAGTGGATAGTATACTGTTTCCTTTGTGCTTTTCTCTTTCTTTAGAAATGTTTATGTGTTCATTGTCTTTTTTTTTTTTGCTATAAGCTGGTGTAGGTTTTCAGTCATCCAAGACATGGTAAACCAAAAAAAAGAAATAAATAAAAAAGAAAGGTTGAACAACAAAACAACTGGACTTCTGTTCTGTAACTGAAGACGTTTACCGCCCATCCAGGAAGCTTTCTTAATACTAATCTTGAGTGTGGCTCTAATTCTTTTGAAACTCAGTTATGTAATTTAAATTCACATGCAGATTAAGTTACACGCCTCTCACAGTGGAGACTTATTAGGGTTTCTGTTTGCTCGGCTCACCAGTGTTGTTTTGTGTTTTATGTCACATGCACGAAGGTGGGTAGATGGAAACTGACTGGGCATCAGGCTCAGTGCTGCACTGTAGGAGAGCTGAAATCTGAGGCCTTCTCATCTTTTTCAAGTTGCTTTTTCTCATAGCTTCCTTGTCACCCCTCTCAAACCATCTGTCTAAAATAGAAACCCTTTGGTTTTCAAAAGAGCATCCTTTATCCTTGAGATGTAAATGCACAACTGAGTCTTATCCTGAAGAGCCGGTTCTACTGTGTTGAGCCATGCACCTGTGGAGAGGCTGTTTAGTTTCTCTAAAAAAAAAGGTCTGAACATTTCTGACTGCACTGAACTGCAGACACCACACTTCTCAGTTTAAGACACACTTTCTGAACTCTTCACATCATTAACTTCTGATAAAGACAATGCTTTTAATGTGTTCTGCCAAATGTCAATCTTTTAGTTTTGTTTTTCTTGCAAAATAAAAACTAAATGGAAATTTGAACAGCACACAAAAAAATACACACCTACACGGACACACGTTTTAGAAAGATCAGGAAACAGAGATCATGTTGAACAAGAGCTCAGGACACATTTCACTGACACCCTATCCAGGTTCACTGAGCACTCTAACCACAGGATGTGTATGTGTGTGTGTGTGTGTGTGTACGCATACAGAAGTTGGATTTTTTTTAAGTTCTCCAATCCATTAACAAAAACGTCCAGGTTCACTTTGCTGAGAAATGAAGAACTTCCACCCTTCACAGTGATGTCTGTGTAAAATGTTATTTAGGCTCCACGTGCCACCTAGTGGTTTTATGTTGCATTACATCAAACAAACAAAGGGAAAAGCCTGTGTTTAAATTGTTAAAGTCAAATAATATCAATAAAAGCATGATTTAATTTTAATGAGTAACTTTTTTTTTTACCTTTGGTTGCCTGATGATGATGGAGGGTCTGGGGATTTGGGGATACTTCTGCTCAGGGCCAAACTCTGACTCCAGCTCATCCTCTGAGTTCTCAGAGAAGTTACTGAAAGGTGGAGGAGACTCCAAGCACAAACCTCCATGTTTGTCCTGCATGATGCAGTTTGAATTGGTGTCATTTAGGTCCTGGCTTCTTGTGGAGCGTGAGGAAATGCAGCTGGAGGTCTTCTCTGCCAGTTTGTGCTGCCCTTCCTGTGGGCTGCACGGTCTGATTTCTGGCTGGGATAAAACTGGATCTGCTGCTTCTGGAAGTCCTTTGTTGCTTCTGGAGTTGTTCGACTGCACAGAAGGCACCGAGTCGGCATTAACATCAGACAGATCAGACAGGCTGCCAAAGCAGTGGCCTAGAGAGAAGCAAGGAAGTCCATGCATGCTTGCAGAATGAGAAATAACCATGAGAGAATCCTGCTGGCACTGACATTAAGAAGTAATTTGTGGAGAACCTAAAGTAATTAATGGCTTTGTCCAACAAAGATAAGTCTATTTTAGGTCTTTAAAATCCAAAGAAGTCATAAAAATATCTTGGCGACAAATAATCTCAATTTTCTGCTTTTCTTTAGAGAATAATACTTAGTTTCTCTATTTAAAAAAGTAAAATTTCCAAACAAAGCTACTTTCCAATGACCCAAACAAGTCTTTCTGTGTCAAATGGTTGATGGTCTCTCTTTCCTCTGCTCTTCAGCATCCCTTGTCTTCCTGACAACCTGCACACATTGAGTGTTTCGAGGTTGCTCGCCGCTGGGTGTCTCATTACCCTGCCAGGTAGTCCCCCGGTCCTTTGTGAGTTTGGAGGCCTGGCCTTGGGCCACACTGTTCAAGCTGGACTCTGGTTACCATCTGATCCAGGGCCAGTGACTGATAAACCTGCCCCTGCACTTCACCAGCATTAATTAATGAACTCATCTGATCGCAGAGCAGCGGCCTGGGGTGTAAAGGTTGCAGGAATGTTGCAGATGGTTGAATATGAAAGCTCCGGTTACAGTCAGACACTGTAAGTGATAGGCCTGAGATGATGAAGAGAAAGCAGGACTGAGAGAGAGAGAGAGAGAAGGAGAGAGCGAGAGAGAGAGAGAGGGATGGAGGCAGATAGATGGACCAACATCACTCCTCGCAGAAAGAGTGAGACGGGAGAAATGCAGCTGCCTATGGGTGACGACTACTTAAATATTCATACAATTGCACTGCATCAATTCTTTATCAAGCCTGGCCAACTGGTTTATATGCATTTTTTATAAGATAGCCAACAAGATGTTATTATGACACATTGTGGAACATTTTGTATAATTTTTGTTATTTCTTTGCATTAAGACTTATTCTTTTGACAGAGCATCCCCTATGGTTGTGAAGGTTTATAGGCTTAAAGATGTTCAGAAACACAATCATACTTTGCAGTACAAATAAATTGTTGATGAGTCATGTTATTCGAGCATGGGGTAAAATGAACAGTAACTACGTGTCCTATCTGCAAATATTATGCTATTCCACTTGTGTTAGTTAATTTCTATAATTAGATAATCATAACTGAATGTAAATATTTTTGTATGTTAAGTAAAAAAAGCAAAAATAATACATTTTGCGACAGCACAGATAACTAATTTTTTTAAATAATAAAATTTGAATTTTTTATCAAATATGTTGAAGTTTAGTTTGCATTCAAACCTATTTTTAATAAAATCCAAACTTGAGAGGACTAACTCCTCTAAGTGCCAAGTTTCCAGCCCATTCCTTTTAGCTGCATAATGTCTGCTCATATCTGGATGAACAGAGAAGCATTTGTCCCTTGGATTTTTTTATTCTTTAAAAGTTTTGTTACCTTTTACAGTAAATATTGCTAAATACTTATGAATACACTGAAATATTTACTTGCCTTGTTTTTATAAAGCACACTGGAATCTCAACGTTTATACAACTCATGAACTCAGGTCTGGAGTTAAAAAAACAAACTGTTCTGATATGAATTATGTTTAAAGATAATGCCAGAAATAAAACTAAAATTTATTGTTGCACATAGATTTTCTGCCATAATAGAAATAATTCAAATCTGCAGGGTATCCCCAAACATTGGGATAAACTAAATGCTTATTTTTAACAACCAGTTCATCTATGATGAACATGCACCCGCCCACACACACATCCCCCCCACACACACAGAGGTGTCTCAGTTTGTCTGTAGGATTTGTTTCAGCAGCTCAGTGTTCATGCAGCACAGCTTGACAAATTGAACCAGGGTGTTATTATGAAACATGCATGAGCTTTCTTGTCCTAAGATGTAAACAGAGATACAGTTTGCAGTCAACCTTGTAAACTTCTGTTTCTCCACAACAAATATTCCTACATTGATCTAAACGAGATATGAGAAAGAACAGTAAGTTTTAAGGTTAATTTGTTGCACATTATTTTGAAGTATTATTGGTGTTTAATCGTGTAATATTAGCATATTTATTTCTGCTTAATTACTATGACTTTTTTTTGCTTAATCATTATTATAAGTTCTTTTGGCAAACAAAACACATTTTTAAGTTTATAAATTACCCATAGTTAAATGTTCTCCAGCATTTATCCCTAACCTAGCTGAATGTGAATATTTATTTAGGCTGCACAATGAATATGTTTTTATAGTACCTTTTACGGGAAAACACAATTAAAACGCAAATTTAAATACAATATGCAAATCTGTTTTGACACAGGAACAGTCTGTACAACACATAAACACCCTTTCACTGCCGAGCTGATGTTTTGTTATAGAACTTTAACCCCCTCTGTCGATCATTGTGATGTACTGCATGGTTCAGGATTTAGTCAGCGTCTGTTTTTCTCGGAAATTGTGCCAAACAAAAGAAGCTGCATCAACGTTGGGTCTCAAAGAAAAACTATGGCGCAGACAAATTTCTATTCAATTTAAATGTTCGTTTTCTTCTTTTTTTTTATAGTTAAATAACAATGCGACAAGCGCGCATACTAGCGGAATCAAGTTAGCACATACTTACCGGAAATTAGTCATGTATTCAGTTTCCCTTCAAATTAAAATCAAAACCATATTAGTATTCATACATTTTTGTCAAGAAATTATTAAAATTAATGCATGGGTTGGGTAATGTTGTTTTATTACACAATGGTAGAATTAACACAACAACAGCTTAGGGTATTCCGCTTAAAATGTTTACTTGAACCTTTGTTTTGAAAAATGTTTAGCGGATGCGCTGTTTCGTTGAGCCTAGCTAGTTTCTAATGAGCGCGAGCCCCTGAAGCGCACACAATCTGAGCGTAGTCGCAGGTGGAGAGGCCGGGGTAGCAATATATTAGCAGGAGACGATAGAAGCAGGTGTCGAGTTCCGGGTGAACAAGTTCATTTAAACCAAATTTATGATACAGACCATTCAACTGGCAATAGAGTAGTTTTTCTATATGATCTCCGCTTTCCTAGATGAATCACAATGCGGTCTTCGGCTTGGTTCGTTGCCCGATGCGCTTTCATCCTCTACTCGCTCCTGATGATTGAAGGAGCCGAAGGACAGCGGCAGTGTACTGAGGTGAGGAGAATACATTTTATCTTTGGCGTTTATCACTGACATAAAAGCTGGCATGTATGAATAAAAAATATAACAGCAAAGGTTTCGAGTAGTTGTTGTGGGTTCGCGCTGAGTCCTAGAGTATACTGAACAAACGATTAAAATGATGACACATTTCCGGGTGGGTTTAATTGTGTTTGAAGTAGCCTCCTGCTCTTTACAGTATTCAGCACACTTGAAACCATTGCTCTTTTGTTCCCGAAGAGTTCATGAATCTGGGATGAGCTCTGGTGCATGTTGAAGTTCACCACTCAGAGCTGCTCAGGCTGTTATCAGCTTCCTGCATGGACTGGCCTTTCCTTCCCAGGACTCTGGCTCAGCTCAACACCTCCCCAGAAGAGGCTGGCAGCACATACAGGCCACAGATAGAAAAACAACATCCCATTAAAATGCTTTCCTAATTTTACATTTTCACAGAGATCACAGTACCCTTTTAATTTTAAGGCTTTTGAGTATCAAATTTAAGGGATGACAAATTATCATTTCAGGATCTGAGCTGGATTATGATGTTAGTGAAATATTGAACAACTTCACTATCAGTGATGGACTGCAATACATGGTTCAATCACAATAGAATTTGATACATAGTAAACTCAGCTCATGTGCTGTATCTGTATTAAAATGCTTATTTTCTTCCTTCTAATACTGTTTATTTGACCTGTGTTTTGCCCCCAAAACCAGACCCACAGGCCAGTACAAACAACACCCTGCATTTGTTTGCATGTCACAATCTGCCTTAGCTCAAATAATAACAAAACTGTCAGGAATTAGTTCTCATTGTCAAAGAGAAAGTGGAAAAACTGAGCAGAGTCAAGAGCATGAAGCTAATGGGTTTCACATCATTTGCCCTAACTATTACATTCAATAATCAATTGTCAGTGTGGTTCTACACTAAAGTGGTAAAAGCAGCTGGTAAAATGACTCTCCCTTTTTAATCGTCAGTCCGTTGCTGCCATTGTTCCCGCTGCCATCTCCTAGGAGATGGTATGTTATGTATCCAGGCCCAATGAGTGGTCAGAGGTTGAGAGATAACACCAGAGCAGGCACTCTCACTTTGTGAGCCTGGGTAAGTGGATGTGGAAAGTGGTGTCAGTTCTGGTTGTGAATGCAGTGGCATATTTGTTTCGCCTGCCGCGATTTGCCAAGCATTCACACGGTGTTGACTCACTGCCATGTTTTTGGGTGGAGACCCCCCTCATTAGGATGTGTTCACTGACCTGCCTCTGGTCTACGTTTGATCCTTGTTTGGCACTAAACATCCTGTGACAACTGATTTCTTATGCAGATGTTCTGTGTATGTTTGGCAGATGGACTACTATTATGAATACACGGAGTGTGACAGCACAGGATCTCGGTGGAGGGTGGCCATCCCACAGAGACCCGGGGCCTGTACTGGACTACCAGAGCCAGTGAAAGGCACTGAGTGCAGTAAGTTGGACAAAAATCAGAGTTTCACCAAGCCCTGAGCAGTGCTACAGGCCAGTCACATCTAAGCTTTGTGTCTATTTTATGATCTTAAAATGTTTGTGTCTATTATAAGGTCTGGAAAGTGGTAGATTTTGTAGAATTAAAAGCATAATTGTTTGCCAATAAACACGAATGTCTGGAAAAGACATTAGCAAACATAAGTGAAAATAAAATACATTAAGTGTGGTGTTTTTTAATGCACCATGTATCTAATTTGTACATGCGTTTTATTCTGTATTCTGCTGGTTTTCCAGATCTTTGTAAAATGTGCATGCTGGAGAGTGTTAATTTTTTTGTGTTTGTTTAGAAGATGCTTTCAGAGATATCTTACGTGGCTTATCGCCTTATCACAGAGTAGCCAGAAAAACTGATTTTAAACAATGTAAAGTATGCTGAGGTGCAATGGGGTAATTCAAGTTTTTTTTGTTATGTTTTGGAGTTGGATTCATTATAACCAGTTTACTCAGTGACCGTACACAAACCTACTAAAGTCACAGTTGAAAAGATTTACTGATTAAATCAGCTAATGTCATTCAAAGTTGAAGCTGCACCTGCACTTTCTTAGGCATTTTAGTTGACTTAATTGATATTTTCTGATGCTTTTTTTATTTGTAGAAAGTGCAAAAAACAGTGTATTCCTTCCACAGAATGTGTCTGTTTGCTTAGTTCATATCCCACACCTGGGAAGAAGTAAAAATGTTAAGGACAGTGCGGTCATAAGCATTTTTTTTGGTTAACTTTTCTTCAAAAACCTAAAATCTGGCTTTCTCGTATACTTCTAGAATTGAATGAATCTGTTTGTTTGACCACACTATATAACAAGAACCCTTATTGGTTACTTTAATTGTCATGAGACAAATTATTGTTACAGTTAAATAAAGTTGTATTCATGTACAATGACTTTTGCACTGTCTGGTCTACCGGATACCTTTTTGTCTTAAATTGCTTTGAATTAGTTGACTTCCTTGAAGAACAGTGAGGCATTGTTGTGGCAGTAAGACAGCTCAAGTATGAGGAAAAGCTGACGTTGTCAAGCATTGGGGAAAAAAAAAAAGACATGATGGCTGGTTGGAGAAAGTGCAGAGACAGACACTGTGTGAAACAGGATGTAGGGATTAAGCTCCTTTATCACTGTGGGTGCACTGTACCAAAAGCAGCAGTGATTTGATTCATTGTGTGTCAGCTTTAGTCTGTCACATTTTATTTCAACACATCAAAATGTGAGGAAAAGGGTAGAAAACGACTTGTTCAATCGGCTATACTGCCTCAGTTCCACCCCTGACTTTCCTTCACTGTGTCCTTCAGCCTTCTCGTGCAAAGCCGGGGAGTTCCTGGAGATGTCGGCCCAGGAGTGCACCCAGTGCGCAGCTGGAAGCTACTCCCTCGGCAGCGGTATACGCTTCGACCAATGGGATAGCATGCCTGCTGGGTTCAGTAGCATGGCAACCTCTTTGGGGAACGACCCCCACAGGGATGCCCAACTCACCTGCAACAGGTAACGGAGTAAGAACAAGCTTTGTAAATTGTATGACATCTAAATACGGACCTCTTTTTTTCTTACAGTTCTTCCTGGGTGCCTCAGGGAAACTATCTGGAGTCCAACAGGGATGAGTGCACGGTCTCTCTCATCTATGCCGTTCATTTGAAGAAACAAGGCTCTGTCAGCTTCGAGTATCAATATCCAGACAACAATCTGCCATTTGAGTTCTTTGTGAGTATCGTTTTACTTCAAACCAGTGTAATGTCCTGAGAAAATTGCTTCAACAAGCAAAAAGTTTAACAGAAGTCTCATCAGCATTGTTGATTTTATTATGTAATTCAGTGAAAAAACACCACTCCAAAGATGTAAGAGTTTCATCTGCTACATTTCATTTTTTTTGTGTAGATTCAAAATGACCAGTGTCAGGAGATGGATCAGTCTACTGATAACAAGTGGCTAAAGGTCACCAATCATGGAGAGTGGGCAACCCACACGGTAAATGTTTTACATCTCATGATGAATTTTAGGCGGAAAAGACCGATCTTTGCCAACTGACCTTGGTCTTCCAGAATAAATGTGTTGAGCTGCAAACAGTGGGTGGATGCAGGCAGGAAGCCTGTTGGCACACAGGAAGATACTGTACTTGGGGATTGCTGCTTTTAGTACTTTTCCAGGCCGAAAATCAGTTATTTTGTCTAGCTATCTCATTCTCTGCTTTGAGATAAACCATTACGCAACCTTTACAATCAAAAGAGCCATTTCTGTTCTTGGCTCATTAATAAAATGTGTCCGAAGCCACAAAATTTGCTACTTCTGTGATTATCAACTGGTGGCCCGTGGGCCATTTCCAGTTGGATGAAGGTTGGTCTTTCTTGCCAGTAGGGGTAACATAAAAGTAAAAATATATAGCAAGTTTTAAAATTTTTGTTGTTATTTTTACGACAAAAAAAAGACCATATTCATGTAAACCCGTTTTTTTTAATCTAGTCTAGTCTTTAAAGGTAACCCTGATTGATTTGAGAGAAAAATCCTACTTTAAGATTGGAATTTGGATTATTGAAGTGGCCAACAGGCTACTATGATCTAATTAACATGTTTCCCTCCTTGTATTAGTAATGTTAATCACATGTTTACAAACAAATTGAAAGGAAAAAAACAAAGCTTCTAAGAGGAACTGTAGAGGGACCAAAGAGTGGCCCCAGAACCACAGATTGCAGACCCCTGAGATAAACAAACATAAATTAAAGTAGTGACAATTTTAAATTGTGTATAGGAATATTCTTAATTTGATTAAGCTTTTTTTTGGTTTATTTTATGCTTAGAAATATGTGCTGAAAATATATTTTTGTCCTTTTTTTCCCAAGTTGGATTGAAATAGTTGATGAAACCATTCTCTTTATTAGCTCAATTGACTAATTATGGGATTTTGGACAGCACAGTGTAGCGTTTTGTAATTTCCAGTTTTTATATGTCAATTAAATTAGGCTAATTAATAGTTCAGGCCTCACAATAACTAGTTTCTTGAAGGAATTTTATTTCAACTTACATAATTTTAACAATTAGGAGATATATTAAGGAACATACTTTGTTTGCAGCTGTTCCTGCTGAACATTCATGCCAAACTGCTGATGCAGCAAAACCTCTGTTTTTAAGGTGAACTTGAAATCTGGCACCAACATTTTGTACTGGAGGACTGGAGGTGTTCTGGGGTCCAAGGTGGTGAAGCCCGTTCTGCTGAAAAACATTCAAATTGAAGGTCATTGACATGTTTTATTTCCTTTGTCTTTTCCAGTATATTTTTGTGGAAAAATAGTAATATTAAAAAGCTGATTAAGCATTTATCTTTTTACCTCACTACATTTTTTCCCCCCCTTCCCCTCTAGGTGTTGCCTACACTTCAGAATGTTTCCCTTGTAAGCTCGGGACATTTAGCCGAGTTCCAGGCTCCTCCACATGTGAATCCTGTCCTCGGGACACCTACTCGGGTCATGGCGCCAGTTCATGCACCGCCTGCAACACCACCACTCAGTATGCAGGCATGTTCAGTTTGCTCTTGTAAATGTATCTTTGCTAATGAAACAACTATCTTGGACAATTACAATATCTTGCTTTCCAGAAGAGGGAGCGGCGGCGTGTAAGAACAGACCTCCCTGTTCCAAAAAGGACTATTTCCAAATTCACACAGCCTGCGACCTTGAAGGCAAGGTGAGGGGAAATAAGCCACCTTTCAAGCATGTCGACTTTACCATGCAATCAGAATTTGTCATTTCCATCCATGTCATTTCAGACGCAGGTTATATATAAATGGATTGAACCAAAGATCTGTCTTGAGGGTGTCCCTGGAGCTGAAGCGTTGCCTCAAAGTGGTGACCGTGAGCCGTGTCCGCCCTGTAATCCTGGTTTTTATAACAATGACACGGCCACCTGCTCCGCCTGCCCACCTGGAACATACTCTGATGGAATGAAACGTACTGAAAACTCTTCATGATATATTATATTTTTCTCCTTATAGCGCCCCCTATTTTGCTCTTATTTTTGTGTCATGTAGTGTTTTGATTGTGTTTTTTGGTTTTGTTTATTTCCCAGCGTGTCAGCGGTGTCCAGCAGGTACAGAACCTGTCTTGGGTTACGAGTACAAATGGTGGAATGTACTTCCTTCAAACATGAAGACTTCTTGTTTTAATGTGGGCAACTCCAAATGTGACAAAATGAATGGTGGGTAGTCAAACACACCCTGTTTATTTTTTATTTTCTGGTTTACATGTCAGGAAAAAAAAAAGTCAGTTTTAGCGCAATAAAAAGTTAATATGACTGCAGTAGTAGTTAACATTAGTAGCTAGTTAGCACAACTTTTAAAAATGTAATTAATCTTTTGATAAAGAATATTTTTAATTCTGAGATATAAATGAAACGGACAAATAAGTCACAAAAATGCTAGTATAAGTTAACGTTAGCAGCTAGCTAGAGTAACTTCTTGAATAAATTATTATTTTGTCAAACAATCTTTGTCAAAATGGTAAATAGGTCAAAAAAAAGAAAGAAAACAGCAACAAATGAATTATAAAGCACAAAGCAAAAAAATACCCATTATCTACGGCCAAACTACTTTGTCAAAATATGGTTGGTGGTTTGTAAAATGCTCTTTATTAGAGTAATAAATATAAGTCAAATAAACAATTAAATTAGCAGATGTTAGCACCTAGCTAAAGTAGCTTTTAATAAGCTTGTACTGAAAAAAAAATAGCTTAGTTTTGTCTGGAGGAAACAAAGAAAAAACAAAACCCATCTATGTATTACCCAGTATTTCTTTGTTTTCAGTCCCAGTGTCCAGTTCCATTTTTATAGCTAATGATGTTTGTATTGCACACAAAGCTGCTTTTAGCTTCTTTTCAATGGATGTCACTGCAAACAGGTTGCTAAAAGCTCTGGACTTATTATGTAAACATAATCACCTGCATTGAATAAAGCAAACCCCCACCTCAAACAGGTTCCTCTAAACGCACTTCGGTGTATCAGCAATTCATTCAAACACAACAGATTCATTTTTACATCTTTTCCTTATAAAAATACACACAAAGATACAATAGAACTGACAGTGTTCATTTTATAAAGCTTATTTGACAGTTATGTATTTAGTGTGTTTGTTTCCAACAGTTGAGGTAAACGAATCCCCGTTGCTCTGCTCTTTAGGTTGGGAGGTAGCAGGAGATCATATACACAGCGGAGCAGGAAGTTCTGACAATGATTACCTCATCCTCAATATTCATGTTCCCGGCTTCAAGTAAGTAGTCATGCTGTGTTGCAGTCTTGTTGCTGAGCTGTGTGTTTCTTTGTCCTCTGACTAATCCTGTTTTTTTCTGTTTGGCTCCATCATCAGACTGCCTACGTCTGTGTCAAGCCAGTCAGTGACAGAATTTGGTCGTGTCACATTTGAGTTTGAAACTGTGTGCGCAACTGACTGTGAGCTTTACTTCATGATGGTAAGAACAGCATCAAACTTGCGCTCTGTGCATTTTTTATGTTTGTGTTTGGAGAAGTAATTTGTTCATTGTGTATCTTAGGATGTCAATAGAACGAGTACTACAGTAGTGCAGTCATGGGAGAAAACAAACAAACGACAGACCTACACACATGTCATGACAAAAAATGCTTCGGTTTCCTACACATGGGCTTTTCAGAGAACTAACCAACCTTCAGATGTAAGTATGAGCGTCTACTTTTTTTTAGGTAAATTGTACAGGGGTTGTTCATGAGATCAGTTGAAATGATTTTCCCCGAGAAAAACTCACAAGTCAAAAACTCACATGACATAATCTAACACTCTGAATGAAAAAAGACAAAAGCTCACTTTTTTTTTTTTTACATTTTATTAGCTACCCATTATGAAGGACCAAAACTGACATAATTAGAAATAAATGCAAAAATATATAAATGGACCAATAAATAAATAAATTCACCTAAAATGCACCAATTAAATTAAAAAAGGAGAACTTTATGTCATGTTTCATAATTTAATTGACTTTCATATTTGTTTTTCCAGCTTAGTTCCAATAAATGATATACTTTACCACATAATTTAAATTTTACTGTTTTTAAAAATATATAGATGCATTTGTGTCTCTTAAATAATTATATTTAATTTTTAGAATTTTTCCTCACAGGTCTTTTTATTTACATGTGTTGCTTTTACATTTCTCTGTCTCCTGTATTTACATTTCTTTATGCATTTCTCCCTCATTATGTAAATGAGGTGGGCAGTCCTTCTTGGGTCAGCTCCTCTACTATTGGTCAACAGACAAGAAGGAGCAGGATCCACGTGCTGCCTCAGTTTAGCTTAAAGTTTAAAATTTAGTTAAAAACAAAGGCAAGGAGGAAAATACTTACATGTGCCTTTGTTTTTAATTGGTTTTAAAGATAACATTTTAAAAGACTGACCTCTTCACCCTCCTGAACACACTGCCTTGCATAATGTGTGAACTTTGAAGAATTAAGAGCAGACAGATGCATTTTTTATTTAAATCAGAGATTTTGTAAGAACGTAGGAGATTCAAAGGAGTGCATAACTTTATTGTGCGTGCTGTAAGTTCCTGAAGTTTTGGTCTTGTTTTTTCAGGTACGTTGGTACGTCAACGATGTGGCACGCATCTACTCCATCACAGTGACCAATGCGCTTGATGGTGTGTCCTCTAGCTGCCGGGCTTGTGCCCTCAGCACCCAACCCTCCAGTTCAGCATGTGTACCCTGCCCACCGGGTCACTACATAGACACTCTATCCAGCAAATGTGTGGAGTGTCCACCCAACACTTACCTTGTCCCTCATGCCACAACGGGACCCGATGCCTGCACACCTTGCGGACCGGCTAGCAAGAATGACAAGGTTTGTTGTTGAGACAAACAAGGAAGTCAAGTTAGTAACTTTAAGGTTCTATACAGAAACAATAACCATAAAACTTTTTGGGATTTCCAGGATCACAGGAAATGTTACAGCGACTGTCACTTCACCCACACAGATGGCAACGTCACTCTGACTTTTGACTTCAGATCTCTTGGGTCTGTGATGTCGCTGATGAATAGTCCAAAATTTACCACCAAAGGAACCAAATACTTCCACGTGTTCAATATCAGTCTGTGTGGAGAACAGGTGTGCACAAACTAACAGCAGCATGCAGAAAATTTTAATGGAATGTCCTTACCAATTATTTTTTTCTGCCTTTTAAGGGTCAGTTGGCAGTGTGCACAGACAACGTTACAGACCTGTCCGTCTCCAGTGCTCGGGGAGAGAAAGGCGAAGGGCCCAGCGCCGTCAGGAGCTTCATCTGTCAATCAACCATAATCCCAGCTAGTGGAAGAGGATTCCACACTTCACTCTCCTCTCAGTCCATTAACCTAGCTGACACTTTTCTTGGTAAGTGAGCTCAGACAGTGGATGTGAGAAAAACTGAAGTGAAAATTTGTTTTCAATTTAATTTGTAGACATAAAGACATATAGTTAAATAAATCTATCTTTTTAGGGTTATGTTGGCCTTTTAATGTTGTCCTGTTACAGAGGAACTTAATGAACCTGCATCTTGTTTCTTACAGGTGCATCTGTAGAGGATGATATTGCAGGAGTGAAAGCAAGTCCAGAGCTGTTTTCTCAAACTTCAAAGAAAGTCCCTGATGTCAACTTCTTCTACAGGTATTTTTGTACTTTAAAGTAGCTTACATCTGATATATAAAAAAAATCAGATGTAAGTGCTTGACGTTATTATATTTCTGTTGGTCAGATCGTTGGAGGCAACTTCATCTTGTGAGTCTGGCCGGAGTGCCGTGGTGACACTTCGCTGCAACCCAGATAAAAGCACCAGTGGAGAGCTCTCAGTTCCCAGGTATCAGTTTTCGTCTTTGCTGAATGCGATCGCCTCTTCAAATGACCTTTTTAACTTTTTCTGATGCTCGGGTATCAAATTTTAAAAGAAAATCTGCTTCTGATGATTTCAGTCAGTGCTCTGAAGGAACATGTGATGGCTGCACTTTTCATTTCCTTTGGGAGAGCTCAGGAGCTTGTCCTACATGCACAGAAAGAGACTATCATCTGATAGAGGGAGTCTGCAAAGGAGGACACCAGGTGTGGACATATAAAGCACATGCATTAGAATAACTAATAAGTGGACTTTTAGCTTCTGTTTGAAGCTGTATTTGCCCACATTTAGTCCACTTTTCTTTATCCTGTACTTTGAGTGTTTTGTTTGGCTTGTGATGATGTTGAGAAAAAACCATGAAACACTGCCCGGCCTTAGAATGGTTAGTGTGAGATCTTGTTTGTTACTACATTTTATTGTATTGTGCACTTCTGCATTCATCCTCAGGACATGCTGTACGTGTGGACTGAGCCGAAACTGTGCATAGGAGGCGTGGCCTTGCCCGAGAAGAAAACCGTAGAATGTGAGGGTATGGAGTACTGGGTTCGGCTTGGCACAGGGATAGGAACCTTCACTGCAGCGCTGCTCGTCTCGCTCACCTGCTACTTCTGGAAGAAAAACAAACGGTATCAGAGAGCTCCTATTTATTTATTTACTTTCCTTTACAATACATTTTTATGTGGATATTTTTTTTACTTTTGCTGTATTGATTCTTTTGCTTGTTTCCCTGCAAGGTTGGAGTACAAATACTCCCGCTTGGTTATGTCTGCCAATAAGGAGTGTGAAATGCCGGTGGCCGACAGCTGTGCCGTGATGGAGGGAGAGAACGAGGGAGACATGGAGGATGAGGTCGTGTACACAAAACCTTCACTGCTTGGAAAACTCAAAGCCATAGCATCCAAGGTGAGACTCAGAGCATCACTGCAGCAAAGAGAGAGATTTCATGCTAAAAAATGTATTGTTTTTTTAATTAGTTGTTTGCTTTTACTTTCAGGGTAATGGGGAGAAATATGAAAATGTGCAGCTGAACTCGTCTCAATCCAAAGGACTGGTGTGGAGCTAGAGTTGTAGGAATGTGAGATAAGGGGAGATATTAAACCCTACAGACACTTTCCACAGGGTGACCCCCCCCACCTCCTTTAACCAACAATCCTTGAGTTTTGGTTCCTGGATTACCACTAGTGTGTACAAATGCACATGGAAAAACCCACATCTTGCATATTTTCAAAGAAGTCACTCTTACTTGGTGGCCTTAAAGCTTGGTACAACAGAGCCATATTACTGTGAAGCAGGTGTGTGTGTGTTTGTGTGTGACAGACTCTTCCATCATTCTCTGACTCCAGCTCTTGTCAGAAATAATTGTTGGAAAAGCTCAGGGTGAGACAAGGACCTATTTGAGTTCTTGTGTTCTGTGTTGTTTGTATTTATTTTACTCTGTTTAATGTGTGACGTTTGGATTTCTTGTCCTGATGAGGTCTACTGAAGAGCTGTAAATAAACATAAGTTATGTTGTCATGGTTGTGCTTCTAATAAAAACAAAACAAAACATGTATTTATATATAAACAGACTAAGTGTGTGTGAGTTGTCAAGTGACTCTTATGAGAAATCAGCTACTAGGATTACTTTCAGATGATTGTTTTTAATCACAATAATTCAGTGTGAAAGCACTCTGGTAAGTATTTTGCTCAAAATGAGCTGATGATGGATTTAAGTTTATCTCTCAGAAAGAAAATAGCTGTAGCACTTCTGGTGCAGCCTGCTGGGTTTCCAGCAGTAATATCAAAAATACTTCTGCTTGAATTATGTAATTCAAAATATTTGGTAATGGAAAGGTTGAAAATACGGTGTTTGCATGAACTGCTGTAAGATCTTTGAAACTGAAGTTGTTTCATGATGGAAACACCTTTGGTTGTGATCAGACTCCTTATATCATCAGTCTGATTAGAATTAAACTTTTTTTGTTCGAAGTGTGATCATAGATCATAGAACCCTGCTTCAAACCATCTGACCTTAAGCTGATCTAAATTTTACAATCGATTTATTGGAAGCTGAAAACTCCTAATTTTCATAGACTACGCTAATAATTAAATGCCTTTTGAATTTTATTGGTCAAACAATTCTTCATTGGTAGTCTCATAGTAAAATAATTTTGATTTCCAGTTTAATGTTTTTTTAATTCAAGTTTCTCTCCATTTGTGCACATCATCTTGCACTTTTAGTTTTGAGATATAATCTTGAATGAATCTCTGATCTCCTTGAAGTACAATTTTTATGGGCCAAATTTTATTTTCTAATTATGTTGCCTTGCTATTAAAAGTATTTTATTAAAGTTAAAGCATTGACCGATGGTTGAATGCACAATAGTTTAACATTATCTTAATGATAGATTTATTTCAAAATGAAAATTTAAAGTAAAATAATTTATATGCCTATTTTAGAGTTGATTATGTTATCATATGAACATTAAATCTCTTCCATGCTGACTGATTCAGTTAGAATATTGTAATACATGTTGCAATGATCCAAGTCAGCCACTAGAGGGAGATCATTGCGAGGATAACAAAAACGAACTCATCCAGTTCTCATTGTGTAAACCATAAAAAATTATGATGTAACCATAAAAAATTGGTAGGTAAAGACTTAAACTGTTCTATTATTTTTTTTATTCATTTTTGTACATTTCTTGTCAATTTCTGTTAAGCCATATGATTAAAACGTGCTCCTTTTCTAGCCTACTTGTCATAATTCACTTTGCAAAATGTTTTCCTCCAACCAAATGTTCTTATTTTAATCCTTCCTTTCCTAGGACAGGGTGAGGCATCCACTGTCCTGAAGCAGGAAGCACTTCAGATGATCGTTTAATTGGAGTGGCATCACTTAGTGAACAGATGAGGCAGAGTGTTAGAGCCATCTTTAAACGTTTGCCAACACACACTATGAATAGAGCCTGTGTGTGTGTGAGAGAGAGAGAAAGTGTAGGTGCTGAGGGAGAGATTTCCCTTTTTGAACTTGTATTCAACATTTAGATGGTAGCTGAGCTTTACAAACCCACTGCAGCACCCCCACCCCACCCCTTTCCTGTGCACAGCAGACACAAGGATGAGCAGACAACCGCAGCTGTTTGCTTCATGGACTTTATTAAGATGTCGTCACAGCCTCATTATTGCACATTTCATAAACACGGGAGCTATTGCTTTGTGTCTGGCCAGTTCCAGAGTTCACATCAACCTCGGCTTCATTTCGTCTGCAGAGATCTCTTCTCGTTTCAAAGCCCAGAGGCCAAGGACACATTCTGCTTTATAGAAGGGGCTACAGCACAGAGATCTTTGTAAAGCACATGACAGTTGGCACAGCCTGAATGGAGGGCCAGAGTCCTCAGAGGATGGCTGCTTGAAAAGGATATTCATGTGCAAAACCAATTAGAGAAGATTTCAGATGAAGTTATTGGATGCATGAGATGATCATTTTTTTGGAAAGGTGATGAGTTTTAAGGTAATGCAATTTCTTTACATCTGACTTTTCCAATTAATTTTTCCTATTCAGTGTTCAAATCCTTTGTGTGACATCCCTTTATCTCTTTTTCTAACCTTCATAAAAAGAAAACCAAAAAAAAAAAAACCTTGATGACATGTGCTTCAGCAGGCACCCAGATCCAGGCGCTTCAGTTCAAGTGTGAGCTACCAGCCTGTTGCTCTGGTTTAGGTGGTCTTGGCTGAGACTGACTCCATCACAAGTTTCACACATGGAGTGGATATGAGGCGCACAAAGGTGGCGAGGGAAAGGTCGACGGGTGAGGCGGATTGCAAGAGAGTGGGGTCAAAGAAGAGTGTGGGACTGTTGTCCCGGGCTAGTCTCTGGACTAAACGAGCAGGGAATCAGGGTTAAGTGCTCTGTTTGTGTGTCCATTAAAAAGCTGTGAGTACAGGGCCCTGCTGGGCCAAGTCTCATCCCTCTCTGCCAATTTGGACCAGGACCACCAACCCACTTTTCCTCTTTCTGGTACTCTTTTCTCAGCCAATCCTCACCCTCCCCTTTTTCCTGCCACCTCTTCTCTTCAGGCAGACAAACAGACATTCCAGCAGTGGATGGGGTGCTGGTGGTTGTCCGTAGCAACCTGCCATGCAGGGTGTATCTTGTGGGAGCAGGACCACTGACTGAATGCCTAAGCCTTCTTCTAACAAAGACAGTGACTCTCTGAGATACTTTGAGCTTCCACAGAGGCGCTGCGATTCCCTTTGCTGTGAGAGTGCTTTATATAATCCAGCAGCAGCATCCCATCTCTCTCGCCTGCTGTCCCTGCACCTAAGATACCCCCACCCCCCCAATGTAGGTCGGCTCATCGCCACGCATCCTCTGAAACACTTTGAATCTGTCATCCGATGCAATAATCACAAGAGGCTGCCGGAGGGCGGCTGTGCAAACGTGTTGACCGGTTCAAAAGACGAAACTTTTAAAAATTCTGCCCACGTTGTATTTGCAAATCGGACAAAACAAGAGTTCAATTGCTCGCAGAAAAAGTGATTCTGATCACATTTTTTGTTGAAAACATCAAAGTTAACAGTCACACTTTATTTTAGACAGTCAGTTATATGTAAACATTTAAGATCAGTTCATTAATAAATTACTATCATCCTAATTTCAACAAATATCTGCATGAATCAACCCATTTAAATAAAATTTGCTAAATTAGTTCACTGTTTCAGGTTACTTTGCCTAAATGAATATATATTTTTACGCCACCGTTTTATAAATCCAAAAGAAAGTCTGGAACATTGCTAACCACAGTTTCATACGTATGGATGTGTTGATAAATTTTATTTATTCTATGCAGAACTGTTCTACTCTAAGATGTTTTGTTAGCTGGGATCTGCCAGCAGCTGACAGTGCGCGCTCTGCCTCCTCTCCTGAGCCTCTCTGGGACTGCCAAAGCCAGCTGCTCCACTGTGCCTCCCAACATCAACAGATTTAATACAGGGATGTAAACTGAACACTTGAACAAGTCAACGAGTCACAGACTTTCTCTGAATAATATATATGTGCTTTTTTCCTTCCATTTGTGTGTTTTTTTTTTTACAGGAGCTGTAAACGATGAGTAACGAGTAAAATGAGTGAGATGGGTGCACAGTCACAGAAATTTGTTTGCATCTTTTGTTAAAAAATAAAAAACAACAACAATGGTCTGTAAACTAACTTGAAAATGACAAATGAAAATAGGATTTGACAAAAAGGATAGTAACTTTTGAGGCAATCCCTGCAATCAAGAAAATTCTTTAACTTTCTATGGCCGGTTCAGCTCCTTCCACAGATATTCAAAAGGGTTTAGATCAGGGCATAATAATCTGAACAGTCCAACATTTTTGTTCCCAACTATTCCTGGGTGGTGTTAATTGTGTCTTATGGGTTATTATCATTGTATTAAAGGACCAGGACCTGCAAAACGGTGAGGTTAGGGTTAAGCTCCAGAATGCCTTGATAGTCTTGAGAATAAAATGTACCCTGCACAGATTCAAGACACCTTGTGCAGAATGCAGCAAAGCAGCTCTAGAACATACGGTAATCAAGCCTCTTCCATAGTTCATTTTCATTAGTATTTTTTAAAAATATATTTATTTAAGCTTCTAAATTATGTACAACTGTAATCACATGAACACCTGCTTAAAAATGCTTGTCAATAATTTTCTTTCTAAACTCCTAAGACAATACGAATCAGTTTTTCGTGGTGTATGTTCAATGGTACACATCATGATACCAAACTGCACTATGACTATGACTCAGAATTTTCTTTTTTTCAAGAGAGTACCATCCTTTTGTCAAGTTTTTTTTCAAAAATAATTCATCAGAACTACAATCCAAAAGCAATGACTCATTTTCAGCAGATGCATTTTTTAGTACTTTTCTAATATTACTTTAATCAGTTTCGAGTTATGTCATTGGGTTTTGTTTATTTTTTCTTTAAACTTAAAGAATGCAAACAAATTTCGACATGTCTGTATTTAAGGAATCTACTGATGGGAAAAAGTCATTTTGAAGCAAATAGTTTCCTCAGAGTCACTGTTTCAGTACTTCAGGTATACAATCAATGGCACAAGGCTTCATATGAAAGAAAACTGCCATCCTGCTGTCCTGAAACAAGTTCTTCTTCTTCAAAAAAAGAAACAAAACAAAAACATGAATGTAAAAACCAACCTCTAACGACATCGACCTATTAAACGTACATTAAGGCATATGGCCATGTTTAAGATATCACCACATATGGTTTCTACGGGGCACATACAGTATATTAAGCTACTACTCCCCCTATAGTTGGAAAAAACTCTGCATGTGTTCAGCAAAACAAACCATTTGTCCTCCATTAATATTTGTTTCATTCGAGAACATAAAGCTCATAATTATTGACTGAGAAAGTGATTTTTTTCTTGTTCTTCCAAGGCAAAAAAAAATAAAAAATAAAAAAAAAAACATTCCTTGTACTGCATCTTTTCAGTCCAGCTATTAGTTATTATTAGCGATGCATCCCAGCAGTCTTTCAGAGACACAGGAGTTTAAGAGTGGGAGTGAAACTGTGTTGCTTTGCTGAACACATGTCTGGAGTTATGGCCATTTAGATAAAGGGATTCCATAATTAGAATTAGAAAAAAAAGAACATTTGTATCAAAAGCAAAAAACACATTTTTTTTCCTGCAAAAACAGCCATATTAGGTTGTTATAAAGACCCAGAATGCAACACACATCTATTAAGATGTAATAAGATAAATTCTCAAAGTGAAATGAGTTTGATGAAGCTTCCTTTCTTCCTTCCTTCAAGTTTATGCTTTTTTTTTGTTCACATTCATTCTAGTGTTACAAGAATGTTAACGTTGTGCTGTTTGAACCATCAGTAGTATTTTATACAACTGTACAGAAAACACCTTAGAAATGCATACATTGTTACAATGAGAACTACAAAAAAGCATGAGAATCGAAAAAGTCTGTGGGTTTTGCAGCGAGGCAAGCAGAGCCCGTAAATGTGCATCCAGACTGAGGGGCATGTCCCCCCCGAACACCGCCCACCCAGAGTCCCCACTACCGCCAGGTTTCAGCTTCTTTCTATTTACATCGAAACAAATCTATCAAAAACAAAAAGCTGCAAAAATTTCCTCCTAAAAACATTTTTTTTTGTTCTTTTTGTTACACTACGTACAACAATGTCAATTCCATGTATTTACAACCCTAGAAAATAATTTAATTATAGTTACACACTTTCTACATTTGTAAAACAATTACAGTTCTAGTCCACAAGGAAGTTGTTCACTTATTTTGTGCGTGTACACATGTTCATGTTAGTGTGTCTGTGTGTGTGTGTATGAGGTGGGGAAACAAAGCTGTAGGAAGAAATGTTCATCATTTGGCTAACAGTCGCAGGGGCAGGTTTTAGAGAGCTGACCGGACGTCGTCACAGAGAGGAAGTGGTGGAGTCGACGACTTCTCTCCCGTTGCAAACTGTCGGGACGAAGTGGGAACTGACAGAAGCTGGAAAAGTACAAAAAACAAAATGGCTAAAAGAAGATAACCACAGGAAAAGTTGATCAACATTTTTACTTGTGTTTTATTTTAAATAAAGTTGATGCCGGTAAAATAAAATTAGACTTAAAACAATAAAAAGCAAGCAAAAAGTCATCATATTTTTAAAATTTGGTTTTAAATAAAACATCAGTTGTGTCAATGAAAAAAATCATAATTGATGACTTGTCCATTTCTGTACTACGTTTTGAGGTTGTTTTTTGTCATCACCAAAATCCAAACAACTAGTAAGGAACACCTCTTGGTAAAATGAGCTATTTCTGATTAATACAGAGGTGTTCCCCTACACTTTCAACAACACGACTCCTGCAGCTAAAAAAAAAAGTTTATTCTGCAGTTGAGTTCTGTTGACAGTCACTATCTTACCTGCTGTAGATGAATCTTTAAACATTTTGAATTTGGTGAAAAAAATTTCCTGATCAGACAGACAAACTAACTGCTTCAGTCAAGCTATAGGCAGGGCCAAGAAAAAAAAAACTATCAAAAAACTATAAAGTGGTACATAGTATATAGTGGTGTTGTCTGTTTTGCATAATGGTTATTTACATAAAATATTTCTGTGATTTTCAAGTCCAAATAAAATAATCAGAATCTATCACTAGCTATGTTTACATGCGCAACATTTTTTGATCGGACTGAAATATATTCCAATTAAATAATCTGAATGTATCGTTTACATGGGCACAATCCGATCATTAGGAGCATTCACATGCACCAAACTTTTATTCAGAATAAAAGCCCTGACATGCGCAGTGTTTTAACTTTCCTTAAAAAAACACAGAAGAAGAAGTTTTACTTCCATGATGAACATAAACAAACGTCTTCTGAGCGCCAAGAATGGACCCGTGACAGGTTTTAATAACGGTGGAGACATTACAGCACTCCCTGGTTGAGCTGCAGGTGATGCGTAGATTGAAAAAATTATTATTTTTTTTTTTTGTGAAGCAACGCATGGTGTTTGTCTTCCTTCTTTATTGAATGAGAGAACGGGAGGAAAAGTTCTGTGCTGCTGGAAACTATAGCGCTGCTCCACAGAAGAGCAGAAATCGATGGATGAAAGTCAGAAGACATGCGCAGTCAGGTCAGTTTTCTACAATCAGAATAAAATTATGGGATTAAGAGTTTACATACACACTGTTCGGATTATCAATCGGCATAAACCACCCCTCTCATTCAGATTAAAAATTCATTCGGCTCGAGCTGAATCGGATCCGAATAATCCGAATGGGGTGTTTACATGACAGAATTTGTTCCAACCATAGGGGGATCACACTTCTAAACCTCTCTGGTAAGGTCTATTCGGGGGTCCTAGAGAGGAGGGTCCGTCAGATAGTTGAATCTTGGATTCAGGGAGAGCAGTGTGGTTTTTTTCCTGGTCGTGAAACGCTGGACCAGCTCTACACCCTCAGCAGGGTCCTGGAGGGTGCGTGGGAGTTCGCCCAACCAGTTTACATGTGTTTTGTGGACTTGGAAAAGGCGTTCGACTGTGTCCCTCAGGGACTTCTGTGGGGGGTACTCCGGGAGTATGGGGTGCCAAGCCCTTTGATACGGGCTGTTGGGTCCCTATACGACCGGTGCCAGAGTTTGGTCCGCATTGCCGGCAGTAAGTCGGACTCGTTTCTAGTGAGAGTTGGACTCCACCGAGGTTGCTTTTTGTTCATAACTTTTATGGACAGAATTTCTAGGCGCAGCCAAGGTGTTGAGGGGATCTGTTTTGGTGACCTTAGGATCGCATCTCTGCTTTTTGTGGATGATGTGGTCCTACTGGCTTCATCGGATCTTGATCTCCAGCTCTCACTGGAGTGGTTCACAGCCGAGTGTGAATCGGCAGGAATGAGGATTAGTGCCTCCAAATCCGAGACCATGGTCTTGAGCCGGAAAAGGGTAGGGTGCTCTCTACGGGTCGGGGAGGAGATGTCCTTCACCAAGTGGAGGAGTGGAGCGGAAGATCAATAGGCGGATTGGTGCTGTGTCTGCAGTGATGCAGGCGCTGTACTGATCTGTCGTGGTGAAGCGAGAGCTGAGCCAGAAGGCGAAGCTCTCGATTTACCGGTCGGTCAATGTTCCTACCCTCATCTATGGTCAAGACCTTTGGGTTGTGACCGAAAGAACAAGATCGCGAATACAAGCGGACGAAATGAGTTTCCTCCATAGGGTGTCTGGGCTCTCCCTTAGAGATAGGGTTAGAAGCTCGGTCATCCGGGAGGGACTCAGAGTAGAGCCGCTGCTCCTCCACGTCGAGAGGAACCAGTTGAGGTGGCT
>JARVJO010000002.1:15379193-15408216 GCA_031762555.1 Cynodonichthys magdalenae | reverse complement strand
GCTGGAGGGACTATGTTTCTCAGCTGGCCTGGGAACACCTTGGGATTCCCCCAGACGAGCTGGCCCAAGTGGCTGGGAGAGGGAAGTCTGGGTCTCTCTGCTTAGGCTGCTGCCCCCACGACCTCGCATAAGCGGAAGATGGACAGACGGACTCCCTTCAATAAAAAAACTTTTCATATATATATTTTAGTGACACAATTACTGTGTGTGTTTGTTGCTGCTGTTTAGATTCCTCAATTTGCATTTAAGAGGATGCATTGAGGGAGTTTTGTTGCCATAATGCTGTTGTATCTAGTGATTCAGACTAGGAATACCTTGGAGCATGTTGACATTCTTACAAGAAGTAGAACTACCCTTATTTTGTTTCTATGGAAGGATAATGTCTTTCTTGTTTTATTAACATCTTTATTTTTTATTAGGCAATTTACTGTATGAAAAAAACTGAATGTATGTTTTAAAATGACATGTTAACATTTATATACAGAAGTAAAACATATACATATACATCTATGTTGCTACAAACATTATAATAAACAGCATTGTGAAATTTTAAATGAGTCAGTAGTATTTTTCCCCCCCAAAGCAGAAAAAAATCAAATCTGACTCAACAAGCATAACCTGCAATGTGAGGATTTGAAAATAAGGCTAATTAGTGTCTAAAGACTACAGAAGATATCAAAGTCTAATTATTGCTATCTGACATGTAATTAAGACATTGTAGTTGGGGGAAAAAGAGATAAAAGAACCCAGTCTGAAAGACTTTAGAAAGTTAATTTAAAACTTCATGTCTGTGAAGAAAAAGCAAAACACTGACATGAAACCACATCTGTGGTTTAGTTACAGGTGGCCTACGCGGCACTGAAACTGAATTTGCATAAAGAAGTTCAGAAGAAGAAAGTTTTACCTGTCATTCAAGTCATTTCATTGGAAATATGCATCATTTTTGTAAAACAACTCTCTATAAAACTATATGAAACATTAAAATAGATTCACTTCTGATTTTATTTTTGTCTTTTGAGAATTGATAACCCATTTCCATATTTACTTCTAAAAGTCTCCTTTTCACTGCGATGCTTGTTTTATCATCTATTCTCAACAGGTTTCTAATTTACGCAGCTCCTAATTTTGTTTTAAAGAGCAAAAATGTATTGCTGACGTTTTAAGAGTAGAACATATTTTTCAAGAACAGCTGCATGGTTGCTCAGTTGGTTAGCACAAGAAGGTCCAGGGTTCAGGTATGTGCTGAGTGTGACGTCCCAGGCCTTCCACAGTCCAAAGAAACGTTCATGTTACTGAACCATAGTGACCCTTAACTGACCCCTGGTGTGAGTGTGTGGCCTGGGATGACCTGGCAACTAGTCCACCACTTGCCTGAACATGTTTGAGCGAGTGCAGAAAATGAATCAACAAGTAAACACACCCATCTGTCAGAGGAAACTGCTGTTTCTTTAAAAATAAATGAATAAAAATAATAATCCCATGCAGCCTACCGTGAGATGCATATGTGGTGGCAGCCCCGCTGACACTGAAACGATTGAGGTTTAGTCTGTGGCTCGTCACATTCTTCTGGGGCTGAAACATGATGATGTGAACCTTGGGGGCAAACATGCAGCCCAGCACTACAAAGCCACTCAGACTGACAGAGATGCACATGGTAGTGGTTTGAACCTGCAGGGGTGGGATTACAGAAAGAAAGAAATCAGTCACCAGACTTTAACTAGTAAAGCTTAATTTTGTCTAAGTTTATGTTAACAACTAATTTGTAGATGGTGATTTAAGGTAATTCAGTTCGAATGGACTATTGACTATTGACTATTGCACCGAAAACAAACTGTTTTAAATAGAAAAATGCAGTTTAGTTTAAAAAAGCAGATGCTCGACTGTCGGAGGGCTATATGCATGCAGTTAACTAAGTAAGCAAATAAAGCGAGAGTACAACTCTTTGTTTTCAGAACTCTTTACCTTTTAACAGTCCGGAGGATAACAATTACAGACTGATCAATAAAGGACTCAATCAACAGGGACCACAGGAGCCAAACTTAACAGGCTCTCACTGCTGGCTTTAACTTCATTCCATGTGATTCATTGTATAAATCAATGCTAAGTGCTGTCTTACTCGCTTGATCACAGGGGCTGCAGAGGTGTCTGTTGCATGTTTGATTCTGGCTGCCCTGATCATTGCTTTGAGCCCTACAGCAACTCAAAAGTGAATTCACAGCAGAGCTGAGCACATAAAACAGTAATCAGCCATTCAAGTTTTCATATTTATGCAAATAATGATGTGAGTGGGTGGGTATGCATGTTGGGGATATTGTATGACTAATCTTAAAGTAAGATTTCTTAGAAAGGAAATTGTTATTCTAGAAGGAAGAGACTGAGAAATAAAAAAAACACAGACAGAAAAGCATCAGCAGTTCTTTCTTGCGCTCTTTGAAACGCCGGTTTTGTTTGTGGCCACGTGTGCTCGAGGGGTGCAGGTGAACACTTAAGATTTGTTCGGTTCAGGAGAACATTTATTCCCCTTTGCTGTTAAATCTGGACATGTGTCAGCACTTTGACTGAGCCTGTTTGTCACCTCTGCGCTGCAGAGTTGGGACGTAAGCCAGCAGGATTAGAAATAAGATGAAGTTGCCACTGCACTTGTTTATTCACTGTTTTGTTGCCTGTGTGCTTTTATCAGCCTCAAGAGGAAAATGCTGCTTTCTTTAAAAATATGCATTTCCTTAAAGTTACAGTGCAGCTTTTACTTTAGCTTTACATGAACCTTAGAGTTTTTACTAAGTAAATAAGTTTAAAACAAGATGGTGTCACTTCTACTTCTATTGTCCTAAATCCTGAAGATGTTCATTTTCTAGTATGTGTTATGATCTGTGTCTGTGTTTATGTCTTATTCTAGTTTTCTGTTTTGTCCCTCTGTTTCTTCCTCCTGCCTGTCTTGCTCCAGCCCCACCCACTCTCACCTGTTCCTCATGTTTCTTTCCCAGGTGTTTCTTGTTTTCTCTCATTAGTTGGCCTTTATATTCTGTGTCCTGTGTTTGTCGGTTCATTGTGTTGTTTCACCCAGCCTGTTTGGATGTGTTCATGTTCCTCAAGCCTTGTACCAAGTCAAGTGGGGTTTTTTTGAGCTGCTTGTCAGGTGTTTTTGCTTTAAATTAAATACTTAGTTTTTTGGTCATTGAACCGGCTTGTGCCCTGGGTTTATTCCTGCCTCACATTCATAACAGTAGGTTTTAAAATTACAAATATATTTCACAATATCAAAAAAAAATTCAGTACAAATAAGAAAAATGTGAATTTAGAGTTAAACAACAATCATTTCTGGAGAAAAGCACTTGCTATCACTTCAAGGTAGCCAAAAAAAGGGACAAACTTTGATCTAATATTTCAGCTATTAACACATCTGCAGGATGGCCTTCTTGGACCTCAGATCTGACCTTTAAGCTCATCTTTGATCCTTCCGTTCTAACAAAACATCATGTTCATCCAGCAGCAACTCATAGTTTCTATTTTTCGCATTTGATCGGATCATGTACTTTGATATCAAACAATAACCCTTTTAAAAAACAGCTTAGGCGGATTCATGAATCAGATTGTACAGAATTGATTAATAATTTAAAATGTGTGGGACAGAACTAGCTGGTGGGCCAAACATGGCCCAGGAGCCACCAGTTGACAAAAATAACCACACTATTGCTTCCCATATTTCATCCATTTTGTAGACGATCAAATTCAATTACATGTTACAAAATAAATTATGCTACATCAAACTTTGCAATAAAATCTGCTTCTTATTTCAAAGTAACCCCAAGAACGAATCATGATTGTTTTATTATATGTAAAACTATTTTTGCAAATCTGATGCTGGATATTTGTTTTACTTTTATAGAAACTTATTCTAATATTTGGGAGAATAGTAAATTTTCACTTAAATATGATTATTAGGACTAAATTATTCAGCAAATAACCTGCACAAACCTCACTGTAAGAACACGTATATAATTTGCATGTAATTGTATATGTTGAAAAAAAAAATACCCTGTAGTCACTAGATGTGACATAGAAGATGGGAAGAAAGGCCAGCCAAATGATACAAGTGGTGTACATGGTGAAACCAATAAACTTGGCCTCATTGAAGTTCTCGGGACACTTCCTGGTCTTGAAGGCATACCTGGAAAAACAGACAAAAAAGTGCATAAATTTCTGAAAAAAATATCTGGATCTACAGCGCAGAAGGCAGCATTTTAGAGTATTTCCAAACAATAAAGATTGCTGTTAAATCATCTTTGAAAAACTTACACAGTACACAAGATGACCAGGAGCACATCATATCCCAGCGACAGCAGCATGCTGGAGTCACGTACGTTACACTTGAGGATGACAGTCTGTCGCCGTTCTGGCAAAGTAAAGCGCCGCGTCCCGGGAACCTCCAGCAGCAGCCACACTGAGACCATCACTAACTGGACGGATATCAGACTCAGACAGATGAACACCTTGACAAAGAATGAAAAAAATGGAGACTCGGGTCAGAGAGTTCCTGTTTGTCAAACCATCCATCCATCTGGGCGATGTAGATTGATGGATGGAATGCTCCTCTGGCTCACCTGAGAAGATGGGCTAATGAAGCGAGGTCTCACTGCGCCCGCCCCGTCTTTCACGCCATTAAAAATCCTGGCGATTCGGTTGGTTTTGGTGAGCAGGGCAGAGTAGCAGACAGCGAATGACGTGCCCAGACCGAGGCGCCGCAGGGCACATATGGCAGGAGAGGGTTTGGCCAAGAAGAGGAATGTCATGGCGTAGGACATGAAGACTCCAGAGAGGAGGATGTAGCAGAGCTCTCTGCCGGATGCTTTCACCAGTGGGGTGTTGTTGTGTCTGATGAACACCCAGAACACCAGACCGGTGCACATAAACCTGCAGACACAGAAGATGTGCGCCCACAAACAATCAACACTTGTTGGAATACAAATGGCCATTTTTCACAGTCAACAGATGATGTTCCTTCAGCAAAACCTTTATGTACTTTTAGTATAAATAACACAATAAATTTTATTTTCCCAGAAAATAAAGTTGTGAAAGATCTGTGCTTTTCATACCTTGCAGTTTTATATTATTTAAACACATACTTAAATTAAATCACTGTTTTCCCTTCTGTTAGAAAATTGTTTTATTTAGTTTCATTAGTGTAAATCAAAACATAAATTAGGCAAATAAAGTACAGTTCGTGGCTTTTTTAAGGCAGAAAAAACTTGTTCAAGAGATGGTTTAGGGTGGAAGTGTCAAAATAATAATCGAGGCTTCCAAAGTCCAGGAACTCCGTTTATTAAAATGTGAGCATGGATTTGCCGTAACATTGATGTGGAGAAAGAAAAAGAAACAAATTGGAAGTGAAACAAGGATTTAGGGCAAGGCTATTCAAAATTGCCAACAGCTCAAGGGTTGGACAATGAGGTGTGTGTGTGTGTGTTTGCAGTGGGTATTCTCTACTATGTGGGGATCATTTTTGGCATACACCCCTACTTGTGGGGGCCAACTGATACTTATGGGAACCTAAGCCTAGTTGATTTTTGTCTTAAATTAAGTAAGAAAAAGTGTAATTTTTTTTGTGTGTGTGTTGCGGGGGGGGGGGGGGGGGTCCACATTGGGGGGCTGGATGGAAGTCACCCACCACTTGAACAGCTACATCTAATTTAGGGACTGTTTCCAAATTCCAACATCTGGCCAGGGTTTGATGGTTTATTTAGAAGTAGTTGCCAGCAAGAACTTATCCACCTTTTTTAACTCTACTGAACCTTTTTTCAGATTTTTGTCTACATCCCAACTAAACTGAGAGAATGAGTTATTTTCCACTCACCCCACACAGGCAATGGTAATTGGACCAATGGCCCATGCATCTTCCCACATGATGTAGTCCTCCGGAAGGTCATAACAGGATGTGAGGTCATCAGTGGGCCACTGACCAGGAGCACAGGGCGAGCAGGTGAACTCATCAGCCAGGTATTCATGAGGCTCGCAGGCTGTACAGATCCAGCAGCAGTACTCACCTGGAAAACAAAAATAAATGAGAGCACATCTTAAAATCACATTGAACTTAAAAACGTTACTATGGCAAAGAAAAACAGTTCAAATGTCCTCGCTTACCTGCCTGCATTTTCTTCATCTCATTAAGTTCACAGGGGTCGCTGCACTGTGAGGTCGGCGCCACCTCTCTTGGCCAGTGAATCAGATCGTTGTTCAGACTCAAACTCTCTGCCCACTCACCCACCGGAACGTAGCCGTAACGTTCACCAGAACGCTGGTAGCTGAAGATGTTATATCTGCCCATGCCGTCCCCCTGGGAGTCAAACTTCACCACCGTCTCACTGCCTAGAGGGGAGAAGGGGGCTGTGGAGGGTAAGAGGAGTGGAAGATTAGTAAAAAAAAAAACATCGATTAATGCTAAACAATCCCAAACATTCATCCCATTGATGCTTTTTAGAACAGAAGTAATAGGGATTGGCCAGCTATGCCTGGGAGTCCAGTCCAGAGAGTGAAAGCCATTCCAATAATCGTTTTTACCACCGAAGACCAGCCAGTTTTGTAAATGTTTGCAAAGAGGCAGTAAATGCCTGGGATGCTGGGCAACACACGTGCCAGGTACTTCCCATCCTTCCCCAAGGTCGCGTAGGTTTAAAACTGCTGGCCTAAAAATCTTATCTGATAAGGTTTATTACCAAACGCATCATTAACACTCTGCCTATAAAACCATAGAGTCATAAAGGCACAGAATTTAATCCCCCGGTGATGTTATAAGTACCCACTCATTGATAGAATTAGCTTCTGTGTCTCCTCTGTGAGGGAGGCACACTGCTGAAGCTGCCAAATTGGTCTGTATACATGTTGTTATGAAAGGATTACCATCTACCCTGAGGATATGGGAAGAGGAGAGATTGTAAAATGGGCATGATGCTGGAACCATAAAAAAGCAGAAGGAAAATGACTTGGGACTGGGAAGGAAAGGAAGTTGACACGCAGCTGGCAGCATCGGTGATGACGTTGGGTGCCTTGGACGCAGACAAAGTGCACGTCTTTCCTACAATGCCACATCTGTCCCTACAGCAGAGCAATCAAATCAGTACTGCTGACATGCAGACCTGTGTATTAAATGCTGCCACCTGTCAAACGATGATGCGTCTGGGGATGGGGTTTTTATTCCTATAACAAGACTCTCCATCCTGTGCATTTATGAGCCGCCTCCCTTGTATCTTTGTTTGCTGGGGTTAACAGAAAAATTTGGAGGTCAGATTCTTCCTTTTTTTTTTCTTTTTTACACGAGGTAAATGAGATCAGTAGAAAGAATCAGAACACAAGATTGCAAATAAGCTGTCAGGCTGAAGCTCGTGTCAGCGTGGATGTGCGCACAAATGAGCGCAGGAGCCCCATTAGGGTTTACTTTACAGTGTGATGGCTGAGGTGCTGCTCTGAGCTCAGTGGGAGGCTGTGCTGACAGAACCGAAGCTCTGACCCTGCTGTGTGTCTATGTGGATGTGTACACGCGTGCAGCACTGACAAGAACCAAAAGCTACCCCATTGTTGTGAGAGCTCGGTGCATTCGGAGAAGAATGGTGTGTCGGATGGCAGCAGAGGGGGTTAGGCTTTATGAAATCCATAAATCACACAGACAGCGCAGCCCTTTATCTTCCTCCACGCTCCCTCTGTCACAGGAAATTCTAAGTGTCAAGTCTTCTTTGAGTTTTGAGGCTAAATGTTTAAGTGACAGCTAAATGAAAATTATTTCAATAAGAGTATGGTGATAAAATCTTGAGACGGAGAAGAGATATGCAAAGTGCCAGATAATAAAGTCTGCTAAATAACACTCAGCAATTGGTAGGCCAGGCTATTTTACACTAACACACACTTACACACACACACCTGCAGGAAGAGTCTACCACCAGCTAATTATCATAACTGTGTGTTACCAAGACCTGAGACGAGTGCAGGAGCCTAATTAGCTGTATGTGGTAATTAAATGTAATGCAGATGTAACAATAGCCTCTCTGAGAGCAGTGTTTTGTCCACGACTTCACTCAGAGTAGATCCAATTCAGAGAGTAAATAGATTGTTAGGATTTGTGATGTCTCCCTATAGGCAGCATGCGCAACCTTGCTGAGTTGACAGAAACTGAGAGTGCAAGTTAGAGCTGGTGGAAGTTACAAAAGACTTTTCTGACTACAGAGAGCACAGAGTCCAAATGAGAGCAATTTCTTTTTTCTTTTTTTCTTTAATATAAACTCTTTTTCACCAGTTTAGATTCCTTTGTCTGATGAATTGTTCATTTAGGAAACAAAATGAAACTCAGATGATAAATCGCTGACTTGACGTAAACATACAGTACATGTATGACCAAAGTGGATTACAACAAAAAGTTAAAGAAGAATCCGTGTATGGTTCGTTCTTTGTTTTTTTTTTGTTTCAAAATACAATCCCTTTCAGGGACACTGGTGCCCATATCCAGCAGTCACAATACGAGGGGCAGGGTGCACCTGGGACAGGTCACAAGTCCTTCACAGGGACACACAGATAAATAACTATTCCACTAAGCCTAGCATGGAGGTAACTGCAGGAGAAAACCCACAAATGCACAGAGAGAACATGCAAACTCTACCCAGAAATGTCCGTGGCGGGGATTCGATCTGGCAACATTCTTTCTGCGAGGTAACAGCTCTACCAACTGAGCCACCGTGCCACTCGTTTTTGAAACCACGCAGTTGTTGTTTTAATAAGTAGTGATACCAGATATGACAGCAGTCACCAAAGAAGAAGAGTTTATAGTGGCTGTGAGACTGCTTAAAAACAGAAACCTTTCCTGAACATATTGGCAATGGTTGCACTCGAACCCTATTCTGCATAACCTGGAGTATTAAAGTGATGTTGTTCACGGTAAGATCATCAGCTCTCAATGAGTTGTGTTGACTCCCTCTAAATGAGACAAACATATCCATGGTGAGAAGTGAAAATGTAATGTTTGCAATTGTCATTTTTCTAATTTAATTTTAAAACACAAAATATACAGAATTGTTTTTTTTTTTTTTAATTTTGAAACAGAAAAAACAAAGAACAAACCATACACGGACAAAGAAGTGTCTTGATTTTTTCCTTTTAGAATTTAGCACTTGCTGACTAGTGTTTCAAATACAAGATTTTTACCAAGAAAATCTTAACTTTATTCTTGAGTAGACCTCTTATTCAGCTGCTCTTATTGCCCAGTTAGCATGAGATACTTGTGCTGATATGCTGTGTTTGTTTTTTTGTTTTTTTGACTAAAGGAAGTGCTGTGCAGTCTGGCCAAACATCTCCACTTCTTTCTCGCCTGGTCAAAAGGCGGTCTTCCAAAAGTCTTGCAGTTTGTTCAGATGGAACTTTGCAAACCCAAGCTGTGCTGCCTTGTTTGTTTTCAAGAGAACAGGCTTTCTCTTGGTAAACCTCTAAAAATAGACATGCTCCATCAGTATTTTTCTTATTGTACTATAAGGCCTGTTTAATCTGTGACATACCCCCCCCCCCCCTCTCTCTTTTTCCATCCCTCTCAGCATTACACAGTTTGATTTTGGGTCAAACATTCTGAAATATCCACTTTTTTGAAAGAAACTAAAGTTGTATTCTTTTACCCACATTACACTTGTAAAAACTGACTTCATAAGGCTTTCTTAACATGCAGATGTCAATATTCATTGTTTCCTCCTTGACATTGTAGAAACATAGAAACATACCTGAATCTTTCAGACCAGCAAACTGGAAACTTATTTTATGGAAGACATAATATTTACTTTTAATCATTGAATCAAGTACAACTGATCAACAGTATGCTGCTGCTACTCTTTAACATGTTATTTGTAACACATTCTGAGTCACCCAAATTAGAATTTAGATCAATAAAAGAGCTGTTTAAGGACCACATTTCTTACCATATAATGATTAGAAGCAATTACTTTATCATGACTGTGTTTAGAAGTTCAAGGGGAAAAAAACCTTGTTGAATAGGTTCAGCAACAAAATGGAACAACATAATAAAACTTGGTAATTACCAGGCTTTATTATCAGATGTGTGCCCTCAAAGTACCAGGTACATACATGCATACAGTATTATATTGCTACCCAAGACTCTTCAAACAGCCTTATTTAAAAGAGTAAATTTTGGTGAATGGTTCCAAACAGCAGCCAGTTTTTGTGGATTTTACCACGTACATTAAATAAAACCAGCTTAAACAACTACTTTTTTGTCAATTCAAAAATACTTCCTATTTATTGAATCCAGTACATCTATCAAAAGCTAGGGTTTCCACTCAGTATTACTGTATTACCTGAGCTGTGACTAAGATTAATTCTGGCTGAATTGAAAAGCTAACTACTAGTTTGAGTGAAGCCAAGAAAAAAGTGGATTATTTCTATTTTAAAACAACTCAAATCTCAAAGGTTTTACTAATTTATAAAGTGACAGGCTTCTGTCAGTTTCACATTATTTGGTTATTTCAGAGCTTGTAGTTGCATTAAAGTGAAAAAGGTGACAGTATCTATTTGAACTTGCAAATTACCACCAAAGATTCTGTGTGTAAAGGTTGCAGGGTTGCCTATAGGCTTATTTGGGTGAAGTTTACATGTTCTCCCTGTTTTCTCCAGGTATACATTCATGTCAGGTTAATTGACTAAATTGTCCCGAGATATGGGTGAGTGTGTGAATGGTTGTCTCTATGTGGCTCTGTGATGGGCTTGTGTCCTGTTCAGGGTGAAACCCCACCAGCTCCCAGTGACCCAGAAAGGAGAAATGGGTAAGGAAAACTGATGGATGAATGAATGGAAAGTGTGTAATGAAAAATTGATGTTGATGGCAAGATTTTTAAATTAGTTTACACGAATTGCTGTGTATATTTAGTGTTTCAAATCAACCCATTTTGGTCTTGACCCTGCTTAGATTCACCCTTAATTTGTCTGAATTAAACTGTATTTTTCCAAACTGAGGTCAAAATAAAAGTTACCTTTCTGCAGAAACTGAATGTTAAAAGGTCTAAACTGACAAGACAATGGGACAGACTACTTCAAAATGTTTTTGAAAAGCAGCAGTCAAACTGAACAAACAACAGAAAAGCTAAAGAAAGTCACCAAATTTGATTAGCTGAGACAACCATTGCATAACCACATTTTTAATTTTTTTGTGAGATACTTTTAAGCAATTCCACTCACTTGAAAAACACCTTATTATTTTGGCTTAATTAGAAGCATGGTGAAAGCAGGCTTTTCATTCAGAAGCGGAGAAATTAATTATGTCCTCAGCCATGACGGGCTAAAGCAAGGCCTGAGGGGGACTGTTGATATTAAAGGCAAGGAGACAGGGAGCACGTGGATTGGACTTGGGAGGAATAAATAAGAAGTATTTTTTAAAAAGGGAAATCATGCAAACACACAAAGAGGGTTTACTTCTTTGTTATTGCAAGTGCGTGACTAACACAGACACATCTTTCAGCAATAGATACGTTTGTGCACTCACATGTCACAAATGCACGCAAAGGAGAGATCACATTCGCTATATTTGTTCTCCCTGCAGATTAAGTCCAAAGGGATGGAGGAGCTGATGGGTCACGCAGCAACAGGCCACAAGGGAGTACTAAAAGACAGAAAGGGTCTATAGGTTTAGAAAAGGGGAGAGAAATGTATAGGACAGTCAGCCGAGGAAACCTGAGGCTCGACTGAAAGGAAAGTGGTGAGAGAGAAGGGACAAAAAGAAGAAAGCCCAAGCCTCAAGCAGGAGGTAGCTGGGATGGAGGATGAGCCAAGAGACAAGATAAGGCCACAGAAACGAGGAAAGTGACACAGGAGATGTGGAAGAATACAAGTGGGGAGAAAAAAGGAAATAGCACAAGGGAAGAGTGAGAAACTAATGTCATGCCAGTAGAAAAACAGTTGCAAAAAAAAGGAGCGCCTTTAGGAATCAACAGAATAGGTGAAGGGAGGATGGAAAGATGAGCAAAGTGAAGGAGAGGAGGAGCAGACCATTGCGGAGAGGCATCCGTTGAAAGAGAGCAACCTTGTGAAGTCTGTGTGGGCTGCATTGCTTTTTTAGAATGTTGGAAAAAATTAGGATATGTTTCTTGGTGAGAAAAGAGACGGAGGGAGAGATAGAAAGATGGAGGGATGAAGGTGGAGGGAAAGGAGCGACAGAAAAGAGAGACGGAGATGAAGAGATAGAGTCAAGAGAAAACACGGCAGAGACTGAGTGAAGGTTGTTCTCCAGCGTCTAAACGTTGCAGTGAGATGTGTGCTCGATATGGCCCTGAAGGCACACCGCCTCTGCTAACACAGACATATCAAACACACACACACACACACACACACCATGCAGGGGTGGGGGTGGGGGGGGTATCACATCTATCACCACTATTTGAACAGAAGCCTGCATGTATGTGTGTATATACTGATCTGTTTGCTGCAGACCGGGGAGGTGGGTGGGAGTTGAATGATGGCTCTGAGAAGTGTGTGGGTTGGGGGTGTCTGCAATTTCACGCTGGAAAAAAAGCGAGCATTTCAAGCCACCTCTTGTTAAAAAAAGCTGACTTTTTTTTTGCATGTTTTGTCTCGATTTTTTTTTTTTTTTCTTTTTTTGCTTGTACGTCTGGGTTTTTATGTTTAAAGTGGGCAGCGAGAACTCATAAAAATGCACAAACATCTCCTCTTTGTCTACTGTGAGTTGGTATGGAGCAGTTCCTGTGATCTACCAGATCACCTTAACAGTTGGCAATAGTGTCGGCTTTATTACCATAGCAACTAGCGAGATGAGACTAGATGAAGAGAGCTGCGAATGAAAATATTCTCCAAACCACACAATGCAACACATACACTGTAAAAATTAAAAAAGCGCAACAAAACAGCCTAAAAGCAGCAAAGTCTGTTGTTTAGCTAATCTAATGAGAGCAGCAACTGAGTTTGCATTTCTACAAAACACACACACACACAGAAAGAGAGATTAAACTTTGATGTAATATAAAAATAATGCAATGATCATGCATGGATAAAACAAAAGGAGACACGGGAGATTCAAAGAGTTTCCAGTTCAGAGTGAGAGCACTGCGGATGCTGCAGAAATTACACTCGGTGTTAAACCTCAGTTCACCTCCGCTTCTTTTTCACACACTGTAGGTGGAAGGATGTATACAGTACGTACAGCAGAGAGCGGGAGCAGCGAGGAGGAGTTCTTCAGGAGCGAGCAACAGTGAAAAAAATGCTATTGTTTTATTCAGGTAAACTAGAACTGACAAACTCCCATCAGTACAGATTCTGTGAATGAAGACAGATATCTCCGGAAGCGTAGAGCTATCACTCAACAAATTTATTGCTGAGCTGTATCTCATTATAACGATAAACTATGTTGTAAAAGCAAGATAACCATTTTGTTATCACGTGTTAGGGTTTTGAGTAGTGTTTTTAAATTAAAACGTCTGAATGCAGATACAGAGCGCATACGCCTGTAGTTCTACATATGCTGGGCCTGAGTCAGGGTTGCCAACTGTCCTGTATTAGCTGGGATGTCCCGTATTTTCAGATTATTTGAAGTGTCCCGTATGGGACGCTCTTTCTCTTGTATCCTGACTAAAGCCTGCAGTCATAGCCATCATGTTACAGCAGGCAGGAAGGCATAATCTAGCGCCTCAAGCTGGACATTCCTAAAATGGCCAAATGCAATGATCATATGAAACAATGAGGACATTTAAATAACAGTTGTACTCATGCTACCCCCTTAAGTTAAAGAAGCTCCTTGATACTAACACAGACTGTAGCAACTTTCTTTGGCTGTTTACTGAATTTAACACAAGATTTAGACTATTTTTTGGTGTGCTGGAGGACTATAATTTTATAGTAAATTAATATTATAAATCTAAAAACAGACACTAATACAATATCAAACTTTTTAATGGCACATTTGGCCTAACCATTTAAAACAAGGATAAAACAATAAATATGAAACATATGAAATACATATAAAACATGTAGTGTTAATGTAGATGTTTTCGGAAGAGGTAAATACAAGAAAGGTTTGACAATCACAACAACTAATGTTTATATTTGCATTTCTTTATCCTTCTGTTCACCGAGGCCATCACCAGCTGAAAAGTTGTTAGAAATGTGTTAATTAAATCTTTTTTAATCCATAATGTTGCATGGAAATAGCAGAAACAAGATTAAATCTTGTTTAGGTGGATGGAACTTGATGTAAGAAATATTGTGTGATGACATCACAAGTGCACATTATGTCATTAAACCCTGCCCCCGTCGGAGCTGTCCTGTACTTTGGAGGGACTGAGTCAGCAACCCTAGTCTGAGCAAAAACCTCAAAATGTGCTTTGTTTTTTGCTCACAACATAGAACTTAGTAAAAATGCATAAAGTGGCTCAGTCTCCATTTTTCTATCATGCTTTATTCAATCAAGGTGACCAAATGTCTGTGAAAGTGATGTCATACAGGATGGTTTCCTGATATGAGTGAGTTGTCTTGTTATAACAATACAGCTCAACAATAATTTTATCATCTGACAGCTCTACGCTTTTGTAGATATCTGATTATCTATAAAAAGAGGGAGGAACAGAAGAATAAGTGAAAGTAGGGAAAAACATTGATAGTTAAGAAAGCGGCTTTTCTCAAATCCCAAACTTCTTGTAGATTTTAGTAGTAGTGGAGAGTCATCCTCAACAAAGTCTGAGCTACGTCACATCTCTCAATATTACATGAGATTGTGTAAAACCTCATTTGTAAGGTTTTTATCTTCTCATCTATCTAGCTTCCTATCCACCTATCTATCCATCCATCCATTTATCCACCCACAGAGCACGCTCAGAAAACTCATACCCTTTGATTCATTGCATAAATGAAGATGTGAAATTTCAAAGTGATTCTTCTTCTTTCACTGACGTTTGCTGTCCCACTCTAGGATTTCTTCATCCCCCTCTTTTGTTCTTTCTCTCCTTCTCTCCCGTCCACTTTTCCTTCAGCTTCCTACCTCTCACTCGACACCAAACTTTCTCTCTTTCCTTTTACGTGTCCCTGTCAGTCTTATCTGCAAGCGTTTTGTCTCCTCCTTTCCACGGATAATGCCACCCCCACCCCACCCCTCTCATCTTCTAGCCATCCCTCGCGCTCCCTCCTTCACCGATGTCCCGTGGCAAAGCTCGCTGTGTTAATGTTGTTTGTCTGGGGTGTTTTGATGTCTGCTTCTGGTCACGGTTGGCGAAGGAATAAGCACCTCTAAACCTGTCTCAGTCCCTGAGATGCAGCAGTTTATTTATAACACTTTCTTTGTGCGTGATCTGTCAGTCAAGCCAATCCGCCGTCTCCTCTCTCCCAACTCTTCAGAGACTGACAGACAGACAGGCAGCCTGCTATAGGAGCTATTATAACACACAATCTCATTAGTGCAAGAAAGAAGAATATGGCTGACGGATTAACTGCAGCTCTTATTCCTCAAAGCAACTTTGTAGTGTCGCATCAATTACGCATGGGTAATAGGTGTCAATGGCAAACTGGCTCTGACAATACATAGCAATTAAGTGGATTTGTTTCAACACTTTTTTATGTTCTGTGACTTAGGAGAAGGACAACAGCCATGTGTTCATTAGGGGACTGCTAAGTAGGGACAGCCCTCAAATTCTTGTCCATTTCATTTTATCTTTTATACCCTCCTCTCCAACATATTCCTTTTATTTTGCTCTTCTTCCACTTTCAGCACCTTATCTAGGACTCTACACTCTCTTCAGCATGCTTGAGCTCTCTTACCTGTGAAGCTGACATTAAGAATGTAATCCCTGTAGAGTCGGCGCCCGTCCAAGGCCTTCATGCTGTCACACAGCTTGGTGGTGTTGAAGCACAGGCTCCGCTGCATATTGTGGAGGGCATGGGCCATGGCGTACACCGCATTCACCACAAACATGATCTTGGACTCGGGCTCAAAGTGACCTTTGTCCATTGACAAGTCCTTGTCACATGGCGGGAGCGGAGTCTCTCCCAGTCCCAAACTTCCTGCTCCCAAAGAGCACTGGAAGCGCTGCTCCCAGAATTCCCTGAACCAGGGGTTCCGATGGTTTCTGACTGGGTTCAGACTGAGAAAGTAGCGGTTGAAGTCCTGTATAGGGTTGGCTGCCAGTTCAAGTGTGATGGCTCCTTCGGCGGTGACCTCATTTCCCTTGACGATGCTCTCCTGCGCCCCCCAGCCATCGCTGGCCACCCATATGAAGGAGGTGTTCAGTCTGGCAGCAGCTGCAAGAAGCTCTCTGGCATCATCGCTGCGCAGGAAAAGGACGGCCACGTGGGCATTTGGCTTCTGTAGGAGCTGACGAATCACGGCCTCGTAGGACTTCTTTGCGTTTGAACGCCCCACCTAGATAAAATAAATAGAGGATATGATGTTTTATTTATTCAAGCAGGCAAATCCCTTTGAGACCACAAATCTCTTTTGCAAGGGAGGCCTGAAGGCAACCTATTGTACATGTTTTTGGTCTGTGGGGGAAACAGACGTACCTGGAGAAAACCCACACAAACATGAGGAGAGCATGCAAACTCCGCACAGAAAGACCCAAGGTCCAAACCAGGGATTGAACCCAAGACTTTCTTGCTGTGAAGCATCAGTTCTAACCACTGGGCTGTCATGCTGCCTGTATGCAAATGCTCTTTTTACTTGTGCAACCCATGATCATCATTTAAAGCAAAAATAAAAAATAACAAAAATGTTTTACAGTCTCACATCAGCTTAAACCTTTGTAGCAAATGAGATGAAAAATATGACTGTGAAAGCGCTGAGAATGAGATAAGCTTGAATTTTCTGCCTCACAACTGATAACACTACTAATATTAAATCCTATTTTAGATTAACACGAGATAAGCCATAAAGCAAAACTTGTAGAGTCAAACTTAGAGCCCTGTTGATTATTGCTTGCACACTTGAGATTAAAAGGTTGACGATGTATAACGGAGAGAAAAAAAGAAAGAATGTTTCATCTGATTCGACCTCATTTCATACCTTCTCTGAAGTAGCGATACAGATGTTCCTCATGCGAGCCTCTTGTTCAAACGCCTCTATGCCAGTTTCACCGTAGTCCCCCTCTGACGCCACTGTGGACACGTAAGTCCAGTTGAAGAAGCGAAGAATCTCCGCCATGGCTTTGGCCTGGTAGAAGTCAGGAGGGACGGTTCGGGCAAAGTAATCGTAGCGGGTTTTGTCGCTGAGCTTGGCACTCGTCGAAGCATAGCTTATCTGAGGGATCTGGAAGAGTCTGAGAAGATTGGCAACCTGAGGAGAGATGGAGAGCGAGAGAGACAGGATTCAGTTGAAACTATTTGAAATGTTGTGGTTTTTCTTTTAGCTATTCCCCTCTATAGGGGTCACCACAACCTGGGCTTGAACCTGTAGCCTCAGGATTACAAGACTGTGGCACTGACCACTGAGCTCCTGCAGCCAAAGTATACCAGATATATTCCTTTTTTTTAAGTATGCTTGACGTTATTTTTGTCTGTAATTTATACATATAATGATGATGACTCACACACGCCAAATTCTAATTCAGTATCTGCAAAACTGGCAGATTCATTGCAATTTTTGTGATTGCTATGTTTGTTTAGGTGTGTCAGCCTTCTTGAATGTGACTGACTCCAAAAGTTAAACAGTTGTAGATTTTTATTCAATAATTATTATTTTAAAGTTTTGTTAGTAACCCTTCACTCAATCACAAAATATTTTGCTAACAGGCAGAGAAACAGACACGAGCAAAAGCATTATCTTTGAAATTACTCACTTTGATCACACTTTTTCTAAGAACACAATCAGATGGAGTTTGGTTATGATTTAATTTCTCTGCTTTTTCTAGCATTCTGTGTTTCTTCACTCCATTAATTTGTGTAAATAAATATAAAATTGTTTTACTACAGCTGCGATTTAGGCAGTTTAAAAACAAATCACCGAGCCCAGCAGCGCAAACCCACATTAAATGTAGGACTTATTGCAGTCAAGGAGTTTCTGCAGTTTTATTTACACCACAGATGTTTAGTGAGGTGGCAACAACGGAACTAATTTCACATCAGTTCATTCATTAAATTATATATTTAATGTAATTATGCACGGAGGAGGGGGATGAGAAGGCGCTTCTTTCTGTGTGTGAAGTTTTGTCTTTGGATTTAATCAAGAGTCAGATTATAAGTGCTTCAAATAACAATTTAAGAGTGTTCTGTGTTACTTCTTCAAGGGGCAGTCTGTTCAGTTTTTGTTTTTCTAAGTTAAAGCAGTAATTTGTTAGAAAAGTTACAAAAACTCTGCGGTGCAAAATTGAAGGGAAAACGGACTAAAGATGCTTCCTCAATAAACTCTCTCTGTCTAGACTTTCAAACTTATGGTTCATTTAAATAAAAAAATCAGGTGTCATCAGGTCAGGCAGGGTGAGCCTTAGACAGTCCATGAGATCCAGATTGCCTGTTAGCACCTCCCCCTTCTGTCACCCAAACTATCAAACTCACAACATATACTTTAGATATTGCAATTCAGCACAAGATGTTGCATAAAGTTGTTTTCAAGGTTTGATCAAAATAGCTAACTCAACAAAAACAAAATGAAAGGTGGTGGGAGATAAGGGGGAGGGTGAAAAGGAAATATTTTTATCCATTCAAAAGATTTTAATAAGGGCACATGTCAAACTGTTGCCTGCTGGAGTATCCTACACTCTCAGTGGCTTTAAGCTTTTTACATTTTTCTTTATGTCCCATTACTACCAGTTCACCCAGAACTTAAGACAGAGGAGGATCCATTTCTCTTGAATCTGGGTCAGCTGGATCTTTTCTGGACGTTTTCTCCACTCCTGTCTTTTTAACTGTTTATATTTACTCAGAATTATCTTCTGGTTTCTTGAATTATGTGACTTTTTTTTCCTGTTATTCTAGAATAATTAAACATGAAATGAGATTGGTTTAAAATTGATTTGTACTGGACTCAGATATTGAGTTGGAATCATATGAAATTAAATTAAACTGAGTGAATTGGATCACATCCAGCTGAACTTGAATTGGAGCTGAGTTTTTTTTGTATAGCAAACTCAAGAGGATTTTTGTTGTGAATTGTTGGTGCTTAAAAAAAAATAAAATTAACTGTGTCAAATTTTACATTTATAAATGTGTCTTTTTACATGAATTTTTTTCTGAAGACTTAGATTAAGTAATGTTTTTAAGTCAACCAATGTCACATAACAAAGAAAAAAATGCTCACAAAGACACACACACACACACACAGTCACAAATAAACACAGAAACACACAGACATTCCATCTTTGGTTCAGTTTAATCCCCCAACAAAAGCTCACCACTCTGGGTGTTTCTATATTTCATTCAGAGTTCATTTGATGAGCTGTTTTGACAACATGTCAGAATCTTAATAGACTAATAACATAGACAGGCAGAAAACACACAGGTTGACACATTTGCAAACATTTATACTGTCTCACACACACACACACACACACTACTGCAGTGATGTCTGTTTCTAGTTCTGGCATATTAAATGGTTTTAGTACAGAGGTTGACCTATTTGTCATGGACTGTCACATTACAAAATGTAACCACATCATTCATTGACCTGCTGCAAAAACAATGACCACAGCTACCTACCAGGCTCATTGGTAAAGACATGGTTGACTATGTTACAGAGGAAGGAGGGAAGGGAGATGTAATGTGAGAATTGGTCTAGAAATTAGATTGAAAGTGTAGAACCTGAAAGATAACTAAAAAATAAATCCTGGCATTCCTTGAACAAGTGCATATCCCCTGTCGCCTTTCATGCCATATAAAAGTTGATCAGCTGTATTTATTTATCACTTTGGTATGTCTCCTTTAAAGCTGATCCTAATAATGCTCGACAGCTAAAACAGCAAAATTGCTGGAATTACAGCAAGTTTGGGTTTGCGTGAATTGCTTGGCTGTGGGGGCCATCTTGAATCAGGCTGACTAACAGATGGTCAGTTGAAGATGGTTATTTCCTGAAAGTTTCTTTAAAATCCATTCAATGAATTATGTAATATTTTGATAATACTACAGACACACACACATGCAGATGCACTGAAACATTTTCGCTCCACATTGGCCTCTTTTTGCCTTTGCTTTTAATTCTGCTTTGACATCAAGCCACAAACACGACCAGAACCCACGATCAGGACTTCAGAAGATATTCCATTGACTGGTCACGTTTAACCCAAAACCAAACCTAAACACAACACCAGGCTCCATCAAAAAAAAAAAAAAACAAAAACAAATAAATAAATAAAAAAAATGTCTATATCCAATGTTTTGATTTATGCAGACCAAATCACGTTGTGACTGGGTGTAAACAGATTTAGAGACTTACAAACATGACTAATACTGGGCCCAGGCTCAAAATCACACACAAACACACAAATTAGGCTACATACGCACAAATGAATGGAGGGGAAGAGCACTGTGTGCTAAGTAAATGCCTTCGAGGCATTGAAATGCATGGCTAAACATAAAATAATTTCATACTACTTCATTTAGAAGCAACAGACAGACTGGCCAAGTAGTGAGGCATGGTTAGATTAGCATCACTGGCAGCAGATCAGAAAGCAGCACAGTCTGAGGTCTCATAAGCAGCACTGACATCCGAAAATACAGGTTAAACAAACAGCAAAAGCTACAAAGAGCAACAAGTATGAGCTGCAGGAAAACAAAAGATAATCATGTGTGATGAAGGACAAGAGACGGCGAAGACATGTTGACAATGGCTGCCCCCGGGGAGGGGGAGGAAGAGGACAAGAAGGAAAAAAAACAGGGGTTGAGGTCAGCATACACTGAGCTCTCCTCAAATAGCCAGGGGGATGCCTCTGGATACTTAGAAAGACACAGAAAAAATGAGAAGGGAGTGATGAGAAGGAGCAAAGCAAGAAATTTTAAGAACAGAAAAGGAGCCACATACATAAAACAGCAGAGAGAGACATAAAGAAAGGCTGAGATGACAGAGAGACAGTTGCAGAGATTAGGGATTTTAGGACTGATAGGAGGAAGCTTTTGTGCAATCACAGAGGAGTAAGAAGGGAAAAAAAAGGGGGGTTTATGCTAAACTATGCAAATAACCGGCTCTGTGACAAGAAGCAACAAGAGCTGGGAAAACACAGATGAACACAATGAGTGAAGTTAATTCAAAGAATTATGATCACCAATTATTATGCAGTCACATAAATGTGAAAACATGGAAAGTGAAACACATTAATCTAGACTTTACACACTTGGCCATTGAGCTTGTGCAAATAAGAATGAATGAAAAAGTTTATTTTTCAGTTTTTTTTATAGTTTTGTGCAAAAATACTATTTTTACCTGTATAGAGACGCTGCTGAAAGACCCTCCAATGACTCCTGCGATGGCGAGTGGGCTGTCATCCTGCAAGGCGTAGGATCCATCTGGACAGATGAACTCAGTGTCGTCCACCTTGGTGAGGGAGGCTCTTACAAACTCCAGAGCCTGAGACCCACAATGTACATAGATATTTTAAATCATAGCAATGTATCATACTGGATACCATATGACCTATGGTGCCCTGTCTACCAATACTTTACCAACCTTCAAATTCCATGTATATATGAGAGATATGCTGCATAAAAAAGTGAATATTTTCTTCAGGCAAATTCTACCATTTTTCAGTGGTTTTTCAGCATTGTTCAAAAACCTCATTGTGTGAAACTGCAAAAGTATCTTCTCTGCATAGTTTGTTAAAACACTAACAATCACAGGAATAAAAGGTGTTTGGATCTCTTTTTTTTTTTACAAAAACATTTGTCTGTCATTAGACTCAAATTCCATACCCCTTCTGACAACCTAAATTTGAGGTACATCAGTTTTTTTAATATTGCTGTAATTTCACAAAGAAGCTGAAAATAAATTGGTAGAGCTAGGGAAGCAGAACACTAACTGGAAGCTAAAAGAACATAGGGATTCAAACAAAATAACAAAAAGGTATTATTAGTCAAAGTAGCATAACAATAGCTAAAAAATAAAAGTAGCAAAGTCTAGATAAAAGTTAAAAGTAGAGAAATGTTAGCTAAAAGCTAAAACTGCCAAAATGCTAGGTACAAAAACAACAAAATGCTAACCAGAAGCCAAGGTAGGAAAAAGCTAAAACTAAAAATTGCAAAAGGGTAGCTAGAAGTTATAACTATGTTGTATTAAGCTAAAAGCTTTAAGTAACAAAAGGCTAGCTAAAAGCTAAAAGCAGTTTATAAAAAATAGAGCAAGTACTAGATTTCAAACAGAACTATATCTTTAAAAATTGTAGAGAGCTCAATGTATTTATTTGTAAAACATTGTAAATAAAGTTAAATGTTTAAAAAAAAATAAAAGCCACAAAAACCAAAAGTCATAGAACCCATGTCCTGAAGGAGCTGAATGTCTTGATAGACTAAAACAGCCCAAAATTTGTAGAAATACAGTAGTTCGATTGCAAAAAATGTAGTGAAAAACTGAAAACAGGAAAACATTAGTGTGAATGCTGAATCAACATTCATACTTTCATACATTTTGTGCTCAGGGTAATCAGCTTATGGGAAATACAAGGTTTGATAAAAGACAACACTTATTTGACTGAGAACTCCAAACATATTGAGTTTATGAGCAGCAATGATGCTCACCCACCTGCTCCAGTGCGTACGTGTCTCTGGAACAGGTGTCCAGGATGTGGACGCCAAGCGAGACGCCCGGCAGCAAAGCGTTGTCCGTGTTGATCCTGTCTATGGCGAACAGCATGGCCTCCAGCCTCTGGATCCCCCTGTCCTCGTTCACACGGCCGCACTCCTCCATTCCTCCCCCTTTCTCGTGCACTGGAAACAGGCCGCCCAGCACCAGGTCGCCTTCGATGCGGATCTCGCGGCGTGACTGAGGGGGGTCTGTGAGCAAGGCACCCTGACACATCATGACCAAGACTAATGAGGGGAGGGGGGACACCATGGTGGGCTCAGGTAGGGCTGGGACGGGTCAGAATGAGAGAGGAGATCCGGGGGTGGAGGTCAGGGGTGAGGGGCGAAGAGTGAGGTGTTTGGATAAAGGTGGGGTTGAGTCAAGCAGCAGGAGCAGGTGCCGGGGTCTGTCTGTGGCCCATGAAACAGTCAGGTAGTGCTGAGCTGGACCACACATGGAGGGGCAAACCATCTGGGCATTGATTCTCCTTGAAGGTAAAAGACAGGATAAACTTATTCTACAGTGCATGTTATGGGACAAATTACTAAGCGGTTAGAGGGCCGCTCTATGAATTTTGTTTTTAATGTTCGTGCTCTGAAATTTAGCTGACCTTTGGTGGGGTTTGGGGACATTGTTAACAAGGACTCAAAGTTGTTTCTGCTTCACAGAAAAAAAGCCTGGACAAGACTACAAGGGATATAGATGTGTTTGAGAATGTACTCCACAATTCTTCCTTCTACCCACATCACTCAGTAAACTTTTTATTGTGTGTGTGTGAGCCCTGGTTGTATCAGGATAAGCAGCTTAGATGGCTGCTTGATACGCGAGCCCAGCCTTCTCTCGCCACAGATCAGAGGAGCCTCTCTAATCTGATCTCACTCCCAATGTTTCCCCTCTTGTCCATGACTTCATACCCCTACATTCACGCGTGCGTGTCTGTGTGTTGTTGTATTTATTGCTCCCCTCTCTCCCCTGCATAATTAGAGTGTGAAGACTGAATGGGTTTTTACCATGAAAGGCACGATCTGACAACAATGAGGCCAAGAAAAGCTGATGTTACTGATTATGACTTATGACTCAATTAAAACAATGTTATGGCTGCTTTTTTTTCTTAAGCACTCCATTTTTACTTTTGGTTGAGATAAGCTAAAATACAATACATTATGGGGTAAATTTAAAGATCAAATTTTAACAATGCATTTTATAGGTACTTGTCATGGACAGTAGAAGTCAGGATGTTTCATGGCTCAGGGGGAAGTTTTGCAGGATTTAGCAGGACTGCATTCTGCATTGAGGTGAAGGTAAAGTACATTTGCTGCATGTTCATAAAAGGTTCATTTGTATATAATAGACTGTAAGCACTTTTTTTTTTTCTAGTGAAGGTAAAAAAATAAATCACAAAATCATCCAAGAAGTGCAGTAATGGATTTGATCTAGACCACAAAGTGTGTGTAAGAGTAGTGGGGTCAGAACCCCACTGTGGGACATGAAACATCAAGTTTGGGGTCCTAAGATAAATATTTTTTTGCCATTGTTACAAGAGAGGACAAATAATGTTACAAATGTTTAACAATGTCTTATTATTGTTAATATTATGGTCCTGTTTAATTGGCTTGAACAGCAATATTTGTCAACTAGAAGTTGTCAGCGTCACTAATCTGTGCCACTGTTAAATTGTGGGTCGGAAGATGAAAATTCTTGGAACCGCTGTTGCAGAGTAAATAAGTCTTTGAAGTTTATGGGCAGGTAGAAGGATGAAAGCTTCACTTTGACACACACAGCTCAGAGTTTTCTGCCCATATCGTTACTACTCTGCTCAATAATACCGCACACAGATAAACAGACACACTCAAATACGCACAAACACACATGCACGTACACACAACCTCTGTTTCTCTGAAAGGGTTAACCTAAAAGCTGACTCTTTCCATGATTTGGCTTCATTTTCTGAGGGTGTTCAGGAAACACACTGATGGTGCACAGAGCCTGTGATAAACAAAATGTTACCAAGATGAGATCTGAAAATAGTGAGAGTATGTTGGAGCCAAATCTAAAACCTACAGGATATACAACATGATTCTATTAAAAAGTGACATTTCACTAATTTAAGCTTACTTAAATATATAAATATATATGATTTTGTTGCCTTTTTTCATTTATAGAAATGACACAGATGTTAATTATAACATCTGTATGCATGTTTAAACTTTGACACATTCTAGAGTTTTTTATTCAAAGAAAAAATAATTGAATAAATTTTTATTTGAGTGAAAAAAAATGAAAGTAAACTCTTATTTAAAGACACTTTTTGAGGCAGAATCAAAAGATAATTTAAGTCTCTAATGGTTTTTCTATGAATCCTTTAGAATTACTCTCAAAATGCAATTTAATAGTGAGTCTTTAATAGTGAGATTTTCTAGACTTTCTCAAAATAAAATGTTTGAATAGCAGCACATTATGCTGCTTGGACCCTGCCGCTGTTGACCTCAGTTTAAAACTGATCCCTCGTGGGTCATTATGACCTAAGGGCAGCAGGAAGGCCTAAATTCTGTTTAGTCACTGGTGTGCACTTTATAGATGCCATGTGCACTATTGAACACAAATATAATTACTGCTGCTGACTTGCCAGTTGTCTGAATGGATCGATAGCAGTACGGTCCGTCTCATTGCAGCTCACAGGATGCAGCATCTTTGGTGCTCATAAAACTCAAACAGAGTTGATCAGATGAAAATTGTTCCACTTTGGTTCAGTCTGACCCCGGAGCCAGAGAAGGTGATTTCATTTAGAGACTATGTTGATCTAATATAAGGGCTTTTTTCCATGTTTATTGCAGATGTTTATTAGTGTTTCAGAGAAAACTGAATTAATTGATAATAATGACACGAGTCCATTGGTTGGTTTTCAGCCTTGTCTTTTGCTTTTTATCAAATTCTTTTAAAAACATCACGACTGCTAGATTAAAAAAAACTGCAAAATCTTTACTATTACACACTGTGACAGACCAGTTTTAAAAATATTGATGTTTATAAAGTTTTAGGCAAGGGTTAAAATCACGCGTTTTCACTATTTTATTTAATTTTTCTGTTTCCTGCATTCCAAATAACTACATCGTTGTTTAAAAATATAACAATTTTATTTGCAATTTTGATGATTTAGGCAATTCTGTGTTGTTATTTGGTAATATTTAGATTTATTATATGCTTCAAATTGTCAGTTTGTTAGGATATGATCTTATTTATTTTGTTGTTTTGTGTGGGGTTTTGTGCTGGACTAAATCCTCTATTTCATTCTGTAAACCTCTGTTAAAACTTTAATGTGAATTTTGTAATGTTTAATCATTCATTGATTTCATCAATCATTGAATGTATACAGAGTTCATGTTAGTAAGTAAATGTCTTACCTGATTTAGGAAGAATAAGAGAAGATGGCAGGCGGAACATCACATCACCTTGGATACCTTACAGAGATGTTGGAAACAACATGTGAGGTGAGTAAACAACAGTTTGAGAGAAGACTGACTGTAAATGAAACAGTACAGGTTGTTAACCACTGACCCTTCTCCCTGGAAGTTATAATACAGAGCAACATCTGACAGAAAAGCCCTTTTTTTCCTCCTGACCCTGTCGAAACCAGCCGATAGGCCACTTCCAGCTCACTGCACTCATCTTTTGCCTCTCACATTTATTTCCTCCATGGCTCCCTCCACGCATCTCTCCTTTCTCCCCTTTCTCGCACACTTTTTTTTTTTTCTTTACTAGTTCTACACTTATTTATTTCCACCTCCTTTACACCCTCCACAGCCCTTGCTCCCCCCCAACCCTCCCACTAACAGGCACGGCTGCTGTGGATGACACGTATCCAGCTGAGAGCAGCCATGCAGGGTCGATGGACCGCAGCACGCAGAAAGAAGAAAGAGGAGCGAGATATCCCCCCACAACTCGTGTGTATGTGTGTTTGCTCGGTGTGTGTTTAGTTTCCTATGTGTGTTTGAGTGCATGCGCTTGTTTGTTTGCTGTGGATCTCACGGAGCTCACAGCTGCTACAATGACGTGGTTTTGACAGTATGGAAGATACAGTATGTGCAAATGTGCGTTAAAAAGAAGTAGAAACCCTGGGGTGTAATATTAGAAGCGTTTGCTATTACGCACCAATGTACTTTGATGTTAAACTGCCCATTTTTATTGCCCACCTATGGTGACATTGTTTTTGCTCGTGTGCACATGTTTATCTGGAAACACATATTAAGATAATCTTTAAAGGAGACATACCATGTTTTATAATCCTTCTTTTTCACATTTAAATCATTCAGTTGGGGTCTATATAAAGTGGAACTGCAGTGTTTTGGTCTGAATTCCTCCTTATTGTAACTCCACAAGCCTCTCTTTCACTGTTTTCTGAGCTGAGTCTGAGAACAGCTCGTTTCAGTGCTGTCTCTCCTGCAAGTGATATAGATTACAGGTGTCAAACTCCGGCCCTCGAGGGCCACTATCCAGCATGTTTTCTTGTTTCCCTGCTCAAACAGACCTAATTTGCATTAATGGATGATTAACAGGCTTCTAAAGAATTTAGAACAAATTGAATCACTGAATCAGGTGTGTTGAAGCAGAGAAACAACGTAAACATGCAGAATAGCGCCCCTTGACCTGAGTTTGACACCCCCGATCACTGTTCATTCCTTCTCGGTCGGCTGTTTTTGTAGTTTATTCATTTATTTATTTATTCATTTATTTTATTTATTATTTTTTCCCCCCAATAGAAGACAAAAGAAAGAAAACTGAAATTTAAAGAAAGATTGAAACACAGACAAGAAGAAATGTGACATTTACAGAAAGCATAAGACAACACAATGGATATCTGCCTCCACACCTGCAAAAGTAGACAAAGCAAAATACAGCAGCAGCAAATTACATATGCTTATAACAATAATTATAGCCTTGTTGAAGAATACACATACACATATACACCCACATATGTATATCACATATATATATATCTTTAAACACACACATTTAGTGACCTACGCAATCCAGAATAGAACGTGTGTCATAAACCCCTAGATCTGAACCACTAATTTAGTGCGGTTGTGAGCATGCATGTTTATACAAGGTTTCCCCAATGGAATATTTAATAGTGATTGTGGAGGACCATAGACCCGACCCCAAAGGCACGAGGTAGACACGATGAGGATCAGAGCCAAGACCCCCAGGCTGTTTTTGTAGTTTGATAGAAGAAAATCGATTATCTGGTGGCGAAGAAGAGAAGACTTGTCCATCCAGCCTTACATGTTGGAGCCAGAGTCTGACCATGAGTGAGAGGAGAATGAAGACGACCAACCTGCTGTTGGTAATACATCCATAATCTTGTTTAGAAGTTCTGCATCAAATACTGTGACGTAAAATTTCAAAATAAGAGGGACTAGAGAAAACTAAATAGACTGAAAACTATGACCCAGACAGAATATAAAGATGTCTACGCAGCATGAGGAGAGACTAAATTAAAATTTTCTGCACGCCTAGAGACAGACACAACTGAATGTATTTAAAGGCTAAAAATGTGAATTTTGCATGATATATCCCCTTTAAGCATGTGTCTGGTATGGCAGCAGATGGCATGAATTAGAGGTGCACTGATTGCTGTTCTCTGGCTGATCAGCGGTCTTTAAAAGTTTGACCTGCCGATTCCGATTTTGGCCAAAAACGATTTTTTTAATAGCTGACACTGTCGGGTGTTATCAGGTCACTATATAACTTCAATGTTCCAATTTTATTTTATTAAAAAACAATGAACAATACCCTTGTAACAATACAAATTTGTTTTAACTGGACATAAGGATTGTGCTCACAGCAGAGCAAAAAGAGATAGTGGCTGATTTTTATACGTTTGTGGACGTAGATAAGAAGCTGATCTTTTCCACCGATCTTATCGAAGTATTGGCCGAGCTCTGATTCTTAAAAAAAAAAAAACTAGACCATTATTACAGATATCTCAGTAAAATAAAAAAAATGTTACTTGAATGTTAGAATGTGTAAGAAAATATGCTCAACACTCACAAAACAATTCCACGTGTGTTTGTATGGTGTTTGTGTGAAGACGTGATGTACCAGACTTCTGACACTTTAACGGGTGCATTGGGCTGTGACCATTAATTATTTACAAGGTATATTTTAGGCAGGAAAGACTGATGATCCATAAATAGGACAGAAAAAAAAAATTTAAATAAAATAAAAAAAAAAACCAACACAACTACACAGCCAACAAGACACATTTATCCAATCTTTTTTTTTTTTTTTTTT
>JARVJO010000002.1:15344450-15372464 GCA_031762555.1 Cynodonichthys magdalenae | reverse complement strand
CCTTCTTAAGATCCAATTGTGCAAAATGCAAATTCTTGCAATTTTTTGACTGGTCTTAAGATTTTGATCAGGAGTGTATAATTGCTTGTGTATGCATCTTTGTCTGTTTGCAAAACATCTTAGAAAGTAATAGATTTTAATGAAACTCCCTGAAATAAATGTTTGGTTGTGCATTTGCAACTGATTAACTTTTGGAGTCAACTAAATTCAAGATGGCGCCACAGCTAATCCCACTTGGCAAACATAAAAATGGCTGTGACTCGATCTGTTTTACAGATTATTGTGCTATTGTTTGATGTGGTAGTAGATGAGCGTTATTCCCAACACATAATCTGAGAACTAAAAGATCTTTGTTTAAGATTTTGGCATCAATGTTGGAGTCAACCCAGCAAATGATCATGATGTAGTGAATGGATCTCAATGAAACTTTTAGAAAGTAATCATTGCATGTACATTCACAACTGATTATCCTTTGGAAACACAAGACTTTAAGATCGCATGCACAGTTAATTAAACTCACAAAACATTTTCTGATGTTGAGCTAAAAATAGGTGTGGTGGTGGACATTTTCAATACATACCCCAAGGGCTAACAGATCACACAAGCTATTGCAATAATGTATGAAATCATAAATAATATTAAAGGGGGGGGGGGGGGGGGTATTAGGAAAAATAGATTTTTATTTGAGCTTCATATTATGTTATAATGTCAGTCCCTCATGAAAAACATACCCAGAGTGTTGCTTTGCATGCAGAAATCCTTGAATCTCCTGTGGTAGCCATGTGGAGCTGCCTAAACACTTGGTGGTACAAAGCACCGCCTATTAGTACATAGCTCCTCCTTGAAGCTCAGTCTCCAGCCAAGTTCCCGCCACACAGAGCACCACTCCCCTGAAGCATTGTTGTGAAAATGTGCTGACGTGGGAGTGTCAGAAACAGTAGGAAGTTCTTAAAGAGTCAGAGGCCAATTTCAAGACATTAAAATGCTAACACAAATTGTGTTTATTTTCAAAATCTGGCATGAAAAGTGGCAGACATTATGTGTTTCAAGAAAAGCTTGGCCTCTACTTTAGTTAACCATGTAGATTATGTCAGACCCGTTCAGGGTGGGAGTTGGACTCTGCCAGGGCTGCTCGTTGTCATTCATTCTGTTTAAAAATTTTCTGGACAGAATTTTTCAGTGTAGCCAGGGGGACGAGGGAGTCCAGTTTGGTAGCCTCAAGGTTCCATCTCTGCTATTTGCAGATGATGTGGTCCTTTAGGCATCATTGTGCCATGATCTTCAGCTCTCACTGGACCAGTTTGTAGTCGAGTGTCGGAAAAGGGTGGATTGCTCTTTCTGGGTTGGGGCTGAGGTTCTGCCTTAAGTGGAGGAGTTCAAATATCTTGGGGGTTTTTGTTCATGAGTGAGGGAAAAATGAAGCATGAGACTGACAGATGATTTGGAGCAGCTTCTGCAGTATTTTGGACTCTGTACTGGTTTGTTGTGGTGATGAGGAAGCTGAGCTGTAAAACCTTTTGTTTATCAATCAGTCTACGTTCCTACCTTCATCTACAGCGACAAACTTTGGGTAGTGATCTAAAAAATGAGATCACAGATACAGACAGTCGAAATGAGTTTTCTTCGCAGGTTAGCTGGACTCTCTCTCAGAGAAAAGGGGAGAAGTTTAATTATCAGGGAGTGACTAGGGGGAGACCCAGAGGAAGACCCAGGTCATGATGGAAAGACTGAACTGGGATCACCTTGGAATTCTCCCAAAAGAGCTGGAAGATGTGGCTGTGGAAAGAGAGGTCTGGGCTGCCCTGCTCAAGCTGCTGCCCCCAAGTCCTGACTCTGGAACAAGTGGAAGTAATGGATGGGCGGATGGATGGATGGATGGGTGGATGGATGGATGACTGGATGAATGAATGGATGTGCAGTAAACATTGCATTTGTTTTTGAGGTACTTTACTTTTATTGTTCTTCTTTGTTTGTTTCCAGGCTTGCAAAAGTTTTCCACATTTTTTTTTTACTTTTTAAAGTTTCCCCTCAGTTGTTTCAGAAAGTTTAGTTTTGGTCAGAAGGCACACAAAGAACTGTCAACACCAGCGAATCTGTTTCAGTGTTGAGCGAAGCTCTTGTTTCTCTCTTTTGATTAACAAGACCCTGATGAGCAGCAATAATTTGTTTTTCATTTAAATGCAATCATAAACTACAGGAAGGCTGTGTTTGTTTTAGGTATTACTGTGTGTGTGTGTGTGTGTGTGTAATCCCCTGTGGGATAAGCCATTTTATCATCTGTGACAGAGATAAACAAATCCAGTCAATTCATGCAGCAATCATTTCATATTCAAACTGTCTCTGAGAAAACATTAAACATTAGACGTTAATAACATTATTGACATGAAGAAGTATAGTCGCCCACTCTGTTGGCGAGTTACCTGTTGTTACGCAATCACTCATTAAGTCACAGCTGCTGAGAATTGTTACGCTATCAAGAAAAGAAAGCATTAAAGATGTATAAAACTGAGCAGCTTCATCTTAGATTTCTAAATAGATGCAAAGTTCATAATCTTATCATTATTCTACAAAGAATTATTAATAAACAATAAAATGAGAAAAGATGATATAAAATGTGATGCCTTATAATGATTCTAAAATTGAGATTGAAGAAATGTCGACGCCCTCCTTTCTCACTTTCTGAAGAGAACACTGATTTGATTTGATGGCAAACAATGCATGACCACTGAGGCACCTTTCACTACCCTTCTCACCATCTCGCACACAAGCACTCGCGCGCACACACATACATTTTTCCTTGTCGAGATCATCATTTATTCAAGAGTCTGATCTCTGGTTGAGACACACCATCACAGCTGTACATCCCACTGCCCTTTTGCTGCCTCGTCCCCCGAGTGTGTGCGCGTGTGTGTGAGTGTCTGTGCATGTCAGGAGGGCGCCAGTGAACGGTGCTTACACTTTGTGTGTGTGTGTCAGGATTTGTGAATGTCTGCGTGGGTTTGAGTGCAGCTCGGTGTACGTTGTGAGTAGATGATGAGAAGGAAACTGTGGGAAACAGCAGTGATTTCCAGACACATTCTTGTTTTCTCACCGGAGCAGAACAGCAGAAGAAACACGTGGAGCGAAGCAACAGGATTAAAAAAAAAAAGAGAGAAAAAAAGTAAAGAAAGAAAAACTTGAAACAACAAGAACTTCAAGAGGCTTTCAAACTAACAACAAAAAATGACAAAGGACACATAAGAAGAATAAAGAATGAACAAACTTGGCATTTTATTGGGCAGATTTTGTTTCCCCCCTTCTTCAAGCTATAGATCATTATTATAGTCATAATGAATTATTTCTCACTTGCTCTGATAAAAACACACCAAGGGAAAAGTCCAATTTAATGTTCATTGCATGTTTGTGAAAACAGTGCAAAACATCAAGTAAAAAAGTCTATTTAAACAATCACATGAGAATAAAAAATTGGTTATCTAGAAAGATTTTATTATAACAAACCTTTCCCAAGTAAGAGAAGGAGAAAATTTGCTTCTTTGAGTCAGGGCTCTTTGAAAATGTTTTGACAACAAGCTTTTTTTTCAGATTGTGTAAAAATACAGCTCTGGAAAAAATTAAGAGACCACCTTAAAATGATCAGTTTCTATGATTTTACTCTTTATAGGTATATGTTTGAGTAAAATGAACATTGTTGTTTTATTCCATGAACTACTGATAACATGTCTTCCAAATTTCAAGCAAAAAAAAAAACCTAACAGTAATTTTTTAACTCAGGAAGAGTTCAGAAATCAATATTTGGTGGAATGCTTATAACAAAATACAGGAAACTATGCAGTGGTCTCTTAAGTTTTTTTCAGAGCAATATGTGTTTCAGAGCCACAGGACTGCAATCAGCCACATTCTCCATAAAGCACACCCAAAGCTACCAGCGCTGACTACTTTTTGTCGGAGGTCAGCCATTTCTAAAAAGCCACTCAAGAAGATGCAAACTTCACCCAGATTTCATTTTTCCATGACCTATTTGTTTTTCTGATTTGGTCCGGTTGTTGTTTGCTTGAAAAAGGAAACAGATTTTGAGTCACTTACCTGAGTTTTAGTGTGTCAGGTGCTTCTTGTCTGCTCTAATCAGATCCCATGCTGTCATTTTTGTGTCTTCAGTGTGGATGGACATAAAGAAGCAAGAGGAAACGGAAACAAGTCATGAAAAAAAAAGAAAACACTATAATGTAACAAATTTGAACTTACAGTTTCATTTGACACTTAAGTTAAATTGTCTTTTATTGTAATAACAAAAAATTAAAACCCTCATACATAAATTCAGGACCAAGAACAGCAACAAAAAGCCTCTATGCTCGATTTCACAATGGATTTTCTATTTTCATTAAACATTTTACACGCTAAATCTTATACAAATCCTTATACAAAAACCTAGACAAACAATATGCAACCGTTTTGGGAAATTTAAAATACACTACTAGAACTTCTTACAAACACACGGAAAATACAGTTTTAAAACTGTTTTCCTGGCTTTTGGCACAAACTTCCCATTAAACATGCAAAAAGTTAACAAAAAGTTCAACAGAAACAAGCCAGTCGTCCCTTAAAACAGATTTTCTCCATGATACTTTAACTCATCCTTGTAGCAGTGTGTGTGCTTATTAAACATTTGGAATCTTACATTTTCTAAAATACGATTTTTACCAACATTTAGTTAGAGATAATAATTTCAAGTTTTCTATTTAACAAGACGAAAGACCCAGAAAAAAGGGACCTAGCAAAACCTGGCTGAGTAATAATCAAATAACATTCCTAATAGGTTTTTGAGATGCCACGTATAATGCTTCAAGGAAAAACAATACACTCTAATTAGAGCAAGCTTTTCAGTCAAAGGTGTGCAACTTGTCAAAGAAGAAGAAAAAAAGATCAACCAATAAAACCAGCCGGTCATCATTGCACATAGCTTTTAAAATAAATGCATGTGTTGCAACAAAATCTGTTCATGGTGAAGTTCTGAGCAGCTGAGTCAAAGCCACAAGTCTGTTTCTGCACACGCATATACATTCACACTCACATAAAAAAAAAAACCTGTTGAAACTGAGGATCAGAGTTTTTCAGTAAAAGAAACTGACTCAGAAATGGATACATGTTCTCCTGAAACACAAACATACAGACATGTCTAAGTTTGGACAAAGTCACTATATCTCATCTCTGTCATTATATTTGACTTTCCAGCACATACATGACTGTATGGGGGTTCAGATGGAGAACATAAAATGAAAAAAAAAAAAAACAAGCGAACACGTTTTTCAGCAGGTTACAACACGTTCAACAACATGTTGAGTATATATGACTTCTGGACAAATTTCATGTTCTAAAGTGTTGAGGCACAGCAATATCAAATGGCAACAGAAACACAGCACACACACACACACACTCACACGTGTTATGTTTTGTGAAATAAACCTGCATTTTTACACAAACTATTAGTAAGTAGACAAATAAACATGCGAAACAAGCACCACTGCCATGAAAAAGCAAAGCAATAATTGCCAGAATTTGGATTTTTACTCTTTAGGCTGCAATATATGACAACTGTCTTTGTTTGCATGTTTCTCATGAGACTAAATGAACAGGCGGTGCCCACTTCTCCTCTTAGCAAATCTGTATTTGTATTCCCCTCCAAGAGAGCACACACACAAAAATAGTCAGTTTGAAATTTCAACTCAGTGTTGTCACAAAGAAAAACAGCAATAAGATTTTTAACATTTACTGTCCCTACTATTGTTCCTGTAGTTTGAATTATAATAAATCTGAATAAAACATACATCTGTGTGTGATGTGGGGCCAATTCAGTCTAATTTGATGCATTGATTGAAGAAAGGAGAAGGAATTACAACCACAGGTTTTTACGCAACAGAAATAAATGGGATCACACTGAAAACAAAACAAAAACACTTTTGGTCAAATGTTTATCCATAAATTCGTGGAATAATTAATTGTAATACAATAAACATTTGGGAAGTTTTAAGCCACTAACAGAGGCACACCTACATTGCAGAGAAATCTGAGAGTTTTGAGGTTTTTAGTTCAGGCACAAGACAAAGACTGAAGGAATTATGTTCATCTAACTAAGTTCCTGTCTACTAACATTTTTAACCTCTCCTGCATAAACTGTTCAGTCTGTGTGTCTTTAATGAATACAGATTTAGGACAGGTTGGTTTTGGATGCTGTTCCTACAACACAGGTTCATGCGCCTCTCCTCTGGCGCAAGGTGTGGGGTGGTTGTTTCTGGCTCACCGGAGAGTGATGCTGTTGAAAATCAGTTCTCAGAACCCTGATCCACCTGTACGGCTGTTTCCAGAGACGCACTAACCTCCCCTGTCTCCCTGTAGGACGCCCAAAGCTGGAGGACATGCCTCAGCCCTGTTTGTCTGAACCCAAATAACTTCTCTGTGCAGCGTAAAATACGCAACTGCAGATATTCTTTGTCCCCCCTCACAGCCCCCCTTTTTTGTATCATTTATTGAATCTCCTGCAGAGATTAGCTTCCAACCCTCCCCTTCTATCAACCCCCACGACTGCAATCTGGGAAAAAAAATAAAATAAAGAGAAAAAGACTAGGTGTTTGCAGTGCAGCTGGGTGTTTAAATCCTGCGCAAAGTTCAAAGCAATCTCTCTCCTCCGCGCGACTGGATGACACGCGCCTGAACGCTCTCGGACTGTCAATTTTTCACTGCACCCTGTCGCCCTAACCTCCTGTGGTCTTAGATCACTCCCCAACAGCCCGCCAAAAGCAAGAGTGGGTCTTCTCGGACCTACCTTGGATCCCTTCAGAGGTTGCGCACAAATCGCAGGCTGCTGGAAGTTTGACTTAAGTCTACTCCTGTTCCCTCCGAGGAGTCGCACTGAGGGGGGAAGAGAGGACTGCTCAGCGCGCCAGCTCCGTGGACGCGTGTGTTTGAGCGTGAGCGCGCGTGCACGAGGGGCACAGAGAAAGTGAGTGAGAGGGGGGAGAGAGAGAGAGAGAGAGAAAGAGAGAGATGGGGAGGGAAACAACAGACGTGGAGTGCTGTAGCCCCTTTGCCAAAGGATGCTTCTGTCTCCTAGCAACAACAATCGATCTGGCAAGGAGACATTTTTATTGGATGAAAAGAAAACTTAGCTGTTCATCTCCCTTACAGCAGATGTTTACCAGTCAGAGCAACAACTCAAGGCTTGGTGAGTGAACGGAGGTGGTGGGAGAGACAAAGAGGGGATGACACGGATGCTGAGAGTAGTTTCCATACGTGTGTGGGGTGCAGAGCATCATGCAGAATGCGACTTCATCCCTGTGTCCTTGCAACCTGGCTCAAATCATACGGAGCAGCTGAGAAATTCAAATTCAGCTTGTGCTTTTAGCAAGCTCCATCAATGTTTTAACACATTATTACACTCCATGAGGTCAGTGGGAAAGGTAACTGCACCAGTGATGCTGTCCATTCATTCATTCATTCATACATTCACATTTCAGGAAGGGTAACTCTGTGGAACAGGACATCCATCCTGGGAGCCAAAACTACAAGTCCACATTCAAATCTTGCTTAATCAGTCACACCAACACAGTGCGCCATATTATGTTAGAGTCTATGATGTATGGCCCTGACATGAGAACAGAAACAAGTGGCACTAAGTGGTCTGTGTGTGTGAAAGTGTGTCACACGCATGTCTACGTGTTTGCATGATTATGCACATAGATTCATTAGAATGCGAGTATGCAAGTGTGCAGCTCGTATTGAACAGAAAATCCTCTTCACACATGATTGAGTCACAGAGTGTCCCCTCTCTCTTTCTCCCTCCCACAACTCTACACATCACACACACACACATAGCCTTATACTAGAGGCCTGATTTTAGTACTGTAAAGTTAGTCAAGTGCATAGAGAAACGCAATCTGAGCACTTGCTCCAAGCAGGCTATTGATTGCGGCTATGGGCCACGGTGTTCTGTTTTTGTTTGACGTCCCACGGCAGAAAGTTTCTGACGCACTCAAATGTTTGCCTTGTGTGTGCTCCATAAGGCACAAGAAAACTCTAAGGGAGAACTGATTACCCAGCACCTCTCTGTGAGGCGCATGCAGGAATAAAACTGGGTGAATCAGACGCATGCTGTATGCATAAGCACTGGTTCCCAGTGTCCATCACAGCTTTTCTCGGACCTCATCCTTCATCCCCTGTTGTTACAATTCGGACACGCCGGACACTCTAATAAAAGCCTCATTGTCTACATGGCATGCATGTATGCAAAGAGCCCAGAAAGCCAGCTTTGTCCCATAAGGGGTCGCTCAGCGAGAGAGCTTTGTGCTTTACCCGCAGGATAGACAGAAAGACAGACAGAAAGGAAGAAAGAAAGAATGAAGGAAGAAAGAAAAAGAAAGAAAAGATTTGAGGGAGAAAGAAATCAGTGAGTTAAATGGCATTTATGGATGCACTACTGTACGAGCCCATATGTATGTTTGTGTGCAGAAATGTAGCATTTGGCCGTGTTGGGGCAAGCAACTCCAGCTCATGCAGCATGAAGAGGGTCCACTGGGATTATGCTTCCTCCTCCTTTGATTCCCCACAGATTGTTTGTGTCCTTGTGTTAATAGAATTAGCTATGCTTCATTTCCCATGGTCCTCTGTCCTGTCTTGGCCTCATGATGGATGGAGCTTCTCACAGAGGAGGGAGTGTGCTTAAAAGTGTGCCGGCTATCGGCCAGACTGTGGGTCTAGTAACAACCACACTGGCCCATTTCCAAAAGGTCAATAAGGCAACACATTGCTTAGCCAAGAAAACAATGATAATGAAGGCCTTATAAGATTAAATAACTGTGTGGGGAATTACTATTTTAACACATAGGTAGAATTTTGTCTCTGTTTTAGCCTCTGACAATCTGTAAAATATAGAACAGAATCAGTGCGCTTGCATTTGAAATAAACATTACCAACACATAAAACATTTGCCTTGGCAGTCAATAGAAGGAAAGGAGAAAGGTATTCAAGATTCTTTCAATTGTGTTCTTAGTTACTGGTTGTGTTACTGAGGTGCACATATCTTATGTGATCAGTCATGAGAACAAAATGCTTGGTACACTAAAGGTTATCCACAAAATAACTTTGCTTTTTGCTTTAAACGTTATTACATTTTGTAGACAAAAACTAAAAACAACCTATGTACATAATTGCAACATCTGCTTTATAGAAATTAAGGATTGCCTAGAAATTTGTTACGTGGCTCAATTATTTTATTACTTTTTCAAAGTATTGGTGAAAAATTTGTTGTTCCACAAAAATTTGTTCAGTAGTTTATTTTCCACACATTAACACAAAGAGCAGAGTTTAGTTTGCCAGATACATAAAATCAAACAAATCTGTTCCCTGCAAATGTGTGCTTAGATTTTTGTCATTGCACAACCTGGTATGCTTTGTGACTTTTATTATCTTAACATTACTAGATGTGCATCTAGGAATAATACTGGTTGCCACAGCTAATCAAAAATATAAAGGCCTTTTCTTCTAATCTTTAAGGTTGCACAAGAAAATATAAGAAAGGTGTATATGTGTGCCTTTTAATTGTAACATAGACATGATTCATAATATCAAAGCATTTCAACCAAAATATGATTTTTTTAATTTACAGAAATCTGCAAAATGTATACTTAAAAACCTGACCATTATAATTTTTGTTTATGTCCTGTATTTAAGAGCGCAAGGTAAAAAGGCAGCGATGGTGCTTTGTTTTTAGCTGTTTATAGCTCCTAACAGGGGGTTGGTCTCTCATTATCTTGGTTACAGAGGCATGGACAACAGACTGCAGGCCACACACACTCCAGAGGACATGCGCTGACCTGTCCACTGTTCATCTGCTCCCCAGTACCGCACACACACACACACGCACACACACACAAGCACACACACAAGCACACAGCACAGGCATACACAAACTGAATACTTTGTAAATAAATCACCTTCTGTCCAGAGTGCTTCACACTTAAAGTTCTCTGCAGCTAACTTGTGTGTTTTCTTTTGGTTCTGTTTTATTTGTTTTTTTTTGTTTTTTTCTCATAACCTTTCCGTGTTCAAAGATATGGAAAGTTAACTCTAAAAAACTGTGGAGCAATCACATAGAAGTTGAGCTAGTTTGCCTCCATCCTAAAACATGTGACACGTAAGTGCAGACAGTCTCCATGTGTGTTTACAGGTGCATGCACACCTCTCCAGGTATGTATATTTAGTCAAAAACGTTCAGTGTACAGTATGATATTTGGCCTCGTCTCTGAGCTTTCTCACCACACCCACAATTCATTAGTAATTGACCGCAGCAGCCTCACTCATTAAACATTAAAGGGCTACTGGTGAATAATTGATTAATGATATGAGGCGATCTGCAGCAACATTCTGACAATAAAAGTGCATAGATGAGCTGAAGGAGAGGCCTCGACATGTGATGCAGACACACTCAACCCACTCACTCAAAATTTGGTTGACTCAGTGGTCAACAGATCTCATGTGTGTTATTGAAAACATCACTTTTGGTATCAATTTGCTCCAAATCAGACAGTGAACTAATGGTTTTTAGACACTTGCACCCTCAAAGCTTGCTTTCAGTCATAGTTTTGCTGTGTGTGTAATAGTTTTCAGAAAACACTCAACAGTGTGAGCTCTTAAATGCAAAGGGATTCTAAAAGTTCAAAGTGCTTTTTAATCACCATAACTCACGTCTTTCTAAATGTAGCTGAACTAGATGCTGTTAAAGAGTTTTCCCTTAGTCAAAAACTACTTTTAAGGTACATTTTGGTAGAAATGGGAACTTCAATGGAAATTTCAAATGAAACAAAACATTAATAGTAAAATGAGATATACATAAGATATTTGTAATAATTTGTTTCAGATAAACTGTTGATAGTTCAGGACTGAAAAGCTTTGAAAGCATTCCACCATGAATGCTTACTAAAACCTGTTATAATCAAACTTGGTTAATCAAACTTGGTTTTATGAGACAACTTTGGTTGTGGCTGTGAGCACACTTATGATATACCATAATTTTCAAGATTCAGTTTTATTGATTGAAAAATAATAATTGTAGAATCAATACAAGAGCATTCCCCCTCAAAACAACAATCAGCTCTTTTGTTTCTTGATCAACTTGGCAGCAAGTTTGCTTTGGTCAATTACTTTCTAAACGTCAACTGATAATGATTTTTTTCATTGACAAATTCTACATTGTAGTTCTTAGAAGATGTAGGCAGTTAAGGTATGATCAAAAAATAAAAAGAGCAGATGACCGAGTACATGATCCTGAGGGACTCCTGCACTAAAAATGTTGCAGACAGAGGAGTACCAGCTAAGCCCTCAGCCAAGTTGGCTCAAAGTCAAAAAGCAAAGCAATGTGCTCAGATCCAAAGACATGGGTGTACAGATTAATACTGAGGGTGAAATTGAGTTGAATCATAAATAGTTAGGAAAGAATAACATTTTGATGTAGGTTTAGTTTTAGTCAAAGAGTTCGAAGACAAACTGAACTCTAAAAGTTGAGTTGGCAGCCTCTATCTGTTAATGCTTAATACATACTGGTGAGGAATTAGAGCTCAGAACCAACTATTTGAAACTTCATCAGAATGAAGCAGCAGAATTTCACAATATGGTACTTGTTTGGGGGGGGGGGCACCAACTTTTCTATGATGGGATGATGATGGCTGTCTGGAAGCAGGTGGGAACACTTTACTGTACTGAAGGTAAGAACATCTGCAGACTGACTTGCACATGTGTTTAATACAAGGCAAGGGGATGTTATCGGGCCCAACAGCTTTACAAGTATTCTGTGGAAATCTGCTGACACTGCAACATTCATTCTAGCTGGTAAAAGCTGGCCTAATGTAATTCAGGATATGGACACACACACACATGCACATAAAGTTTTGATTCCCTCACTTTAGAGGTTATTACATTAACATACCCATTCATTTTCTGTAGACCTCCTTTAACCATGGCCATGTTCTTATCTTAGATCCTAAGTTTAAACATATTGCTATATGTTTATATGGATTTGGTATTGCTCCCACAATGCAAATCTGTAAATAGATGTCAGTGCTCAGAACACTATTTACAAGCATAAGCTTGCAGTGCTTACACTGACATTCACTGATAGAAAATAAGGATAATGACAGTGATGTATGGTGAAAAAAAGAGGTCTGTTTTCTGAGAGAGTGCATGCTTATCGGAGTGATTACAAAGTGAGATTCGTCCGCCTTCCAAGACTTGGCAAGAGTCCCTCATGTAGGTGATTTACAGAATATTGCTTTACTCCCTTTATTCTGCTAAAATCTGCCTCCGTTCTTACATCTTTTTTACATGTACTGTCAGCAATTAGGCAGAAAGACCACAACATTTTCAAGTTTCAATGATTTAATGAAAAAAAGGGGATCCCTCATTGAATATCAAAAGTCACTTAAATCATTGAACTTCTTCTAGTTGTCAATTAATCAAAGCTGTCATATGATGGTTTTTTTCCCTTTTATGTGTATTTATAATTTAGCTCTTAATCTATGTTTGATATTTTCCTACATGTTTTTTTTCCAAGATTCATTGAAATAGCAAAGAAATAATCTCATCATTGTCCATTAATCTCCCATTTGGTTAATTATCACTGTTTCTAATTACAAACCTCTCAATTGAAGTGCTTCCTCTGCCTGTGCCTTCGCTGATTTCTCTTTTCGAGCCACTCGTCTTTTCTGTGTTGCCATTCACAGTGTGGCTGCATAGACCGGCAAAAAGAAAACTTTTAATAAGCTGCAACTGTAGCTGTAGGGAAATTATTAAAATTGTCATGGCACATGCTCTCGTCTCAGCCAATCTCTGCTTTCTTGCGTAAAGAGACATTGGATGAATTTCTTGTGCTATTGTATCAAATTGCACGTCCTCTTTTCTCTTTTGCTTTTTTTTAAGTGGATGCCTCGGTTGGAGCAGGCTACACATGTCTGGCCATCAAGCTGCTATTTCTGCCCGTGCCAGTCGCTCCAGGATTGCTGCTCCGAAAGGAGTGCTTTGAAGAGCTGTCCAGGTGAGAGCTTGGCAAAGGCAGAGCATTTCTGCTCTTTCACAACACAGAGTGGCCCTTGGGGACATAAAATTGCCCTGCAGTGTTATGGATAATACTTAAATCCACACTAAAATCACAGAAAACACGTATGCAGACAAAAACTCCATTTAGACTTTTGCATGCAAGTCCACAAAGCATATGTTCACACTTTTCAAGGGATATCCAATGTATTTATACAGTATAAAAATAAAATCAGAAAAAAATAAATAAAAATTGGAAAAACAATATAAATGCAGCTATTTCTTCATTTGGATTTCAGTTCTTTTTTAGTCTGCCTTTTTTCTCTCATCCCTTGTTTTAGTGCCCCCCATCCCCCCATTTTTAATCAGCAGAAAATAGACTACAGAGCATGAGACCATATGTGCCCATGTGAATGTACGTGCAATTTTCAGCATCCAATTACGTACGCTGCTCTGTTCCAAGATGCTCCGAAGATGAAATTGTGGTAAAGTGAAAAGTGAATTCATCTCCTGACAGAGCCACACAAATGCTCCCTGGATGCAGTAAATGCTTATTTTAAAAAAAGGCGCTCAATAGTCTTTCTGTTTGACTACCTCAAAGGACAAATTTTATGTGAACTGATGTTTCCTCGGGGCAAAGTTGGATTTCCTCCACTGCCGGTGTCTCTACATCTAACTGTGAGAGGAGAGAAGCTCTTCCGGTGAGCAGAGCCCAAGTGAATCTGCTTTCTCCTCCCTCAGTTATCAACAATCATGTAGTCTTTCTGCTGGTAGAAAACCTATTTTCTGCAACTCCGATCTCCTCGGCAGCAACGTCAAGAAGAGTTTTGTCCGGAATATTTGTTTGTCTATCCCAAGAGTGCTTTGAACATTCAAAAACTCAGCCACCATGACAGCGAAACTAAACAAAACCAGCAAAAAGATAAAAAATTTAAAAATACACTCCAAAAAATAAGATACACATAAATGCATGTATGCAGTCGTTAACAGCATACACACAAAGATGCAGATTACTTCTACAAGTGGACTGCTGTGGATAATAAATCATTTCCTGCTTACATAACCCAAGAGATGACAAACTATGTTTAACTCCTAATGTATTTCTTCATGAAAATTTGCATGTCCCTGGGAATAGAGACATTTTTTTCAGTTCCAGTGCGTGTGTGTTTGTGTGGATCTGCTTCTGTAGGTTGAATGAAACATACTGTATGTGTGAACTGTGGCACTAAGCCTTGGCGGCACAATTTTTAGTCACAGCCTCAAGGCGGCCTCTTCACTTATCAAGTTAAGCAAGCCAGTTATTGAGGGGCACCAGGTGAGCCAATGTGAAATGGAGAATATTATGATTTATAAGCAACAATGGATTAAAAACAGAGTTAAAGGTGGACCAGTGACTTCAATCACAACTGTTTCTTAGTCATGAGATTTACCATTTACCCTGAAAACGCAGAGTTTCATATGCTGTATTTTTCTTTTTTGAACAAACCTGCAACTTTATGTCGTGATACTGACTTCAGCCTTTTTAAAGGGATAGTTTATAGCTTTTAAAGTGGGGTTCTGGGGAAAGGTTAAGAACAATTATTGTCCTACTTATTGTAGATAGCTCTTAAATGACACTAACTTCTTCATTTAAAGACGCAATGATCTTATTGGGTGAAGACAGATTGTAGCATGAACCAGTTTTCACAAATCAGCATACAATCTGAAAGAGCCGATCTGAAGCCAGTTTCATGTCTAAATTAGAGCACTTAGTTGCAACACATGGTAAATGAGCCTTAATGAGTTTCTCAGCCTTTATTTTCTGCACTATTAGACAGCCCCATGGCAGTGCTGAGATATCTGTTGTTCCTGCTGGGGCTAATATCCTCTAACCATCATGATGACTCTGCCACCAGACATTCATATACACGCAGGTAATTGCATGCTCTAGGCATATTCTGTGTATATATTTGTGTGTCAGTGTATGAGAGAGATTGCAGTGTTCACAAGAACATTTGGATTGAGAGTAAGTCTAAGATGAGGCAAAGGGTGAAAAAAAATTCTGTGAATTGTAACTGTTGGCAATGACACATTTTTGAGGTCAAAACCCTGAGTGCCCTGATGTCCCATGGTATTACAGCCACATTTTCACTCAACTTTTTCATTTCATTTTTTTAAAAGCCCTTGGTATCTATCATACTTCTCTATTTTTTTTGTCTCCTTGGTGTACATGTTTCATACAGACAAGTAAATACATCTCCCAATGCATTTTAAGTGTAAAGACACTCTGGTAAAGGCAGTGCATGGTCACGCAAACATACAGTATCTTAAGACAAAACTATTTTAAGCCTACACAGACTGAAGAGGGTGTGGCCTATGTGGGCCGCAGTCTAGGGGTGAGCGATACTGATCCCAAGCAAATAGGGCCTGTATCGCCGGTTCTGATACTTGTTATAATCATTGAATATTTTTGTGATTTTGACTTTAGTTGATTCTATAAAACACAGGACAAAGATTTTAGGCAAATACAATTTTTTGTATTAACTGACTACAACTAAATAAAACAATGTAACAGTATGAAAACAGTCAAATAAATCCCAAATTATAAAATTGCAAAAATATAAATATAACATCAACAGCACAACAAAAAACAACTTCCATTGCACACAGGTAGGACTATGATGTCTAACTCAAAACAGTTTAGAGACTCTGCACTACTTACTTTATTTGTGAAAAAAAAATGTCAGTAGTGCAAAAAATGTTTAAACAAAAGAATTGATCTAATCACGCTGGTATTGATACGATCTGATACTCATTGTTATCCGATCTCATTGTGACAGGTCTCTGGAGCCAAAGGGAGGCTCTGAGTGAACGGCCCACAACACTGTGAGGTTAGAGTAACTTTACATGTTTGCAAATAAATATTCAAGTTTGAGAACTGAATCCGTTGCTTAGTCAGGTTTTAAATTGAACACGTTTCTTTCAGCTTATATGTTGGACTGCCTCAGGGGCATCTTTGAACAGTCATCATCTTTAGTCCTGTCTGGTTTAGCAAACCCTGACCTCTTTTGCTCTTGTGCTACCATGATTAGTGCCTCTGTGCTCTGACCTTCAGTCCAGCCTTCTCTAGTCACTGGTAGGATTTGTTGATGTCAGCTACTTCTTCCTTCTGCTTGTGATACCTGTCATGCAGGAGCTTTTCCCTCCATGATTGTTCCTCCTGTTTCTCCTCTTCTACATTGGGTTTTTGCCGTATGAGACTTTCACTTTACTGGGGGCTTTCTTCCTGACATACTCCGAATTATTTTTTGTCTCATCTTGCACAGTGGCTCTGATTCTCACTCTTCTTTTGCTTGGTGTGCAGTCTCAGGTACTGAACTTGAGATGGAACCCTCCATGTACTGTGAGGCAGTTCCTCATCTCGATATCAGTGGCTTCTATTTCATCTTTTGGCCAGGCTGTTATACCAGCAGGGTCTCAGATAACTGGCAGGGATGTGGGGCACACATTTGTCATTTTACAACACGACAAATGTTGTTTAAAAGAACAGATGCTCTCCCAGTAGAGACACTGATTTTTTAAGCGCAACATCCTAATGTGTGCGTGCATGTGCATAAATACTGTTGAAATCACCTCGACTCATCTGAATGATACATTTTTCTTTGTAAAACACCTCATACTTTTATGTAAAGAAAAAAAAAGAAAGAAAAAAATGTAATTATTTTCACAATTTTGTCAAACCACCAACGGCATTTGTAATGAAGACTCAGAGATATGTCAGCTGGATGTAGGATGGCATCCATTAATCATATGATCTTGGGTAGACTGACAGACACTCATATCAGCACTTCCATCAACAGCAAGGCATGTGCTGAAATAATGTACTGTATGACATGGATGATGTCAAACAAGATTTTACCACAGATTTTGGAGAGCATAAAAATAGAGGTGACAGGCAGTAAAGAAACAGGAAGGAAATTGAATGAGCCTCATAAAAAAAATAAATAAATAAAAAACTGGTTGTCTTCTTTAGGTTAAGCTGGTGACAGTAATCACAGATCCTGTTCTTGTCTTTTTATTTGTTTGAGGGGTTTTATTGTGTTTTTTTTCTCTTGTTTTTCTGTTTCTGAATTTACCTGGAGAATTTCATCTTAGTCTTTCATTCAATCTGTGTAATTTGTGTACCAATTCGGGACTGCAGACTACCTAGACCGTGGCTTACGGAGGCTGCAACTTTTGCAGTCCATGTAGTCTGCATATACCGGCTGTGAAATGAGACGGCCTAGACTTCGGACGATGTACGTTTAGGTGACCACACACTACTCTGTTACGATAGTGATACCTCACGGGAGGTATAATAATTACAAAATTCAATGTGTTATTAAAAGCATTACACATAAATAAATAAAAAAACATTAATAATTTGGTTTTAGCTCCAGTATCAGTATTTGTAATTACATTTTATTTAACATCTCATTGCAGCATAAATTACTAAACATATATTTAAAAAACAATTTCTTCTGTCCGTGATTAATTTCCAAACTTTGTTTTCCTGTTTAGTTGGCTGTGGGTGCAATAAATCCGGGGATATACTTGGTCCGGAAGGATACTCAGATACAGCCTTCATTTTTGGGGTTTTGTGGGCCGCACTCATCGACTGCACAATATGGGACAGCCTTTGACGCGGGACGGTGACAGACAAATGCAGACTTTGAAGGACGCAGCCCCTGAATTAAGACACAGCCTTTGTTTCTATTCTTGTTTCGCAGCTAGATTAAGTTTACTGATTACCACACCTGCTACGTGTTTTTGTTTGACTCAGTATCCATCCTCTTGGGCTAATTATAAGCATTGACAGCTCCCTGCCTATCCATCTGGTTACTATTCTTTAAGTTTACTCTGCTTGTTTTTATTTACTTTGTTTGTTTTCTTGTTTTCTTTGGCCAGCTGCCTCCTGTCTGTTCATCCTGTGTTAAAACAGTCCTTCCAACACTCACCTCCACAATCTTTTCTAGCTATTAAATAGATCCTATGGAGCTATTTTTTTCTAGGAAGCAAGATACGCCTCTACTTTTGAAAGGCTATGTTTTTCTGTTTCTTACTCTAAAAACGGTTTCACACTATTCTTTTTGTCTTTCCTCCGAGTTAGTTATTAAAGTTTATTTTTGTCCTCTACCTGCCTGTTAGTCCTGTGTTTAGGTCTCCTTTGCAGCACTTACTGTGACATTTTGCTTTAGGAGGAGAAAAAAAGAGTGTTCCCAATTGTGAATTTAAAAGGTCAATAATTAAAGGACATGAGATGATCTGTGAATAGAATATTGTAAAATGTTAGTTGGGTGAAAGGCAGTTCAATAAAGTGGCAAAGAATATGGTTAACACATTGTCACAACAACGGAATACATCATAATCTGAGGGTTTTGCTACATCTCATAGCTAATCTTCTTAGCGGATAAATAAAGCAAGTAACAAGTGATTCATAGCTGTGTGATAAAAAAATATATTTGAGGGAATTGGTTTATATGAAACTCTTTTTTTAAAGAAATCTTTGGATTTGATCAATTTCCTTTCAGTCATTTGTGGTGAGTAATTTCATGTGATGAACAGTGGAACACATGAGGTTATTAAAAATGAGTTTGTCACAATGTGCAGTAAATCTCTACAGAAAAACGCTGTCCATCACGTTTCCTCATTCATCCATGAGTTTCTAATTGTGCTGTTTGATGCTGAGGATGTCTCTCACATGTCTGGTGGTTCACGCCTCAATGGAAAACAGCATTGCAGTCCTGATAAAATACACACACCAGATCAATATTTCTCCAAAACACAAGGAAAGATGCTGTTCATGAGGTGTCAGCCACTTCATACCTGACAAGCAGCCTTTCATTGATTGCCCACGGATTTGGGTCTGGTTCACAGCAGTACCAGTCTTGGAGCTGCTCGAGCATCCCTCCAGCCTTGATCCGTACAGAGCATGGTGCAGCATTCTCATGTCTGCCAAGAGGCAGGTTATCTGCTTTTTGTCCTGGAGCTGCTGTGAGGTTTTCTTAAATGCCTGAAATACCTCTGCTTGGTGGCAACAAGAGAAACTCCTGACCTTAACTATTTTCAGTGTAGAGGTGGGTCATCTCTTCTCCACTGGAATGACCGTGTTCTTTATTCTGTTTCTGAGGGTCTGTTGGAACAAGCTTCAGAGTTTTTTTCCATTGTTAAAAACATTGTTATCTACTCAAGAACATAGCTGATTGGTCTCGAGTTCTTGTGTGTGGTTGGATTTGTTTGATATTCTATAAAATAAAAAAACAAGTCCTAAAAATAAATATTAAATATTTTAAAGACCTTTAAAACTAAAGCATGTTAAAATATTACAAGTCAAGTCCGATTCTGTGAATTCTGAGTATTAGGTTCAGATTACGATATTTTCTTTTTGTAATTACAAGAATAAAGTCAAAACGTTAAAAGAAAAATGTTGTAATATTACATGACATTTTCTAACCAGCTTGCACCTGCTGTGCACACCTTCTACAGTTCAGTTATTTTTTGGGTCACTGTTAGTGAATTATGCTTCCATCCACATCAGGGGTAGGCAACTGGCAGCCTGCGGGCCAAATGTGGCCCACGAGTGACTTTCATCTGGCCCACCAACAAACATACCCCCACCCCCACCCCCCCTTTATTCTTGTATGACATTTTTCTCCTAATATGAGAACTTTTTTCTCCTAATTAAAAAAAAAATCTCAAAGTCTGGCTCTAAAACTCCAACATAATTGAAAGCAAAACAAAAAGAAAGAAAGGTGTCTTGAGAGTTTTGCTTAGCACTGGATATGACATTTGCTCTAGGGACATAAATCGATTACAATAGCCTGCTACAAGGCAAAATAATGTACCGACTGGTGCATTTGTGTGGGGCAACAATGTGCTGATAACTTTAAAAATACTGCATGACAACAATAAGATTGGTTGAGCTGAGAGTTCAGTGCCTGGCTCTATGGAAATGCAATAAAAATGTTTTTATTCTGATAGTGCAGCAACCAGATGACCAAAAACATTGAGCGAGGTATTTCGAAGTATGCGCTCTAAAACACCCCGAAAAGTGTGTTTATATCTTTTTCACAAATTTACTAATTTTATTTGAAATGGTGAATGAGGAGAAAGAATACAAAATAAACTGCTTTATTTTTATTTCCCTGAAATTCCTTATACTGAGTAAACATGGACAAGTCCGTTTAAAATGCTCTGAACATCAATAATTTTGTATAACAAATAATTCAAACATCTTATTAGTATGGCTCAGAATACAAATCAGTTTTCTCTTTTCTGCCATGCTCTTTCTTCATATTTACATGCATTTTTGCTTTTATTTTCTGCTGTGCCTGTTTATTTTAAATGCACCATGTAATTCACTTTGACTTAACTGGCCTTGACGTTCCTTTGACTGTAGGTTGAGTCTTGATTTATTTATTTTTTTAAATGATAAGTTAAATACATTATTCATTTTAGTCTTGAATGGATATATTTATGTTGTCATTTGCTCATTCCCCCCATCTTTTTTTTTTCTAATTTCTTTTCTTTTTTTGCCTCTGCCCCAGCTTTCCTCACTCCCACAATCTTCCTTGCTGAGTTGAGGGCAGGGTAAAAGCAGAACTGTCTCGTCTTTGACACAGGAGCAGTTTGATCTTAGAAAAGTATGTTGAATCTAGATAGCATGCCTTGCTTTGCTTGAGGGATTTGTCTTTATGTATGAGTGTGCAGACGCCCACATGTGTGTCTACCATATATTCCAGAAGAAGATAAAAGCCGCGTTTCTCAGCTGAGCTAAGTAAAGCATCGGCAGTGATTTACAGTTGCAGTTGCACAACAGCAGCTCTGCCTTCATAAATTTCTCAAAATGTTGTCATGATGAGTCATATTCCACATATGCCATCACCTGTTTACAGACACATGAGTTGGTGCTGCATTAGTGTGGCTTTTGGATTTTATTTTTAATTTTTTCCAGATGATGGTACTCTTTGTAATGCATAGAAAGAAAAGGAGGAATTTATCTCTACGAATAAAAGAGAGATTGAACATTTAACAGCAAACTTACAAATGATTAAATTTACTTTTTCATTTCCCTTGAGTCTCAGTGGATGGTCACAGACAAATCTGGTTGCTTTTCTTTTGTGGAAAACATGATAAATCAAAGCCCGTGTTTGGCCTTGATTTTGCACTCATCTGTTTGACACATGACAGCATTTTTCTGAAAACTTCACCACCCACACAGTTTGAGCACGGATTAGATAACCAATAAGTTTCCGGTCTTACTTAAAGATATACCTCTGAACAGGTGTCGCTTATAAAGTTATAGCTTATAAAAGTCAGGGGTTAGTTCGTGTGTCTTGCACTCTTTATGTATCGTTGCTCTTCTGCATTCGTGTTGCAGGAGTACGGCATGTGTGTTATTAGTACAGAAAGCGCCAAGCCAAGCATTGCATGCTGCTAGATGGCTTTGTTGTCAGATGAAACAGACAGAAAGTGAAAAAAAAGAGAGAGACGTAGCTGAGAGATGGTGCTGAACTTAAATAACCCTCCTACAGTGTTTCGCACTTTGAATTTAACAAGAATTTAACTGAGTTTTAACTTTCTTGATGTCACCACCTGAACCTCTGCAGCATGCTCGAGCTGTAAAGAAATAAACAATTTTTTTGACTCTTATACCTCCACATTTCCAGTTAAACACATCTGTCAGAACATTATGCATATTGAGCGCTGCACAGTTACAGTTCTGTATTTGAATGACAACAGTATATCGTTTTTTTTTTCTTTCACAGGCTGCCTTTCCTGTCAGTTTGTTCAAGGGTGCATACATTTAGGTGATTCACTTTTTCCTAAGCTAGTTGCCAGACAAAACAGTGGTCATTTTAGACTCCTTACTGCAGTCACATCTAAAAGCAATATTTGTTTTTTTTAATTAAATAGCAGTACTTAATACAGCACAGAGACTTGTAGTACAGGGTAACTTCTCACAAAATATTTTTACAGTCTGGACCCCCCTTTATCCTGTAAGTGTATGGGATGCAACTTGCAAGTACTCATTCTATCAGTCTTCCATTGTTCTGTTCAGTCTGTCGAGAAGACAAAAACTAATTTTGTTTAGCTAGTTGAAAGCAGTCAGGTCACTCACTGTTAATGCTGAAGTTTAGGTGAGGGCTTGACTGCCTGGGATTTGATTTTGTGAATTTTTAGACTTGCTTTGGCTTTTAGCATTTCTTTTATTTTCTTAAATACATTTTAGACTTTAATTTTCTTTATTTTAACAAATGTACCTGAATTTTTTACCTCGTACCTTAGGTGTGCTGCGTTAGACTAGTGAAACGCCCTTGTGGAATAATACTGCAGTACAATAAAGGACTTGTGACACATGCAAATATGAAAAAAATCTTTAGTTTTTAAAACACAAGTTATGCTCAAACTAACAAACAGATTTCAGTTGGAAGACAAACATTCGTATGTAGAGCTGATTTCTTTCCCCCACAGCATCATTCTCTTTTATGCACAGTGGGGCTTCTTTTGCATAACCTTGATCCATGGTTGAGGGCTGGCTTCATTCTACTGTGTCAGAGCTCAAGGTGTCACACAAGCATCTAATTTTACCTTATTTTCCAGTTAGTTTTTTTTTTTTACTTTATGAATAAGTCATTCACAGTGAACTATACTCCACTTAAAAAGTAAAGACAAATGATTAGTTTTGTTTCTTGCAACACTCTACTGCAGCTCTTTCTTATGCAAAGGACATTTTCCAGTCTCAGCAGTAAAATCATACATTGCAGCTTCAGCAGTCAGGAGTTTGATCCTGTCACGGTACAATGACTGCAAATATGTGTATTTAATGATAATATTCACATTTGAATAACAGCTGATTGAGCCGCAAAGGGAAGGAGTCCAACATTGTCTCATTCTTGTCCTGTTTTTGTGTGACCTGCAACGTCCTGGTTAATACACCACACTGCTGAGGGACGTGCACGGATCCCTAGTTGTGATTGCAATGCGTATCTGTAAAATGGTGCACAGGTGTGCTTTATTTTTAGCTTGTGAGTTTTTGAGTTCTACTAAGAGGAGGCAAATATGAGTACATACACACTCAATCACACACAACATTAAAGAAACCTGTTTTTGCATACTAATAGAGTTACTTTATCAGTCTCTTTTACTGTCGCTTTTTTTTTTCTTCTTCAATTGGTTGGATGCTGACATGTGGACAGCTACAGTGGATGGAATGAGGTGCATGAATAAATCCACCGGTTTATCACTCGCAGCATGCGGTCCTGTTTATAGGCAGTCTGTGAGGGAATTCAAATTGACTCCACTCTGGCTCTGACTCCAGGTTTCTATTGTTAGACCTAAAGAGATTGAGTACCTTTCTTTTTCCTCCTTCACGCCTCTGACTACATTTTTCTAGTTTCTCCTTTCCTACATTTCGCAACTTTCTGCTCATGAAAAAAGACATTGAAAGCATTTTATTCAGGGAATAGTTGTTAAAACTTTACCGTAAGAGTAAAAACTATGAAGTAATGCCTAGCTTGATCACAACTAAAAGGTCTAATACATGAAATATTGAATGGATTTCCATAGTTTACATGAACAAGTGGATCAGTTTAAATTCTAGTGTTTATAATTTGCTAAATTCCACTGTAGAAAAACTTTCAGAGGCTAGTGTTCTGCAATACTTTTATTAAAAGTAAGTCTTTATGTGATTTTGACATAAGAGGGACACAGAAATAAATTTTTAAAAATTATTTTTTAATAAAAATAAAACTAATTATTTTATTTATATTTTTTTAACTCTTTTTCTGAATGGATGTCATGTTGGGTTCAGGTCTCCTATTCTAAACTGGTCTTGGTTTATTTTGGCCTTTCTACTGTTTTGTGTTTCACCAGTTTTGTTTTATTTTTGCATTGAAGTTGAATAAATTTCAATTTTATTTAATGAAGCCTGTTTTTCTGTACCAGTTAGATTAGATTTTTGGGTTTGCCTTTTCCTTTGTCCATTTTAGTGTTTTTGGGGCTTTCTTGTTTCATTTTGATTGTTTCCCCTTCATGTCTTTATGTTCAGTCTCTAAGTCAGGTGTCAAACACAAGGCCTATGGGCCAGATGTGGCCCGAGGGTGACTTCCAGCGGGCCCACAAAAGGGGCCCCCTCCGTCCCTCAAAAATATTTAAAAAGTATGCTTTAAATTTATGAATCGGTGCAACAACATAAACAATTTTAAAATATGAAAGATAATAAGCTGCTTTAAAGCCAGCATTGACCTTAAACTACTGGTACATCTCCCATAATGAATGCTGATTATGTTTGGGCGTTCATTGTCAGAAAGTGGGAGAGTTCAGAATTCAAGATAGCAGCTACTTACCACAACTCAACAGTGAGTAAAACTCTCTTATTTTTACTTTTATTAGTTTTTCTGTAAAATTTATTTCACATTTAGTCAGTTGTATATGTAATATTTTTCAGTGTTTATAAGAGGATGTGTTAAAAAGACTGATTTTAATAATGATAATAATAATAATAACAATGCATTAGCATTAAATAGTGCTTTTCTAGACATTCAAAGACACTTTAAATTATTAATTCATACACACTTTCACACACTGAAAGTGTGTATGAAGCTACATTGTAGCCACAGGTGCCCTGGGGCAGACTGACAGGCAGACTGGTTCTATGCAGGAAATACTACATAGAGCTCAGTTATTATTTGTTAGCAGTGCTCGGCCTTATCAGTGAGACAAGGAACATGATGTTTCATGTTTAGTCAAAGTTAAACATGAAAAGTGGAATTTAATTACAACTGGCCATTTGGAGCCACCATAATGCTCATGTGGCCCTCAGTGAAAATGAGTTTGACATTCCTGCTCTTAGTGTTTGAGTCTGGTTGTTGAAATTCTGGTCTTCTCTGGTGTTGTCTCTCATTTTACCTTTATAACCTCTGTGACCTTTAACTTGACGTCAGATTGCCTTATCACCTTCTCCTTCATTCTCTCTCTCTCTCTCTCTCTCTCTCTCTCTCTCTCCCACTCCCTCCCTCTATCCTTACATCCACTTGCTCAACCACTTCACCCACATTATATTCTTCTTGGTTTGTTTGCTGTCTAATATTCTTGGTGTGCAGTCAGTTTCTCTGTCAGTTTCGTACTTTACTGAAATTTTTCCTTCACTGGACCTCTGGATTTTCTGCCTTTTATCCCTTCAACTTGGTACATTGTAGTCTACTTTTGTAAAGTTGCAGAAATCACCCTATGACAAACTGATCTGCTTCAGAAACGACATCTTTTATGTTTGCAGCAGGAATCGAGGCCGAATACTCGTTGGCCTGGGAAGATAGTGTTAGTATAGAAGAAAGCAATAACATGGCAAGTGGGGCTGTGATGGGCTGAAATACAAAGCTGTTGCTCTAATGGGTGCCTGCCAAGAGCTTTAGCTATTCTCAGGCTTACTGATTCTTTTATTGACTAGCCTTTTGTGAGATAGAGGAGATGTGGAAATCCTACACATGAAAGGTGACTAACATCTTCGGGCAGTCTTACGTTTTCCTTTTCTTGCACAGAATGGAAGAGAGATTAGGCTCTGAGGTGATGTTCTGTGCCATGTTGAGGCTGAAACTGATATCAAATACTGACAGAAGGTTATGCCTAATGTTACAGTATTTCTATGCTGTGGTCAGCATCAACATTTTTATTTATGATGTTTTCAGTGAACAATCCTGTCTACACTGACAAGTCTGGCTAAAAGCAGTGCAGGGAAAGGGCTACTATGCTGTAATCAAAGCAATTAAAGAAGTGAAAATGAGTTTGTGTTACACAAGTTGTCCTGCAGTTCCATGGATACTTCAGTAGAAAAAAGAACTGAATATTAGCTTCTTAATTTCTTCATCATCAGTGACTAAAATGTTTTTTTCATCATCACCTTTGGTGCAGTTTTAAGAAGCTAGAGGGCGCAAGGAATGGGGCGGGATTTTTTGTAATAACTTTTTATCAGAGCATAGTTGATTTGGTCTGTAGAATAGTCCCTGGGTACTCAAGTTTATGAAAGTGACTTTCTCAGCCTGATTTGTTATTACATGAGGTGTTGTGCGGTGCAGAGGATATTCTGTGATGAAAAATGATAAATAAATATGATGCAGTCAAGACTAACTACTGGTGCTCAGTGTGTAAATTGTGTGTAAATTTGGTATGTAAATGTATGTAAACTGGCAGTGAGATTTAGAAAATTGCACAAGGGCACCACCTGAAATCTTGCCAAGGGCACCAAATTGGCCATGGTTGAACATACAGTATACAAATTGAACAGTTATTTAATCTTTGTCTTAAATGAAAAATTTAGATTTGAAAAGTATTTTCTTGGCAGCAAAATCAAAATGCTCAATTGCTTGCCATTTTTTTTCATTCAGCCGAGGCTTGTTGACCGTTCAGAAGTTTTCTTTTCCCTGATTTATTGTTTTTATCACTATTTGTTAGGGCTTCATATCTTCTGAATGTGATGTGACCTTCCTTAGAACATTTTATGGCTCTCATTCTAATGTGTTGTTTGAATGTTTACTATAAAAACAGCTAAAGGAGGTGTGATGGTGAGAAATAACTCAAACACTAATGTTTAACAGCAGGAAATCAAATATATTGTTCTGAATATGCTGAAAATCAAGACATGAGAAGAAACCATTTTTAATTACACAGTCTTTTTATTCATTGGTCATTTACTGATATTGATCAGCATGCTCCAAGCCATTACAGTTTAAATTTATTTGGGGGATAAAGCATTGATTCTTTATTGTGCCTGTCATCTGTTTTCTTCTTTTCTCTGCTGACCAGTGGACAATAAGCGGACCATTAAATTTCTGATGATGGCAAATTAACAAAGTGACCAATTAACAATAAATAAGAAGCTTATATAGCCTTTATAAAAAATAACAGAAATTTTTTTTTTTTTACTGTTGGACAGAAATATGAATAATCCAGAATTATCTGGCCAGGCATTGTCATAGGTTAGTGACAAAGATGACTTGAGTCCAAATGGGGAATCATACTGGATGGCCTGTTTCACATTAAGAATTTAGTCCAGAATATCTATTAATCTGCACGATAGGCTCCACAAGTCAAATATTTATTAGCTCTGATTAGAAAATTCATATTTTAGATATGACTGTGTCTCATTCCTCTTGGCTCATAAATATTCACATCATCTCTGATGATAACCCCACAAGATCTGAGACGAGACAGATTTTCTCTGTCAAAGATTCTCCTGTCCAGACGAGCAACACGTCTTTAAAAGTTTCTTTGAACTTTATTTCACTGCGTTTTGGAAGATTACGTGGCTGATTTTGTGGGACATTTGCTTGCTTTCTAATCAAATTACGATCCTAGTGGGTTTCTGCTTTTTAACTGCCTCCATAAAACTGTCATTTTGTGTGTTAGTTTATGTGAACACATCTTATCTATGGAGAGAAGAGGCCTGGAAATCTCCCTGGGACACACGAAATCTTTAAGATTAGCATGAAAAGGCAGCAAAGAGTGGGAGCACGGTGCTGCCAAATTAGCCTGAGATTGGACTGGATAAACTCATTCTTGTCTCTGTGTGTGTGTGTGGTCGCATTCTGTGTTTGTGGAGAAGCACATGGGTGTGTGTTTGTGTGCTAACTGGAAAAGTAAAATCTTTACAAGTTGCAGAGACCTCCTGTTGGACAGTATGGGTCATGGGAACCTGCTCTCTCAAGGTCTCCATTGGCCATCTCATCACACACACCGAATAACACAACATCAGTGTGACACTGCCTTTCTCAGTTGTTCTCTCCCAGTCTCAACTATTACCTTATTAAATAAAAGCGTGTTTGTTAACTGCATTTCGTGTCAGAACTCAATAAAAGACTCACCGATACGATGTTATTATAATGTAAGTGTAAAAACCATACAAATACCACCATCATCCGTCGGAAC
>JARVJO010000002.1:15275538-15341608 GCA_031762555.1 Cynodonichthys magdalenae | reverse complement strand
TATTTCCCTAAGGAAAACCAACAGAATGTGTAATGTTTTAAAATCAGTAATTAAGACAACTCCTAAATTCCTTACAACCTCTTGAGCAGATTAGCTGCACTTGTTTTTTTGAAATGGTTTCAAAGAAGTTGTTGCTATGATTCATCCAGTGATATGGCTCCCCAGCCATTCAACAACCTGCGTTTTGCTGATGTGAAGTCATCACAAATCAGCCAGGTAGGTCTGAAGAACCGAGCTGGAAATGGAAAGCCTCTGAATTTGCGACGAGTTGACCCAAGCAAGGATGAGTCGAACTCATGGGAAAAAGAGCTTTTGTGAACGTTTCTGCTCAGTGATTTACAAAGTATTTTCCTAAATATACAGGCAAATGAATACACACAGATACAGACAAAAACATTACCGTACCACTTTTGCCTTCGGTAGCGGGTAAAAAAACGAATTGGTTGGGACACAAAATATTTGTAAACATCATGAGAAATGATAACCCACTGGAAACACCTGGAAAAAAAATGATGCCCTAACACAATTAGCTTCACTGTGGGGAAGATGATTTGCAGTACAATAAACAGTATGCAAATGGGTTGTGTTTGTGTGGCATAGCTGTTTGGGGAAGGACTGAGGCAGAGTAACAGGGTTGGGGGCTGGGGGGGGGGTTAGATAGTGGGAGAATTTTGCCAGGCTTAATGAGGAAACATATACAATACATATGGAGACAAGTTCACACACATCAAATTCCAAATGCCAACTATTAAAATTACCACAATCCTTTGAAGAACAGGACAAGGGGTAGAGGATGAGATATAAAGATAAGTTTACTGATTACTAAAATGCCTACATTTGGAGATAACTTTGTAAACCCTACATAAATTCAAAGATTCTGTATTTAAAATGTCCTACTGTCACATGGCAGTACAACAGAAGGCAGCAATCTTATAGCTCCTAATTAGTTTATTCTGTCTGTTTCGCAGCTTTGTTTGACATCGTTTCGTCATTCAGAGCTACTAAACTTTGAAAAATACAGTTTTTGTGTAACTTCACATTTAAATTTATATGTTGACTGATTTGTCTGAAGTAATAACTGAAAGAAAGAATGAAATGATTAATAAATAAAAAGGTCCCAGTGAGAACATCATCCAGCCGTCCTTTGAATTTGCTCTTTGGTTTTGCTGAGTGCGAAAGCGTTTGACCTGTAATAAGCTAATCCATGTGCAGCCGTGGTCAGAGACTGTGTTCTTTCAGGCTGAACCATCGCTGCAATGTCGCCTCTCCCTTAATGACTTTCTGCTTCATGGAAAACCCGGGCAAAAAAGATTACATATAAAAAGAAAGACAGAGAAAGAGAAAAGGACAGAAAAAGACAAAAAAAAAAAGCTATGTAGAGAGAAAGAGTTGAGGGTGAGCAGCAAACCATGGCAGGCCTACTAAGACTGTGTAAATTGGTTCAGACTGGTGTTGATCTTGATTCCTGATTGATCTCACTTCTGCTCGGTCCAACAAGTCCTCTAACCTGAACCACCAAAGAGAATGCTTGCCATGGTTGCTGTGATTTTGGCCCAAAGTTGTCTGATTAAAGGTAGCTTACTATCATCTTTTTCGCCTCCGATGTTTGGTTCGGTTTCTTCACCTGATCATTACTCAAAACCCACGTTGCAAAATGACTTTGGCCTCAAAATGCATTTCTATTTCTCTTGTTAATATATGTAAACAACAAATAAATAAAAAAATACACTAAATTGTAATTTACTCCCAAAGTGGTGGAAGCTGTTGGGGAACAGCAACAACTGTTTCAGTGAGAAAAGTCAAGTGAACCTGGGAGTACTTAATCAGGTGTCGTGCTCCTTCCACTTCACTCCCATACTGCAATGGGACTAAATTCAAGCTAAACTTAAAGCTCACGCCGAGAGGGCTTACACTGAATTGCACTTTTTGCTCTACTAACTTTTATATAATTTCACAAAAATTATTTTTTTCTGTCTTTTACTTAGTTTAGGGGTCCAACCCCAACCAGGTAAGTGTGGTTACTGAGGTATGTCAGGCTAAAAACTTGTATTTTCTACACATAGTTCATTACTTTTCACAAATTCAACAAAAAATGCATTTAATGGAACAATTTTGTACTTCTATAACAAATTTTTGCAAACTGTTTACTTGGGTCTTTTTATTTTATTTTATAGGAGAATTGTTCCAAGTTAGGGTCCATTATTATTTTCCAATAATTTATTGAAAACAAGTAAATAAATGTTTACAAAATTGTCAGAAAATCAGATGCACGTAGAGCAAAGTCAGATTTATTCAATGATTGCTTCTTCAACAGTTGAGTTGGTAAATCAGCTAACATCAACTGAGTGCTGTTCCACTTTCTTTTCCTATTCACTTTTTATTTTTCAAAAATTCAAAAGATTTAAGTTACTTGACATATTTCAGATTTGAACAAAATTTCCAGGATTTGCTCAAATCAGCTTACTTTGTTCTGTTTTGATCTAGAAAGCTGGATCCCAAAGCATACAGAGCAAGAAGTGAAAAGGGGAGATCATATACTACAGTATAAATAACAGGACAGAGCAAAGCTTTAATTCATAAACTGAATTTATTTCACCCAACAAATAATCTGTTTTTGAAATAGATGTGTTTTTAGTTAGTTATTTTTATCTTCCATATGTACTGTATATACATTTTTTCTTTACAAAATGTGGTGTGGAATTGTATCAAACAAGATGAAAACTGATGAATACGTCTCATCGTACCTGAGAGTGAAGCCCTGCTAACCAATGCCAGGTCTCATTTCAATATCAGATGGCTAGGCCCAATAACAATGCCCCTATTATGCAAACAGATGTTCTTTACAAAAACAAATCAAGTCATAGAGGCCACTGTAAATGCAATGCTTACAAAACAGATGAAATAAATGTTCTTTTTTGGCCTTATCGTCCGTTGCTGCTTTCCGTTCATGTGCCAATTACAGGCTGAGTGGAATTAGTTCTGTCTCTGTGCATCTCTCATCCTGTGACCCCTGGGCTCATTCTTTTTGCTAAACTACTTTTCATTTGCTAACAATGTGGCACGACTTCAGTCGGCCTGTCTGAATATGTATGGAGCCTCTGCGGAAAGAACAGGTTGTATGGAGATGGGGATCCGCCGCTGTCGTCTTCGTACTCTGATCCGTCACGGATGACCCTGCTCTCAGTGCAAACAGTGGCAGTATTTTTGAGTTTATTCTGTAAATTTATATTATATGTGTGCGTGTTTGTGTGCGTATGGTAACCTCTCATTTAGTCACCCCTCATTTGGTCATTACGTCCACGAATGCAGAGTATGCATGGCTCTACTCATAATCACACTCCTCTGATATGCTAAACAAGCACTCAGCTGCACCTGGCATACAGATACACACTTCTCATCAACAGCAGACTCCTCTCTCTAATTTGCTTCCTGTTGAAATGTAATTGGAAACCACTCATACAGACAATAAGTAAAAGGGGGGGCTTGCTCGGTGTGGCTGTGTGTATTTGTACGGAACAAAGCCTTCATTCAGCGAAGAGACACAACAGAAAATTAGAAACAGGAAACAGGCTACAGATGGAGATAATAGAGTTGTTACAGGTGTGGTAAATTTTGCACGTCCCTGCGTTTGTAGAATAATTTTCCTTTGTCTGCACCTTTAATGATCAAATCAGTGCTGCACTCGTGTGAGCTGTGCAGAGGACCTCTGACAACCAGCACATGTATCAATTCAGCAAAATCCTTTCCAATATACATAATAATTAATCATCCTGCGACATTCCCATTATTTTTCATGTCTTCAGTTTTATGTGTGTGTGTCTGTGCGTCTTTGTGTGTGTACCAGTGGATGTTTATCCATCTGTGTGGGTAGCAGATAGAACAGAAGGTGTGAAAAGCGGATGTGACCACAGGCTGCAGATAAGACAGTCAAGCCTGTCTATCCACTTTTTGCCTTTCTTCCTTCTCCTCTCCTTGACTAAATCTAAATAAGATCAGTTGGGCGTTTAAAGCCTTTTCAGTGGCCAAGTCCTCACATCTTCTTCTAATCAATTAACAATGCTTGGAATTCTGTTCCGTTTGGCTCCAACTTTGGTGGTGAAGCATTTGGACTTGTGACTGAGGACAGTTAGAGGGGGAAAAAAGTGTGTATTTCTCCAAACAAGTCGAAGAAAATTGTTATTTTAAGATTTATATCTCTTCAACTTGTGTTTAGATTTACCATTGGTTCTGTTATGAGAATGGGTAAGTTTACCCTCTCCTCACCAGGGGGGATAAAATAAGTTTAGAATTATTGCTGACAGCCCAATGAGCCTGTAATATGTTACACCTTCATGGTAGCTCTGTGTGTCAGATTGCAAAGCAGAAAAAAAAGGAAAAACCTTACATACCTATCTAAAAAAAGGTTGGAGAAAAAACACATCACCATGACAACACAGGGAGGAGTAGAATGCACACCATTAAAAAATATGGAACCACAGTTGTGTATTTCAGGCTCTCAGTTTAATGCAGAGGCACACATGCATACACTTATTCTCCCTTCAACACACAAACACACATTTCTTGTCATCCATTTAGCCGGTCCTTGCCTAATTTGCCACGATAATGACAAACTGAAGTAATTTCCTCCACATCTTTTTTTTTATTCCAGCTCAATGAACTCTTAAACAATTCAGTTTGAACTTTGATTACTTGCTGCTAATTTACATAAGTTTAGTTTAAGCCAGTTGGATTTCGCTAATGGAAAGATGGCAACACTTGAGAAAATTTCAACCTCACTGGCAGACTTTAAACCTACCTCTTCACTTCAGCATCAAAGTGATCATTGCTTACTTTTTATATTTAAATTGATTGACAGGATTTGTATTCCTTGGGGCTATTTTGGTGAGATCCCACACTAATGTTTTGTTAAGACTTTTGCAGTTGTCGTGTGTGAGCCGAACATGTCAGAAAGTACAAAATGGACTTGAACACAGAGATAACAGGGACATCTAGTGGTGTTTTACATGTGTTGTTTATGTGCTTTGCAAAATGTGCACTGCTCAGTTGTCAGTTTAGTCTTCCAAAGGGAATGCAGGCTTTTCTCACTGCTGTTTGTGGTTTAAAATGAGCTCTTTTCATCTTTTTCACCTGCAAGCCAATAGGCTTTAATCTGATTTTTCTCTGTGTTTTTCATTTTTGTCTCTTCTCTAAATGCATCATACATACACACACACGCGCACGCACGCACAACACCAATGCACACCCACACATGCTCATAGGTCTAGGAGAGCTGTTTTTTTTTAAATGACATCAAATTTATTAAATCAATCCAAAGCTGTCCAACATGAAGTGTTCCCCAATTAACCTAATGTGATTTGCTCCCTGCTGCTGGCTGCGTGAATTCTGATTATGGCATAATAAGATGCCGACAACATGAACATACACACACACATAGACTATCTCCTCTGCACTCTCGTGTCATTGGATAGGCAGCATGAGTAACGACAGGACGAGCTGTGACAAGGGGGGGGGGGGGTGAGGAGGGGACATAAACCCCGGGAGAGGTGGAGTGATGGAATGGAGAAACAGGACAGATGCAGGGATTAAAAAGGCAGACAGACACAGAGCCTGCAGGCCCCGGAGGAGCACACAGCCGTGGAGCCATGGTTCTACTGTCACCAAATCAAAACAGTGCGTCCAGCAGAAAGGCAAGGCAGACGTCCTCCCTAACAGTGTGGTGACAGGGCAGACGAGACATTAAATGCACATTGGGGGGATGTCACAACCCCTGCAGGGCAGACCTAGTAGAACAAGACAGAAAGAGATGACAGATCAGTAGATCAACGCTGGGTCCTTCGCAAATCCCAGCAGACAGCACCGACTCTCTCCGTCCCTCCCTTCAGCTTTATCTTAAATGTTGGAAAATAGAAGCCATAACAGTTTTGACACATAAGTGACTTTGTGATAACTGCTTGCACTCAGGTCAGCATCAGGAAAGTGGTGGGTCCAAGGTGTCGAAATCTAAACCTTATTGGTGGAGTACCGCACATCTGACAGTGTGAGCTGAGCAGTTAGTCTGCTGTCAGCAGGGGGCCTCCATGACAAACGAGAGGAAGGAAGGGCAAAGGAGGGAAAACATCTGTAGTTCAGCTGCATATTAACTGAAGACCAAAGCAGAGGAGATGGGCCGACTCCCTGCGCTGCAACCATCCTTTTGACTTACCTGGACATCTGTTGCTATACCCTGTTTTATTTTCAACTTTAAAGGGGACGTATCATGCAAAATTCACTTTTTTAGACATTAAATGTATTTTGTTGTGTACTTGAAATTTCTAAGAGTGAAGAAAAGTTGAAATTATTCTCTCCCAGTGCTGCTTAGATATCTTTATATTCTGTTTGGGTCATATTTTTCAACCCATTCAGTTTTCTCTATTTTCTATGACATTTTCTGAACTGATACGTCACAGAATTTGTGACAGAACTTCTAAATAAAGTCTGGTCTTACCAACTACAATTTAGTCATCTTTATTGTCCTCTGGGTCTGCGTCAGACTCTGGCTCCAACATGTAAGGCTGGATGGACAAGTCTTCCCTTGTTGATGTCTTTTAATTAATTTGTTAATAAAAAGTTTCTGTGCCGCTATCTATTTGTAAACCTCTCTATCAAACTCCATTAGGTCACTCTGGAAGCTGGCTGGGGGTGAGGTGTGAAGCTCCTCATTTGGATTTAAAGAGACAGCCTCAAAACGAGTCGATCTGAGACACACCTCAGAAAAGGGGTGAAAGAGGGGCTTGTGGAGTTACAATAAGGAGGAATTCAGACCAAAGCATAGCAGTTCCAGTTTATATAGATCCCAACTGAATAATTCAAATGTGAAAAAAAGGATTTAAAAGCAGGATATGTCTGCTAGAATGGAGGAAATTAAATTCCAAATATAATAACAAAAACATACAGTAGTAGGAAAGCAGGAACTAAATATAATGAATGAAAGAGCTTGATCATATATTGTTTTCTTTTGCATGTAGTTATTATTTAATCTCTGAAAGTCTAGTTTGTGAATTAATAATATTTGTTTCTGGTTGTTTTGAACCAGTTGAGACAGAAACACATACTGTGCCTGAACTATCAGTATATTCACAGGAAACAACTTTCGTTTTGTTTATTTCTTTCCTCGGCTTATTTGTGCTGCTCTTGGTCAGTGAACCCCTAAAAAAATGTTTTTCACCCTATTATTTACTTGTTTAATGTTATCATTTAATAGTTTCAGACCTCTTTTTTTCAAACTGTGGAACTGTGAGACCGCCTGCTAAGCAGCTGCTGCTCGTCGGTATTTATATCAACCACTAGAATTTAGGCATCTCTGTTTGTGGGATTTTAAAGGTAATTGCCTCGTTGCTCAAGTGTCACTTATTGCATTTCCTGCCTGATAGGAGAGCTACGCTGTTGTTCTGAACAACAACATATTTACTGCATATTACAGCACATTTCTCCATGTCATTTATGTAGACCTGCAGCAAACCTGTGAAAACAACAATTAACTCTCCAACTACAGTTAGAAGTCTTGATTTGGGACTGCCTGCCTGCATGAGCTTTATCTGATCTCATGCTGAACTGCCATTATGAAGTTACAGCACTGACATAATAATGGTGTCCCCGTCCCTGTTTTCAATTTCACAGTCAATGGCCTCCATGTGGTTAGGCTTAATTGGGGCATTATCAGGGGAGTTTTGATTCTGCATGAGTCTGTGTTCACAGGTATGTGTGTGTATGTGCTAGAAAGAATGCTTAAACATGTCTAAAAATAGTAGCAAAGCAGCACCTTAAAGTGCTTTGTTTGTACAGTGCATATGTAACTTATATGTAACAGGCTTTAAAAACAATTCAGCCATAGAAATCTATGTAAATAAAAGTGTAATGCAAAACTGAAAGTTTCTAAATTTGCAATGACACGAACTGTTACATTTTTGAGACTGGAGTTGTTTTAAGGCAGCAGCAATCCATATGGTCTTAGTCCTGCTAGCTTTTAGCTACTAATTCTTGTCAGAATTAACCTCTATTTTCTCAAACTGAGTCTGTTCAAATAGCTATCTACGGTAGGTAAGATATTAATTGTTCATAATCTTACCACATAACTTCCTTTCAAATAGTTGACCTATAACTTTAAATGCCCCAGGACTTTCAAAAAGCTGAAATATTATTTCTTCCTTAGATCTTTTGCTTTGCAACTGTGGTTTGAACTTTTACAGAGGTTAAACCTAAGATGTTTGACACAGAAAAAGAGGAAAGAAAAGACTGGAAATATGTGGTCAGTGAGGAATGTTCTGGACTGTAACTCGATCATGAAACTTCCACATAGTCTGAAACTTTTATCTCCCAACATGGAAATTCTGCTGAGTGAAATCCCCCCCCTAAAACTTGATATTTTGGTTATTTTAGCCTAAAAGCTGTGGTTAAAGAAAACTCCTCAAACCTGCAATCAATATAAATGATTCAGTTTTAAGTCTCCTTTTATTCTTCAGTGTGCACAGAAAAAAATAGTTCTAATTACTCTTCATTCAGAGTTATACACACAGTTTTTCTTTCATGTTCAGAAGGAAAGTCTTAAAATTGATTTTTAAAAGAATGTTCATGTAAAAAAAAAGTATTTCATCTTGTGGGAGGCGGTCACACCTCACAGACATCAAACGCATCATCAGGTAAGTAGACATTACATCTCTCATTTGTCCTTTCATTCCTTTAGTAACTCCCCAAACACTGTGACTTTTCTGCTTCTTTAAGACGGGCAGTCAACAAACCGTTTGAAAAAGTAATAAAGAAATTCACTGGCCCAAAGAGGAAACAGAGTTCATAAAATAGCGTTTACAAGAATCTGGGTGGAGTTTGGGTTAAACTATTTTATTTTAGTGATCCCTGTGAGGTAGCTGTCAGACTTGACTTCTTTTGACTCAGTGGCACCTAAGTTTGGATTAATAAAACCTCACCTGCTGTTTCTCTCTCTCTCTCTACTCTGAAGGTGGGGCTGCACAGCAGGGCTGTGGTTAAAATTACCTTACAGCCAGAAGGTTTTCTTCTTCAAATGTGTGAGGAGTCTAAACTGACTGTAATGGCAGCAATGCAACAACAATCTCCCCCTAAAGCTAATATGATTGGCTTTTTTGTTGTAAGTCTGCAAGGGGATTGATGAAAGGGAAGCATGTCACATATAGTGATATGGTACATTTACTGTATTAGCCAGCTATGTCCTTTTAATGAACCTGAAGAGGGAAATAAAAGCAGACAGGGTGGTTTGTTAAACTTCAAAAAAAGGTGATAAATGACAGAAGATTGTACGTTTACAGACCTGCCTTCTCCCTTCATTCAACCTATAACTCAGTGGAACAGGTGTGACTTCACATGAACACTATATTCGTTCCTGAACCCTGAGAAAAAACAAAAATCTGTTCCTGCGTTAGTAATGTCTGTGGAAACCTGCATCTGTGTGGTGTGCACGTGTGCACATGGAAACAGGAAGCTAATCAACTGAACAACATTCCATATTAATGTGATATATTACTGCTGGGAAGACAAAATCTGATCTTGTTGACTGTTGGCGAGGGAAATTAATCTAGTTCACTTTTAACTAATGACACATGTCACAGGCATGCATGAGATGTATTCTTGTTTTTAATAATTTCTGGGTTTTTGTTCTGTTTTAAATAATCATAGGGTTTAGGGGTTTATTCTAATTTTACCTAGAGTTAGTATCGACTATATTGCTTTTTTTTTCATAAAAATGTGTGAAGGTAAGGCTTAAAAGATTTATACCAAATGCATCTTAATTTGTATTTCAAATTAGACATGGGTCAAAAAGTGAAACGTTTCTCTTAAAAACAAATTGTGTTTGTTAAGTATACTGAATGCAACACATTAAATAATTGCTAATCAAAATATTTGCTAATAAAGATTATAGTAATTATACTTTGGAAAAGACAAAAAGGATAGAAGAAACATTACAGTGAAAAAAGATTGTAAAGTTGTAAATCTCCAGAAGTTTATGCAAATGCTATTGTATAAAGCTGTACACTATGGAGAATCAAAACTGACATAATTAAAAATAAAAGCAGAAATATATAAATGGACCAATAAATAAATAAATACACCTAAAAAGCACCAAATAATTAACATGATGAGGCAGAAATGCATAAGGTAAAGTAAAAACTGGAGACAGAAAAATATAAAAACAACACATGGAAATAAAAAGACTCCTGGGAAAAAATCTAAACAAAACAAATGAAATAAAAATAAGAGACACAAATGCATCTACAAGTAAAATAAAAAACAAAAAAAATATATATATTTTTTAAAATAGTAAAACCTAAATTATGTGCTAAAATATATAATTTGGTGGAACTAAGCTGGAAAAATAAATATGAACATCAATGTATTTATAAAACACAAGGTTCATCTCTTTTAAATCAGATGGTGCATTTTAAATGTATTTATCTATTGATCCATTTACATATTTCTACTTTTACTTTTAATTATGTCAGTTCCAGTCCTCAATTGTCCACTGCCATCACTTTTGCAGTAAAAAATAATATGAATACATGTATAATATGCATGTGGGGGTTAAGGTGCAAGGACAAAAAGACTCAATTTCTATCAACCAACCACAACAAGAAGAAGGAATTTTACCAGTTCTGGTGGAGTTTATATATAATTTAAAGATTGCATTGACTGCTATCTACTACAGGTAAAATACTGACTATTGACTCCACAAAACCGCTCAACAAAATTACCCAAATCCTTTTTAAGCTATCAGTTAAAACTTTGCTCTACCTCGCTACGTTTTAAAAATGTACCAGATCATATTTTTTTAATGATGGCGTTTAAAAATGTTCTGAGTATAAGAATCGTTTCTCCCATAAAATAAAGACATGAAAACAATGAATGCTCAACGAAAACACACACATGGATGCAGGTGACCTTGTGGTAGACACCTCATGATTGATTACTAGCCTCAGGCTATCCCTCTCCTTAAATTTCCTGTTTTTTAACACTTGCTTCCTGCAAGAATCTTTGCCTTTTTTTGTGGTGTAATTAACTCTCCAGAGTAAGGTCATGATTCATGCTGGGGTCTTCTGACGATTGGAGAGGAGACCTGAGACAGTTTTCCAGCTGGAAGGTGCTTAGGGAACGAAGGAGCAAAAGACGTGGTGAAAGGGACTGCAAGAATGTTATAGAAGGTTTGGCTGTAGAAGTTATGTTTGGCTTGGTGAAGTTTCTTGTTTCTAGTTTGTATGCTAAATGTGTAACTTTATACAGTAATAATCTGCCTCTGGATAGTATTTAATTATCATGTAGTTGTCAAAACTTGATAACTCTTTTAAATAAAATTCTTGTTTCGGATGACCTTTACCCAGACTGAGTGATTACCAAAAATGTTCTCAGTTTTATGTGTGTTATTATTTGAATATACATACCTTTCTTCTTTATTACAGCTGGATCACTTATTGCATGAGGCAGTATAATTCTATAGGAATTAAAAACAAAGTTGTTCAAAAGTTAAATTAGAAAAACATACAAGACATATTAAAAGAACAAGTAAAGCTAAAATAAAATAACATTATAAAACCATCATCTCTAATCTCCAGTTCTACCTAAATTAAACTCCAAGAAAAAAAAAAGGTTTTAAGCATAAAGTCTCAAGACTCTCATAGGTGACATAAACTATTCCACTGGTTTGAAGTGGAAACTGCAAAAGCCTACGTACATACTTTAGGTCAGAACATCTAAAGCTTTTAAAGCTTATTTTGAGCTGCTAAATAGCTGGCTGTTTGGAATACGTTTGAATGATTTTTTATCTTAGTCTAACCACTTGAATAACTTGTGCTGACTTTGAAATGAAAAGACAACAACTGTAGAAATCTTTGCCAGATGCTTGAAAATGTAAACTGACTGTAGATTCGCTTAGTTAAAAATCCTCTGCAAACATATTTCATTCCAGACAGAGTGGCACTGACAGAGAGGAGGAATCTTGGATATGATACAAGTATTGTTATAATGTAATTAGTGTATGCATAAACACAAGTGGCATGATGGCATGTAGTTGAACACTGGCCTGTTTGGAGAAACTGTTTTAAAGAAAAATGCCATGGTATTGTAAACATTCGACCTTTAAAAATCTTTGAAAATTACTGTGGACTAAAAAAGATGCGTTTGTAAAAACAAAACAGTCATTTTATCCCAGCAATGTGGATGCTGAGTTACACATTGCAGTTATTTTAAAAGTTTAGAACACACATGCATAAAATACAAACTTAGAAAAGGTCTGTGTAAAAATATTTAGTATATAAATGTATATAATAATAAAAAAAAAACCAGAATGAAATGCTTTGTAAATCTTTTAAACCCACATTTTATTTGTAAAGGAACATAGCAAACATGACTAAATTCTGCCTGTCGTCTAGATCTCTCACTAATTAAAATCGTTTGTCACGTCATGAAATGAGATATCTAGCAAGAAAAAAAACAAACAAAAAAACAAGACTGTTGAACACCTAATTTTGCATCAGAACAAAACTCCAGCAACACCCTTCAGGTGTTTACACTGTTGTTAAAAGAAAAGGAGATACTTCCTGTTCCAAGCTTTTTGGGTTGCTGCCATAAAATTTCAAATTACCTTTTTTTTTCCTAAAAAATATATATAATTTCTTTGTTTAAACATTTGATATGTTTACAATGTTCCACTGTGGATAAAACTTGGCTTTATGACATTTGGAAATAACTGCAATATTACAGTTCCTGTCCGGTTTACATCACATACATGTCAAGTTGTACAGATTGTTCATAATTACACAGATTTTGATGTATAGGGCAATCTTACCGTTTAAAAAAAAAAAACTTTGCTTCAAATTTATTTAAGTCGCAGAACTAGCAGGCTGTATAGAAATAGTGTTGCCACCTCCCGATACTTCTTTCCTGCTCACAAACGACATGTTCTGTATGAATTTTTTGTGAAAATTACAGATTTCTGAGGGTCAAGTTACAGGTAAATGTCTGAAGGGGTTGACATGTAAGACAATGGCGAAAGAAAATTAACGTGTGGCCATGAGATTACAACTGGTGACCATGCATTATTTATTTTGTGGCCATGAGAAAATAACCTGTGGTGATATTTTTTTTTCCAGTGTCACCGGACAGGCTCCATAGAATATTGTTTTTTGTTTACATTTGACACAACATACTAACATTTTTCAAAATGGGGTTGTAGATATGTATTACTCAGATACTGTTCTAACAAAAAAAATAAAAATACTTGCATCAAGTTTTCCATCTAGAGATCTCTGGTTTCCTCATATCATTAAAAAAAATTCATTATGGTTTAACCGGTGATTGAAATTTGACTGTGTAGAAGTAGTTGTGTGTATGGCAACCTGTTTAGTGCACATTTTGCCTTTCGCCCAGTGACAGCTGGGATAGTCTCCATGCCTTCATCCTAAAATCCCATGTTTTACAAAGAGACTACTGCTTAATGGAGCTGTGCTTCCATGTAACAATCTGGGACCATTCCCCTAACGAGCCACATGTTAAATGTGCTCTGAAGTGGCACAGCTTCCACTTAAAAAAAACAAATCAATTTTCTCACTTCTTCATTACCTGCCAAACTGGCGTTAAATTGTATCTGCCTTCACAGATAGGATGTACCGTAGTTTTATTGTGCTCAGGTCCATCACAATGTGTTGCTTCTTTTTTGTGTTTTGTACATCTCAAAACTGGAACTTGATGTCCTCAAATAACCCCTTTAGCTTGCTAATTGAGCTTCTCCTTTTAACAACCATATGGTATTGGTTTCACTAGCTCTGCTCCGATCTAATGAGCTATCCCATGGGAGAAGGAGAAATAAAACCTTTAGATTTATAACATCTCCTAACTGAATCGAAGAATTGACCCTGTGATTTGAAAGGTTAAAAATGTACTGCACGCCAGCCCAAACTCAGCTAATGATCATTATCACAGACGAAAAGCAGATAAAGGGTTTCCTTTTCCCCAAACTTTATCACCACTTTACCCTTTCTTCACCTTCCTCCTATTTCTCTCCTTTCCAATTACTGCCTGTTTCCCTTGTTGTGGGTTTTGTCACAGACTGAAGGTGTGACAAAATACACAGTTTTCAGTCAGAACAAAAGACATATTGATCAAAAATAAAGATTACAATATCATCTATATGTCAGTTTTTAAGATATTTTAAGGCAAATAAAAGCATGCAAAATGTGATTTTATTATACATGCTGCTAAAGTAGCAAGTGTTTAGAAGTTGCTTATTTTCTCTGCACAATTCAGTGGTTTTCCAACATATTACGCCATATCAATTTATGCTACGAGCCATTAGAGATTATTGTTGCATGACACAATTTGGTGTTAAAAGCCTGTGACAGTCTGGAGAAGGGAGGTGTACTAACACGAAGCAAAAAGAAGGTTACTACCACAGAGTGGAATTCCACATTTGGAACACTAATGTGCAGCTTTATCTGTCCCACACGTGGCCACACTCACACATAAGTATGGGCTACAAGTTGTTTCCTGTTTCAGCATCCAACACTCTGCGGGTTAATGAGCGCCACAGTTGACGGAAACCCTCGCCACCATTCCTACCACATTATTCCGACTTTTCCCAGTGCTGCTTTCACTTCACAGTGAGTCATTGTGCCGATCACTCTTCATTTCCTCTCCCGTGAAGGCTTGTGCTGTGTGGTAGCATTCAGAGCGCAGCATACAGCAGCCTGACATGCCACTCATTAGGACCTAATGGAGGTAAAGGTGTTTTAATGACCGAGTCTGGCCTGTTCAGATGGTCAGGTGTCACGCAAGCCACCTTCTGGGAGCCTTATTACAAACGTGTCTTATATTTTACACACACTCCTAAAACCAGCCTTTATTGTACCCCGACTGAACAGCTGAAAAAGTAGCTTCACTTTTATTAATATTCCTAACTGCTGTAAATTGTTTCCAATTACTTCAAATTGCTCAGTTAAATTTTCAGTTTATAATGGGAGTGAGTCACTTACTGAGTCACCTCAAAATGGACTGTGACCATATTAGCTTTGGGCTTTGTACAGATGCAGGGGGCTCCAAAGAAATCTGAACGTGGCTGAAATTTAGTTGCCTAACTGCTCTTAATTTTCTCAATTGTTTAAAAGTACCGTAACCGAGTGATTTATGGCTCCCAGCAAACCAGACGTCTACACCGAGTGTTCTGAAAGTGAAGTGGTAGATTAAAAACACATCTAAAGTTGTGAGATATGGAAGTCACGCTTCACTAGCATGCACATTATCATCTGCTCTCCCCTCCGGCACCAAAAGAATGCCATGTAAATGCATCTATTGTTTTAATGAATGGGTGAAGAAATACAAGCTCGGTATCAACAACACGAGAAGGGAAATCAGTGGCACGTTAAAGAGGATTAAAACTAACCACTGAGTTGCTAGCTTGTATCACTTACTTGATCATACAGGTTAGCCTCACTGGCATGCCTCCTCTAACTTTATATGAAGGGTTGGCAGCCTGGAACAGATGGCAGCTGGTGCATGATAGAGTTAAACAGATTATGGTGTTTCTGGTATTTCTTTGAAAGGATTAAGTGACGCTGTGACAAAATTAAAGTGTTCACAAGATATTAAAAGGTCAGGGACAAACTGGACAGTCTGCAAACAACTTTGCAGTTCAAGAATACGAGAAGTGCAATTATTGTCATAATTTATATGTGTTTGTGAATCTATTGATCACCAAAATATCTCATGAATCAGTGGACAAGTTTTAATGAAACTTGCAGATATTAATCATTAAACGTACATCAGCTGATAAACTTTTGATGCAACCAAACCGACCTGACAACACAAGGACACAATCAGTCAGTTTTACAGTTATAGACCTAAAACTTGTTGTATTAGTAACTGCATACAACTGGGCATGATTTTATTTTCAAGGTTTAACCAAAATGGCTGCAACTCTGTCATTTCTGAACAGATGACCTTAGTTTAACACTCTAGCTTGAAAAAGGACAGGCGATTTGCCACAAGGAGAGCTAAGATTTTTATTCTTTTTGTTTTTTCTTCTTAGCAGCACTCCTTTCCTGCTATATTGTTTGAATGACCACATGACACAAGAATGGCCTACATTACTTTGTTTGATGAATGCTGGGAGTTGAAACACTAAAGCACACACTCCTATTACCACCTCAGTCAAAGCTCACAGAAGGCACCAAAACAAGTTAAAAGTACTGTAAAAGTACCAAGTTTAAATACAGATGTTATTTAGAATAAGCTAATTTGCTTTATGCAGTGTTTACTCTCTGGAATCAGGTCAATAACTGTTTATCCTGGCGTGTCAAATCCTAACTTTGTTTTTAAAGTTTTAAAGAAACAGTGTTTCTGAAAGTGGGACCACCTCAGGGGAGAAGTCCCTCGCTGAGTGAACTCAGATCCTTGATAAGCCATGAGAACTCTGCAGTAAATTCAGCCTAACTCAGCCTGTGTCCCCATTTTCAGTCACCTCAGCCTCTCTCACTTCCATTCTGCTTCCTTTATCTACCCCATCTCCTTCAGGTTTGGATTATTTTTAGGTGTAAATATGAATCACTGGTACTGGGAAAAGAAGAAGTGAAAATTGGAGAGATCGATCAACAAAAATATGTTAACCTCAAAAATTAAACAGGGACTAACGTGAACAAAGTTTGGTTTCTACTTTCTCTTTCCCATGTCTGGCTGCCACCACCAAAAAAAGAAAGAAATCCGATCCTTTTTCTAACCAGCATTTCATTTAACAATGACATAACTTAATGACTTATATTTATAAATGTTTTGTCAGAATGAGTACAGAAACCAAACACAGAACAAAAAGGCAGGTAGGTAAGTATATAAAAAAATAAAATAAAAAAAAACTACAAAGACAACAGAATACCAAAAATCTGGCTGAAGGGGCAATCGAAAAATGCAAAGCAGGTGTGACAATTAATTACTAAAGTGGGCCCAGGTGTGCAGAAAATTAACAGATATAAACCAGAGAACTGACCAAGGGAATAAAACAAGAAAAACTGACATAAGGAACAAATCCAAATAAAACTCAAATCACATTCCCACATACATCATAACAATTTATGCAGAGTTTAGGCCATAACAAACGTACATTTAAACATAAAGGGCCGAAATACTTTTCTGTAAAGGTACATTGTTACAATTAGGAATCAATGGTTTGGGTTAAAAATAAGATAATGAGTGTTGATATGTTCTCTTTTTTATACTTTAAATTCAGCTGCTTACAGGAAGTACACACATACTTCAATCTACTGAGCATTGGTTCATTTATAAAGCAAAGTCTATTGCATGTGTTTTATAAATAATGCAAAAAAATTAATAACATGTACAAATAAATAACATGTATTTGTTACCCCTTTCAGCTTTATTCCGACCTGACATAAGAGTCTCTTTGCTTGTGGATACAGTTGAAATCTGTTCGTCATCATGTTTCCCATTATCCCATTATTTTTCACTAAACTGTTGTCCTTTACTAAAGAATGAATAATGGGATCAGATATAAAAACCTCATGTTGTTGATCCATTACCTAGGAGTCTAAATTTATGTAGTGAAAAAAGTGGATAGAGGGAGGAGGTCTCCTTGATAATTTAACACAGAAAACAGCTGTGCCGTATCACGGACACCCACACCCCCATCACACACACACACACCCCCACACGCACACACACACACATCTACATTCAGAAACTACACAGGGGAGAATGCTGTTAGATGTCGAAAGACTTAGAGACAATCCGAGGCTGAACGTCAGCCGCCTTCCCCTGAGGGTATATTTACACTCTATCCTTCTTAGTCCATCCTTCTGCCTCCTTTTCCTCTTGAAAAGTACCACTGGCTCGTCCGATGAGATCCCCATATGTTTGTTTTTTAAGAGAGGAATGTGGACACCTATCAGAATCTCAGACACATCAGATACTTACCCTGGAAGATGTGCCAAAAGAAAAAAAATTGTACAGTCTGTCCAGATTTGATTTGAAAACAGGTGTGACCTTTTGCTATGATGGTGGTCTGGCTAAGTCATTGCTAGAGTTTAAACATCCTTAACATCCAGTAATTATTTTGCTAAACATGAAGTCAAAGTTGTTTTTATTTTGATTCCTGTTACAATGTTATATATATATAAATTTCTTTAAGAAATGACAAATTAATCAGCTGTCATTTTTAATAGGACTCCTCTTCTATCTAAATGATCGATGCTCATATGTTTGTTAGAACAGGGATAGCCAATTCTGGTCCCTGAGGGCCACAATTCTGCATGTTTTAGATGTTTCTCTGCTCCAACACACCTGATTTGAATGACTCACTCAATCAGATATGCTGGAGTAGGGAAATGAGTAAAACATGCACGACAGTAACTCTTAAGGACCACTTAAAGACACCTATGTTAGTTTTTTTTGTTCAATTTCTTGTTCTTATTGGGTAGGGGTTTCTTAAAGAGACTGAGGCACATTTCAAGGCATTTAAAAAGACTATGATGCAAAGTCAGAATTATTTTTGACAATTAAAGCCTTTTCATAACAACTGAAAGCACCATAGTTACTTGATTGTGGTAAACAATTGAACTACGTTCCTGCTCATAACACACCTTAATTGTGTGTTTGTGTTGTATTTATATTCTTTATATTTTTAAAAACATTATGACCAGGGGACTAGTGATGAAAAATAGCCTTTTGGCCAATTCTGGCTTTTTAAAAAAAATAATTGTCATATGTTTTATTGAATTGCACTGTCCCTTTTTAAATAAATAAATCCAATCAAATCAAATATACATCAGCAACTGATTCATTTTAATATTCAACCCAGGTTAAAATGGCCTTCACAGCTAATCAACTTTAGTGACCACTAAAATGGTTTTGACTCAGTCAGATATTGAACTAAAAGATCAAATTTTCTATTTTCTCTGTATTTTTTCCCTTTATGCCCTATCTTTTAGTGGGGCCACATATTTTTTTAGTTTCACACCAGCCATCGTTTTTCTGTGCTTAAAGCTACATCCTACCTGTTTCTACTTTTAGATCTACCCAGGGCTTCTGTAGAGCGTGTTGCTCCATAAACTGTGGGTTCCTGCCAAGAATAAACAAATAATCCCACAGTCAGACACTTGCTACACACTAACAACGTCACATGAAAAATAAACAAAATTCAGACAAAACAAACTAAATTAGTCAGTGTGTTTCACCTTTTTGCTCTTTGATTGTATGTTTTTGCTGCAGTTTTCCCTCTAATGGGCCGGCATGTTTAGTGTTTACCTTTGGCAGTGTGGCTTGGTGAATTGTTAAATGCGTCTTTTGAAGTGTGCATGTGTGTATTTGGAAAATGCAACTAATTGGACTGTGGATTTATTGTTTGTACTAGACTATAAAGTTTGAAGCTTTGATTTAATTTTTTTTGCCTCCCAGCTAGAAAAGAAGAAGTCCTGTGGTGTTTTGTATCAGTCAGTGTTACTGTGGGTGTGTGTTTCTTTTTACTCTCGTATCTGTGTGAATAATTCCTTTGTTGTACGAACATGGGTCTGTTAACAAAATCAGATAGTGAGAATATTCTTCCAAAATATTCAACCCTGTTTTGGGAAAATTATGAACTGTTTTTTTCCACACAAAGTGTTTCTGCAGATAAAGCCCTCAGATTTGAAGTGTCAACTCAAGCTTTTTGCTCAAGCAAATGTGTAAAACTACTGGTTTTAAAACTACAAAAAGTAATATAATGAAAATCAAAGGTCATTAAGGACAAAAGCTTAAGCAGCACCATAGGGGTCTATTGCACAACCCCACCTTCCAAAAGTATATATATATTTTTGCAAATGACATTAATGACTACAATATTAAATTAATTATACATTAATGTTGAAAACTTAGGCTAAACTATGCTACAGGTTTCAGCCACATGTAAATCTCTGTGACGGTCATCTTCATGCTAGGCTACATCCTGTGTGTTTGATATGTCCTGCTGGAGTGTGACGTGATTCATGTCATGTACATGTGTGGATCATGTACAAACCATTAGAGTGTCAGAATAGTATATATTTATACTTTTCATCTAAACACAATTAAATTCACTGTATACACTTTACATTTAATTTGAATATATTGTTTAAACTACACTTTATATAATCTTTTTTAAAATATACTTTGTATGTATTTATAAAAGTGTATATTTTTAATGCACATTTGGAAAAAAAAACATATTGCAAATATATATCCAATACTTTTCTGAAGTTACCAACATGAATTTGCATATATTCCTAAGGCTCCAAAGATTATTAGCTAGCAAGATGTTGCCTGCATCAAATGACCCTCCAGTTTGGGTCCTACAAGAAAACTCACAAACTGACTTCTACACATCCTGTGTGAGTGTTTGTAGTCTTGGTCACTCCTGTATGCCTGAATTGTCTGGGAATATTTAAACTCTTTCACCACTTAACTATTTTTTAGTTCATGTCTAATGAATGATCCTTATCCCTTATCATTGATAAGTAACAATCAGTGACAATTAGATCTGCTCCACTTGTTTTGGAGCACAAGCCTTGTGGCAGCTCATGTTATCAAGATTAGTAAATCAGTTCAAGCCAAGTGCTGAAACTTGGAGGTCTGCATCTGTGTGTGTGATAGAATGTGTGTGTGTGTGTGTGTGTGTACTGAGCAGAGCAGGAGCTCCCTGGGTGATCAGGCCTGGATGGCTGCCCTCTTGTCAAAGATCTGCAGTGATTATTGTGTAAATTATTTGCAGATTGCAGTGCATTCTGGATCCTAACATAAACTACATGTGGGATTTTATGAGGCCATCTTCTTCATGAGCACTACATACGTATCTGAAAATGTTTGTAAGAAAATGGAGTCATACAGAACTACCAACTGATGCCAAAGTTTATTCTTGTTCTCTTATGTCATTCACAGGACATTTCAACCTCCAGCAAATTATAATTTATTTGTCATGAGTGACAACCGCATGAGCAAAACTGTAGAGTAGAAAAGTTGGAAATGTGAACTGATTATGTTGGTGGGATATTTTAGTTGTTAGACATATAAAATCACACAAATTCCTGGTGAAGGTGTGTCCAGTTTCACTTTAACTGAGCATCATTTCAGAAAAATGTTTACCCCCTTCACTTCTTCCTCCATTGTCCAACATTTGCTCATGTTTACAACTTGGCCATAAACGTTTGCAGAGTAGAAATAACAATTCAAACTGACACAATCTAATTAAAAACACCAACGTGGCAATTCTGCTGCCTCTTGCCTCATTCAAAGTTAAGCATTGACCCTTTATCAAGAAGACTCATCCTAATTAACACTGTGGAAATAGATTTATAATTTTAATTTGCTATGATGTCTTGTATTGCCAAGTCCTTCTCGGCAATACAATCCTATTGACTATCTCCTAATCCTGCAGTGCATCATTAATTAAGACAGTTGCTAGTAGTTAGTTAGGTCTTCTTGTGAACCATTCTAAAGTGAAGACTATTTATGTTTTTTAAAGTATTTGTCAACGTAGACAAAACCCTGAAAGGCCACAAGTTCCTTTATATCTATGAAAATCAGACTGAAATCATAGTCAAATCAACTGTTCTCTAATCATTATTACATGTCTAACACATGGTGTGAAAGAATATTTATATGAACATTTGCATACATATGGACATTATATATAATAATTAATTCATGAGTTATTAAACATTAATAAACAATGATTATGATGGTTTTGGAAGTAATGAGTAAAGCATTAATGGATGTGTTAATTCATAGCTTATTAAGTATGAGTCATCCTTATTAATTACTTATGTTTTCAAGGTTAATTAACCATTTATTAATGATTATGTAAGACTATATAATGTAGTTGTGTGTTACCAAAGGTTTCCAAGTTTCTCTGTGTTTTAAAACAAACAGGAAGCTCCTGTAAAAGATAATTGCTGAATGGATTTATTATAAAGTCAGGGAAACAGATAATTTAAAAAATAATAAATTGAGAAACATTTTTGGAATATTGTCACAATGTCAATTGTCAAATACTAGATTCTGTTCGTTTGATTACTGTTTGATCTTGGGGCAAGGGGAGAAGCAAAATTTCATCTTGGCAACCTGAGTGTCCCTCGTGTTTCCCACCAGCTCTTTATGATCCTTCACGGAAAAGCAGGTAAAGAAAATAGATGGATGGCAAAATGTTATAATACTTTTCTTTATTCAAAGAGAAAATATCTAACTCCACCCTCCAATTAAAATAAAACCATTTCTGGATACATAACAACAAAGATCAGAAATACCACATGTTGTACTTGAAGCTTCAAAACAATAGTTCATAAACACTTACAGATGATGACCAAGTCCATCTTTTATCTGCAGTTTATGATCCTAACCATAACCACTGCTTTGTTATGTCCCAAAATGGTTTGAGTGAGTATGTTCATATGTCTCTGCAGCACAATACAAGTACATATACTGTACACTCACATAACGTTTGGAACAACTTTCAATTGAATTGGCGGGGATGATGTTAACATTGTATCGTCTTTTTCTATTGATGTCACCGGTGCACATGACAAATGGTTGTATTGTAGGAGGTGTGTTACCCTGAGGAAGTGCACACCCTGACACCAAACCTCCCAAAACAGAGGGAGGATACAGTTACCCTGTTAACCTGTAACATTCAAACCTCTTAGGTAACTTGGATTGATGCAGTCACATCTGCTGAGGAACACAGCTGGAGCAGCTGTGCTTTCAAGGTGAAAAAACAAGCATATCCTATCTCAGTTTATTGGAACCAATTCTCTGTATCTCTCTTTTCTGGGTCCAACAACAATGTTCTGATCTTCAGTGACCTCAGTGCACATTCACTTAATATCAGCTTGCCTAAAAGGAAGAGTGAATCTTATTGTCTCTGTGTTTATATAATAGCCAAGTTCATTTTAAAATCCATTCCTGTGTTAATTACAGTCTCCTCTGAAAGATGTGCTCAGTAAGATAACCTGACCCTGTAATTCACAGCCTGAACTGACAGACAGTTTTTCTTTTTTCTCATAAGAACTTTAGGAGGTGGTCAGTGTAAACTTTGATCAGAGACATATAAAAAAATAAATAAAAAACCCTCAAGCTATAGTTCAAATCTTTTGAAGTGGAGTAATTTAGAAAAGGTTATGATCAGTAATGTCCCACCTGTTGTAAATACTGTAGCCCTTTGAAGGGTTTATTTAAGTTTGGAGACATAAAGTCTAACTCTGATAAGCTGATAACAAGACCAAGAGCAAAATACATTACTGCCATATCAAAACAACTTACAGTAGATGTAAAAAACTTGATAGCACTTACAAATACAGTTTGTAAACTTTATATTATTGTTTTTTACCATCAATTTTTTATAACCACTTCACCTTCCCTGGTCAAGGTGAAGCAGGGTCCTCTCACCAACAATTACTGAGCGAGAGGCTGATTGTGAGTCCACCACAGAGCCTCATAAGGCATTTTTTTCATTGTTAGGCCTGGCCAAGCTCCACTCGGTCTGGCCTTAGTTTACCCTGGGCCTAGTTGTGTTTGCATGGACCAGAGAGCCGCCTCAATGTGAGTGGGGATCATGATATTACACCCACGCAAATCTTATTTTGTTTTATTTATGAAACAACAATAATGGACTACACCAAATTTGAAGGAAAAGTACAGAAGATTGTATTGGACCATCCAGCAGTCAGGACTAGAGGGTAGGATGTTACAACAGGACAGTAAGCTAATGGTAGTTAATGTTAGCTTCTTGTTGTTTGGTAGCTTGCTACAGTTGTATAGTTGAACTTGTCAAAAAAACAATAAAGTTGCTGCAAACAATTCAATGTAAAGTAAAGTTAATCTCATCTATGCTACATGACACCCTGGTCAGTGAACCAATTAATGGGCAACAGTAGCTGATATCACGGGTTTTGGGGTTCCAGAAATTGGGGCTAATGCAAAACACTGAACCCGAGTTTAAAGCCTGGGCCTTGCAATGCAAAAAGGCCTGTAGAGACAAACGAGGCAAACAACCATTCACATATAGATACATATAGTTCATAAAACCTCTACTGAAAATATCTGAACCGTCATTTTAACATTTACAATATTATTCCTGGGGCATTGTACATGCTTTTTTCTAGTTTCTATAAGGAAAAGCACCCTCACACAGCTGTTAATGTTTCATTGTTTTCTCAAAGGTGCTCAAAATGAGCAAACTGTATCTATATCACTGTTTTCTGATGTTTTCTAATCATTAACATCATATGTAAATAGAAACCCAAGCTAGAGTTATGAGTTTGTTAGTATTTAATCAACCATCAATCAAAAAGTTTTGTCACATTTATTGTTGTAGAACAGCCCTGTGAACTTTTTTCCTCCATGACTTTGTTCCTGTATATTTTGTAAACTTGAATAAATTACAAAGCTCAGCATAAATAAGCAAGACTTTATTAAAGATTTAATATCCCTTGGATTCACAGCTGTTGCTATACTGCGTGTGTTTCCCTTTATTTTCCGTCCAGTTAGATGTGAAATACCAAAATTACTGTCTGAGTAAAGTTAAAGTGTTTGGCAGCCGTACAGATGCTGAGGACCACTCCCCTCCAGCGGTAACATAACTGGGAGGTTGCTGTCTGTCTTTCCTGGGGCAAACTGCCACATAATCACCCATCCATCCAAAACACACACACGACACCCAGAGATCCAAGAGTTCACGAGCGCCTGGTTCCGTTCAGCTGAGCCGAGTGGAAACATTCTGGGGAAGGTTTTAGAGTAAGTTTTCTTTTTTAAACGCGACATACATCCCTGTTGTTCTTTTTATTGGTTTGTTTTTGCGCGCCGGAGCAAGGACGGAAGGAGGCGCGCGCATCTCTGCCTCGGGTTTGTGCCGCACGTGAGGACCCTGAGTCCATGCATCGCGCTAGCAGGTGAGATCAAAGACCCGCTAACAAAGCACTGGTCAATAATTTATTCAGACTGGCATGCCATTTACGAGTTTTTTTTTTTCTTTTTATTACTTTTTAAAAACTTCATTTATCGGAGGTAAATAAAAGTAAATATTAGCCAGCTGGAAAGGGAAAACAAAGCGACAAAACTTATTTTCATGTGGTTTCAGCAGCTTCTTTTTGTTGCTCGTTATAGTTATTGGCACTTGCTGTTTGCTACTTTGGAGGGCAAAGGTTTCCATCTGTCCATCTAATAGTGGTTTACAACTCTTAAGAAATATTGACAATGTGCCGTTTTAAACTTATTTATGGATATTTGACAGAGTAAGATCGGATATTGTTTTTAGTCAGAGTTGGGGAAAGAGATATCAGTGCTGTTCTAAAACAAATTAATGTGTTTATCTTGGCAGAAGGTCTCATAATGAATCTTTTAATATGACATTTTACTATAAATCCATTCCAACATTTGAATAAATGATTTAGATTCACATTCTGAAAAAAAATATGTGTTTTACTTGGGATCAGAGAAAGGCACCAATAAGTTTAAGTTTGGCTAAAATAAACAAACAAAATGTTTACCAAATATTACACTATTTATTAATGCACAGGATTTAAACATTTACGCACCTAAAAAATGAAAATTTTGTGCGTTTTAACTAAATTTTTTTTAGTGGGTGAGAATTGTTTCTTTTTTTTCAATAAACTGATGTGTATATATATATATATATATATATATATATATATATCAAGATTTCTTTATGAAGTTGTGCAGGGGGGAAGAAATAGCACAGTTATTTATCTATCTGTGCTTTTACATCAAACAGACTCCATGACTCACTTTCCTCTCACTGCGTCTCTGATGGTTTATCTAACTCCTTAGAAGGCGCTCTGGCTTGAAAGGAGTTTTGTGAGTGGAGGCACAGAAACTGATGAAGTGAGGCAGCAAAAGGAAGGGTTTGCTGTTGTGATTATTGATTTCTCTGGCTGTGTTTCAGGGCGTTCGGTCAGCATGACTGTGGTTGTAAAAGATTCCTGCTTCAGGCCACAGGAAGACAACTCCTTTTTGATGTTTTTTCCTCTCTTTTCTCTTCTCCATGATCAAATGTTACGTCACTTAGATGGTGCCAGGTAAAACAGAATTAGTGTGACTTATCTGATAGCAGAATAAGTAATTAATTTAAACTGCAGCCATGATAACAATGAATCTTCTGTTTAAGTTTATACTGTAGCTTATGGCATGTCTGGGCCAATCCAAAATCTCTCTAAAAACATCAGATGTGCTTTTAATGGCCTAATGCACCATTCCTGTGCTCTCTGACATCATCCTAACCAGGCTGAGTTTTTTTTTTTCCTGGAGGGTGATGAAAACGAAACATAAAAATAAAACAAAACAAAATTAAATGGTGCTTTCTCTAAACTCATTGGGTTCTGATTGGAAAGTACTAATAAAGTATGCTATGTCCTTACCTAATAAGGATAGGTTTTCAAAATCACTCAGCACAGACAAACAAAACATCTAGTACCTTTACTGTGGTGAGGATGTTTAAAGAGCCTACAATAACAGTTAGGTGCCAATGACTTGCAGGCAGACAGCTTGGCTGGGTTTGCTGATCCTTAAACCCTGTGCTGTCTCTGGATCCTTGGTCAGGAAACTAACGGGAGGCTTATGTGGACATTCACTGCTCTGCTTTGCTTGAGAAATAACCACAGAGCTGGATCTCAAGTTTGTAGACAACAGTTAAGTCCTTCAGAGGAGTTGTTGCATAGCATTCATGGGTGTATCCCTGTATCCTCAGGCTAAGAGGGGACAAGTGAGTGCACTTATATCTGTCAGTCACTGTTTTCATGCCCTAATGCTCCCATCTTTCCGCCTCAGGATGGTATTAGCTTGCTTGCGCACAAATGCCCAAAGACACAGACGCTCATACACATTCAGACTTGCACGCTCAGGTCATGCCTCATTCAGGATGTGTCGAGTTACTTGATTTGTTATCAATTACCATTAAGCCTATACCAGCATGTTTATCTGGATGTCATCTGCTCGGTTGCGTGGAAACGTCTCTGGTTCGATTAAACCCTCTGACTTTGTTTCCATTTTGCGCTTTTTTTTTCCTTTTTTGTTTCCATCTTTGCTATTGAAGAGCTGAAGCGCAGATCAAGTATCACTTCCCACAAACCCCCCCTTACCCACCATCCTTTTCATTAACCCTTTTGTGTAACAGCAGACCTGAGCTTGGCATTGGTCCAGACTGGAAAATTAAACCACAACATTAAGCAGAAAGTGAGTCTTATATAAAAGTTACACTGCATCACAGTCTGTTTTTGCTGTATTTAGTTATCACGGTGCAATATTCTCTTACTCTCAGTGTTGAGATTTCAGACAAGACATGGACAAAACATGGACAGACAAAGCCTAAGGGTTGGAATTTTATCCATATCATTTCCTCTCAGACAGACTTCACTCAGGAGGAAAAAACACAGGAAAATACTCACACCTGAGGATTTTAGTTCACCTTGAGTTCATAAATACTGTTTCCTTGAATCATTTAATCAAAGAGGGAAATTGTTTTATATAAATATAAAGCAGTTCAACTGAAATGTCTCTGTGATGCAAATGTGTTTTAGAAATAAATTAACTTGACTAGGAGACCACAGAGTGTGCAATCTTGAGTCAATATATATTGGTCTTGTGTGAGAGAGATGTTTTTTTTCAGTCATTTGATTATTTATTGGATTTATTAGAAAGCAGAGAATCAAATAGTTCCCCATTAGTAGACAGGTATTGGATTTATTTACCTAAAATGTTTTGTCGATGCCTTCATTCAGCATTTAAAGTTAATCTAATGCAGTGTTTTCAACTTCAAAATTCTTTTCTGTTTCTGTCAAAACATTTAGATGATTAAACTTTAAGGGGATATTCTTACTGTTTAATTTGCTTTTATTTTTTGGAACAAAACTGTACATTCCCAAGAGATATGCTGACAAAACGCTTTCATTCAAATAATATGAAGTAATGTACTTAAAATTGTTTTAAATTAATTGCAGCTTGTGCCTTTAAGTTTTCCTTATGACTCAATGAGACAATTAGGAGAAAATATTATCAAGTTATTGTCCAAAAGTTGCCAAAAAGCTTATAGTATAATTGTACTTGGGTTAGAGTTTGATCTTTGTCCAAAATATTCTTCATTTTCAACAAGGATCACATGTTTCATATTTACTTGTTTTCTATAGATGGTTAATTCCCGAAATGAACTCTGAGATGAACTCTGCTGAATGTGTTTGGTGTTAACCTTTTTTTTTAGACAAAATCAACATAAATCTTACACCCTTTGGATCAAATTTATGAATAGTCTTTAGACTGAGAGCTCACACTGCTGTTTTTACTTTTTGTCTCTTTACTTGTTATTTAAAGTGAAATAAATCACCTTTTTTTTCCTCTCCAAGATAAATGATTTATTTAAAGTGCTCACAAATAAAGATTAAAAGCTTATCCATATAAACAATGTTTTTCACTACAATTTTTGTTATTGACGCTTATGCGTGCAAATACTGTTGCATTGCGATGGTCCGACATTCTCCCAGTGAGACTTGAACTCACGCAGACTCAGAACACATTACATGCTCGCTTAATTGCGAGGTTAAAAAAAGATGATTGACTGTTGCCAAGAAAAACAAGTAATGTCTTGAGAGATAGAAACAATTACTTGTGTTGTTCTGCCAGGTCAGTGCCTGTGGTCAGGGAATAAAGACAAATAGCTGTGCTAATGCACTCTGTCCTGTGGAGATGGAGGGGGTCGATAATGGCGTGTTGCAGGGCACCTGGGTGTTGCTAAATACCTCATTAGGGGTGGTCCGTATGTGAAAATGCCCGTGGCCAGATCACATCTTTACCATCTGCTGCCTTCTCATGACTGCTGGCAGTTTCTGCTGTTTATGTTGTGTATTCATCTCCTTTTTGATCATCAAGCGTTCTAATTTTCCCATAAAGCATCTAAGATGCCAGATTCTCTAGAGGTGATATTTGATAAAAGTCAACAAGGTTGTGTTTTATACTTTATTAACGCCATCTTTGCTTGATGCTGAGCCACAATTTTGAAAGCTACTGAATTTTAGTCAGTATGGTGTAAAATAAACTGCATTTTGATGTGAGATCTGAAGCCAAAAGCCCCCTGAAAGCTTTAAATTAGTCATCTTTATCAAGTTTGTTTCTCATGACCCCCCTCCCCCGTCCCGCACCGCGTGCCGGCCATGCTGCCAAAGACAACAGCGGCTCAAGTCGCCAGGAAACAGAGGTGTTAGCTTAACCCACATGCTACAAGCTGTTTCTCTTCTATCAACTCTCCTTCACCTTATTTTTCACTATTCAGCTTTGTCCTTTATGATATTCTCCTTTATTGTTTTTTCTACCATTGCATTTGTCATTCTTTTCTCCATAGATAAACAGTTTTTAAAAGCACATTTCCTACTAGTTTTGTCGGGTGCTTTTTGCAGAAAGTGGCTTCACATGCCTGTGCTGCTGAGAAATGTGAGTACTCGAGCCAATAATAGAGATACATGACTCAAATGCTTCTCACTTGGGTGAAATCATGTCACCGCTGTCCTCCAGACACTGCAGGCAGGATAAGCCTGACCAAAGGCACTATCACCGTCACTCACAAAGTGCAAATAACACATGGATTAAAACCTTTTGACTTCCTTGCTGTCTTTGCCCATGGCTCATCCATCACATAGAGAGCTCCATATCTGTATTTCTAACCTTGAAGGTGTGAAGGTGCCTCAATTTGTCATCTTAAATAAACAGCAGTCTGTTTATCAGGGTCTAATCCTCTTGGTTTGAAAGCTTGGGGGGTGACTTGGTGAGCTCACTCTATCTACAATGGACTTAAGCTTTAAATACCAGATGACAAACCTGGGCAGGGGAAATAAATGTACCCCAAAAAAGATATAGCGTCATCTTCTATTGGATTGTGTTATAAAGATTTGCATTAGTGTGCACTAATATACGTCCTGAAACTCATTTTAAGTGATTTACAATGTGCTGCATACAGAATAGCATCAACCTAAATGGCAGATATGCAACTTTTATTGATTTTATGCCCTGTTCTTCTGTCTGCAGGCAGCATGTTTGGCTTCAGAACCTGGGATAAGTGCGAGTGTGTGCACCTCATCTACATCCGATCAATTAATTTAGTTTGACACTGTTTACACTGTCATTTGACAAGTTGATTTGTGTTATCTGCGGTGGGTGAGGAGGAAAAGTAATGAGGGCAGCTGTAAGGTCAAAGGAGGAGGCTTTTCTATGCATTGATACATTTCTTCACCAGTTGTCTGGTTAATTAGTAGCTAAATGGTTTTGGAAACTACAAAAAGGCAGGTATTAAAAAACCTGTGATACTGAGTGGAACTTAAATAAAATACAATTTACTGGGGATTTTCTGGCATTTTTTTGTAAAATATCTTTGTCTTGTAGGCCTCTTTGAGTCGTCAAATTATAAACAAGACATGGCTCATGTTATGCGATACAAAGGAAGAAGTGACAGGGTCACTGGCCACATGGTGAAACTAATGCATTTAACAAAGAGTTAAATAAGATATTCCTGTGAAAAGGAAGCAAGGGAAGAGATAGAAACTGAAAGAGGAATGACCAGAGGCAAGGCGGTAAAAAGTGTCTGTTTGGTTAGTTTGACCTTTGTTTCGAGCAAACACATTTGCAACATCACAAAAGGAACACTAGTGACCGGCAACAGCTGATGTAAGAGAAGCAAAAGAAAGAAGGCATGCCTGCAGGGCTCCATGGTGAAACAGCTGAATGCTCCCAACAGTTACAAGTGTTCACATCCTCTGTAAAATTAGATGAGCGCTCACACACCCTCATGCATACTCACTTGTGAATGCTCCACCCTTGCTTAACTTTTTTCTTTTACGCTGGTCTTTTCTCCCACCAGGATTGAGAGAAGAGTGAAAACGTAACAAGGCTACTGAACACATCATGAAGACAGAAGACGCTGGTAATCAGAGATGGACTAGAGCTGGGGTTCTGTTCCGCTTGTCTGGCAGTGATTACAGCACTAAAGGAAGGAGGACTTGGGTTCAATCTCATCCGTTGGTCCCATTAGTGGGACTGATTTTGTTGGCCAGCCTTCCCTTTGGAGTGAGCATCAAACAGAGCGTCCCCAGGGTCAAACTCAGCTACAAAGGTAAGAACTGAAGTAGTGATGATTGCTAGTTTTAGTGTTAGAACAAATTTCATTTAATTATAAAACGTTTAGACAAAAGCTAAGATCATTTGTAGGGATTTAAATTTTGACATTCATGATGTTTTTTTTTTTTTTTTTGTTTCATTCTTTTTATTTATGTCTGTCATTCTTTTCCCTCTTTTTTTGTAGTTTGAGCACAGTGACAAAACAAACCAGAGCAGTCATACATTTACAATTAACACTATTTAAGACGTGTAGTCAAGTGCAACATTTAAAGGGGACATAACACACAAAATCCACTTTTTTTATCTGTGCAGAAAATGTGAATTTAGTCTCCCCCAGTTATCTGTTTTCTCTGTTTTCTAATATGTTTTATGAACTAATACATCACATAATTTGCGACAGCATTTCTAAATAAGGTCTGGACTTACCAACTACAATTTCATCTTCTTCATTCTCCTCTTGTTCTGGGTCAGACTCTGGCTCCAACAGGTAAGGCTGGTTAGACAAGTCTGCTGTTGTTGGCATCTTTAAATTAATTTGTAACTAAAATGTTTTTGTGCTGCTATATAGTATTATCTCTGCTATCAAACTAGAATGGACTAGTCTGGAAGGTGGAGGGGGCGCGTTTGGATTTAAAGAGACAGCCTCGAAACGAGTTGATCTGAGACACACCTCAGAAAATGGGTGAAAGAGGGGCTTGTGGAGCTACAGTAAGGAGGAATTAAGACCAAAGCATTGCAGTTCCATTTTACATAGATCCCAACTTAATGATTAAATGTGAAAAAGAAGGATTTAAAAGTATGATATGTCTCCTTTAAGATTCATTAACAGATCCATTAGCCCACATCATAACTCCATGTTTAGCACTTAAGGTTTTTATGATTACTTTTTGTCAAGCATGAATGCGATCTTTAAAAAGTAAATCCTTATTATGCTAAACCTAAGCCATTTTTTACTACAGCCAAAATAACTACATACAAATGTTTGCTTTTGAGCCAGCACTTTGTTGCTGTGTTTATGGGGCCGCGGTAGCTCAGCGGTCAGTTCCGCGGTCTTGTAATCCTGAAGCTCCTGGTTTGAGCCCAGATTGTGTTAAAGAAAAACAACAATATTGTTGCTATGTTACATGTTCATAATCTTGGTGTACCGAAGACAGGCGTTCAATCTTCTGCATGAACATTATATCTGTGTTCTCTGTCTGTGTGTTTAGCTCCACATGATCTAAGTCTGTTTGCTTTGCGCATCCAGGGAAACCATAATTATTCTGCCCTTAAAACCCACTCTGAGCTGCAGTGCAAACTTTACATCAAAGCCTCTGTGTCTCCTGCACTGTGTGGACCACAAGAAACCACACAAATGAACTTCAGTCTTGCTCCATAAAACTGAATCCCCCACTGTGACCTAAAAGTAAACTCAATCTGACTTCAGCCTCTAAAGGCTCCCTTTTAGCTTCCAACGCTCAGTGTGGCTGGAAAAAGATGTACACATGTGTTCTTAGTGTCCAACATAAATATATTCAAGTAGCTGCAAGAGTAATGACTGCAAGGGACAGTGTTTACTCAGCACTTAGGGTAGCATTTAACTCTGCAGTGTGTCTCGGTTTCTGCTGTTTCCAATTCACATTTGATTACTTTCTAACCGGGCCACATGTGCATTTAAGCTATATTTTTTCCTGCTCTGCCATCATATCATTTTTGAATCTGACAATAAAAGTGGTGGACATTTAGTGTTTAGTCACGCAAATGATGATCCTGCCATAAAATGTTTATCCATAGACCCCTGAGCAAAAGCCACACAGCCACATCCATTTTTGGTCCTCTCAACCCAGATGACTGTGGTTTTAAAAGAAATCCATCCAGAGTGGATCTTGAACTCAGGTCTCCCATTTTGCACATATGTCATCATCATCATCTCTTCAGTGCTTTAAAGCCACACCACCCAGCACAGATCACTCTTCAAACCTCACATCACAACATCCCCCCCCTGCAAAAGCACAGTCTCAGTGAGTGAAGGGTGAAACGATCAAAGTGAAATCATCCCTGTTTTAGTGAGCACCTTCAAAACAAGAGGCTTCATGAACTTTACCCTGAAAATCCCGTGTTGAAGGATGAGCTTCGTCCAGTGTCAGAGTGAAGACAGTGTGTCTGTCTTCTGATGAAAAGGAAGAGCATTTAATATTCTTGTGACTAAATCTAATTTATTGGACTACAGTGTCTGATTATTCTGCTGCCTTTGTTGTTTGTGTGTTTGACCAAAACCATGAAGCAAATGTAACTTATCTCCTTGTGGCCTGTGTTACTCAAGATGTGGCTCCACTTAGTTTTAACTCTGTTTGTAAATAGTTGCTACTTAACTTACATGGATTTATGGAACGTGTTCTGTTGCTTTCTGACATTTGAAACTGGCTGTCACGTCACTCTCTACATGAATCATAAACAGAACATTTTGCACTGAATGTTAATGGCAAAGACTTGGATTGTATAACAAATACAAAACAGCCACATTTCAGCGGGTCTAAATGCCAGACACAGGAACGCTTCTAAATAAAATACTGCTTTATGTCAGGGTGTTGCCTTAGCTCATATGGGAGATTCCTATTCATGCTGCTGATGAAACTCTGGCCTGCAGTTGCCAAAGAGCAAACATCATAAAACATTCACATCTCTACACTATATTAGTGATAGACCTCTAACTGTGTTGTGCCAAAGATATTATTTGTGATCATAAGTTGATTGTTAGCTTATTATTTCACAAACCAAAAACTAAAAGTGTGGACATTTCCATTACATGTTACTTTCTAGATACTGATTGCCATAAAAAGGTTTTTGAATATATTTATTAAAGAGGGAAAAATGTACTTAAAATACAAAAATAATGGCTAGATGGTAACATTGTTATATATCAGCCATACTGATTTCTAAATATTCATCATCGACTTAAAAAAATCAAAATCAATCTCTGATGCAAATGAGAGAGTTCATCTTAGCTCCAGTTTTAGAGCCAATCAAAAATCTTTGATAATGTTGAGGACTCTCCTCTTTGAAGGGATGTGAGGATCACAGCAACAGACAAAAAGACTGTTTCATTGGACTCATAGAGCTGTGTGTTTACAGAACGGATTACTGTTAGCAAGAGTCTAGAGGACCTAATCTCTTTCTGGGAGATTTTAGTCTACTGGGGGCAATGATGTGTGTGTGTGTAGGAGTGAGCAATAGCAGCATGTGGGGTTTCTATATTTGAAAGCTTGTGCATAGGAGGGGGTTTTAGGCAGGGCAGCGTGGTGTGAGGGGGGTCCCAGAAGTTCAAATATTGAAGGTTGCTAACCTCTCCAATCCTTCACACCGAGAGGGTAATCACAATGTCAATCCTTTCAGAGTGACTCCCACAGGACACCCCAGCTTCGAGTCAGTGTTTACTCAAGGCATGTTGCTATACTGGTGTACTGAAAAGAGCCTGGTGATGGAAAAGATTTCCTCAGATCAGGGAGATCAAGGACACAGGGCTGAGCTGAGAAAGTAGCTGTGCTCAGCTTTCAGAAACCTTTCTTTAATATGAGCCATAGACACGAAGACTCCAAAACCAACAGTTAAAACAAGCCATATATGTTTTTACCAGTCTCTGTATGGTACATGTAAAGTGCACGTCAGGAGCCAACTACCACCATGTGATGGTTGAACAACAGGCATTCCACGTGCCCTCATCAGGATCTAATCTCATATTGCCCCTGGCATACACTTCAACCACAGCGCATGTTTAGGATGATGCTCACTCAACTGCAAATCAGGACTATGTGGGTAAGTAGAGCAATAGCGAGTATAAATAAACAAATTCCTGAAACCTCTGCTTTTTAACAGTTGCTTTTGAGTTATGAGATGACATATTCTGAGATGTTATTGCAAGATAACAAAGTTCCAAGGATTGTGTCACAGTTTGTGGAGGACTGAACCCAAGAATGCAGACAGACACAAGAAAAGCAAATAAAACTAGCAATTTATTTAAGAAAAAACAAAAGGCTGATGTAGCAACAAAATAATAATAATAATAAAAATAATAATACATGAACTGAGAAGTAATAATAAGAAGAATTGGACATGACATGAAGCACAACAAAGCTTGACTGCACACGAAGTGAAGGCTGAAAGACTAAATAGACGGGGGCTAATGAGGAAATGGGAGACATCTGGCTTAATAACAACAGAGAACAGGTGTAAGTGGGCGGGGTAGAACCGAGGAGTGAAGGGTGACTAAAATTCTGATTGAGGCGAAAGAAACAGAGAATGGCAGGAAACACAGGAAGCAATAGAACAAACTGAACACAAAGAAAACACAGAAGCCCATTGTGGGAAATAAAAAAATAATGACGAACCCAAAACAGAAAACCAAACACAGAAACACAGTGATCATGACGTAATGTACTGTCCAAATAAATCCTCCTGTCTTTTCTCCAAAACCATGCATAGCTGAGGTGTTTTAAAAACAGAGGATTAAGTAAATTCAAGTCAAGCAAAGACGGATTGTGTTTTTTTTCCTGATTAGGCAACCTTTTACTTGTCTGGAAAGAACAAGTTTGACAGCGTGAACCTACTGAAATATATACTGTAACTCAATTCTAGATGGTACACTTTTTTTTTACATGTAAGCTGCGTGCCTACAAAGAATTTTAATCTTTTTGTTTGTTTTTCTTTCTCTTGCTCTTGAGCAGAACTGCAGCAGGCTGGTAGCGTGTCTTTGTTTTCGTGCCCGGCAGACGGCCTGCTCGCTCACTCGCTGCTGTTGGATGAAGAGAGAGGCCGCCTTTTGTTGGGAGCCAGGGATCACATCTACCTGCTTGACCCTAACAATCTAAGCAAAGCCCCCAGAAAGGTATATATACAAATGCAACAACCATATAGATATAGGAGAAAGAATGACACAAACTAGCAGGGGAAACACAGCTGTTACTGAAACAGCTCTTAGGTTTGGATCTATTTAGGACCTTTGCTCCACTGGAGAAGCTTAGGTAATCACTAATTATTTACTTAAGCTTTAAGAGTCACTGCACAAATTTGCAGAAAGATAATTCTGAAAAAACAAAAACATAAATATGACTCCACCATAGGCATGTCACGATAAGCAACAAATTAATTAATTGCATGATAAATTAAAATGAGGCAGATTTGCCTGCTTGTTTGTTTTCTTTGTGTCTCCATCCTTTCTACACCTTTGTGTAGGAAGGAGTGAACTCTCACACCAGGTATTTGCCAGGCGCATGGTCTCGTAACCTCTGTAGCATGAGAGTGCCGTCAACAAGCATTTAGCTAGAGGAGCATTTTCAGTTTTCCGACACTTTCTTTCAGTACCCTCAGGGCATCGTGCCAAATCTTGGCTTTGCAGAGAGTTGTTTTTTTTTTTACACCACGTAAATTTTGCAAACTTACGTAAACTTTGTAAGCGGTGTGTATGTGACCAAAATTATTGTTATTTCATGAAGTCGGAGGAAGACACATAAAGAATAAATTGTGCCAGCTTGGATAAAGTTGGGCAGTGATGTTACAGCTTTATTAGCTGTTGTTGTGTTGTTTTCACAAACTCTGCTTCTGGTCCATTTGTAATTTTGTAAATTTCTGTAAATTTTGTAGGTTTTTATGTACGTAAATTTTGTAAACTTACACGAGCTTCAAAGGCAGGGCAGAGGGGTGGTGTGGGGGTGGGTCGTATCATTATATTAGTTTAAAATGGTCCCAAAACGATATTACCGTTTATCGCGATAATTTCTGAGACCATTTATCATCCAGCAAAACTTGTTATTGTGACAGGCCTAGTCCTCCATGCACTTCACTTCACCTACTGCTCAGATTAGACTTATGCTTGGAGCCACTTTAGACATGTCATCATCAGTTTTTCACAACAATTTAGAATGGAGCCTAATCTTGGGACACTTAAATACTCTCCTGCCATTAAGTGAGGTGACGTAATTTATTTTTTCTATTAGCATGTAGCTGTAAGGCACTTTGGTGTGTTTTGTTTTAGTGAAGCACTCACCTTTCAGTCAGCAGCAGTCTGAATCTGTCTGTCTGCTAAGGTCAGGGTCATCATGTTGGAGGACACATGCATGCACACACACACAGACAATTGCAAACATAAACATTCACAGAGACCATTACACACAAACACATGCTTTTGGAACGGTGCCACATGCTAAAGTTTGTGGATGTGAGTATGTGTTTATGCAGCTGAGGTTGATCCATCAGTGGGAAGACTGTTTATTTGATCTTTATCAAGTTGTTTTAACTGATAGTCTCACTCTAGGAGTCTCTGGGGTAGTCGATATCGATGTCAGGAAAAAAAAATGCTGTGAAACCTTTAAGGCCAGCCTGGACAGTGAACAAGTGTAAACCTGGTGTTTACGAGAAAAGGCATACCTGGAATGGGAACCACAGCCACTAAGAAAACATAACATACCAGGTGTTTCTGCCATGATTTTCTGGAGAACGCTGCTCGGCTGTAAACTTTTAACGACAGTTTTGGAACATAGCCTTATGCTTGGTCACACTTCATATTATAGCAGTATTTTCTGTATGGGTTCCTTAACTATAAATATGGTGATAGCACTCCTTTGTAGGATTTAGCAGAAAGAACACACTAAGCAGATAAGCCTGTTATAACACATGTATGATCATGGCACAGAACATTAAAGGAACAAGGAATAAGTGCTCCCTCTTGTACCAGCATCTAAAATGTGACTTTATTGTGACTGCATAAGTTAGCACCCAGTAGAGGACCCTTGTTGCACTACCTTCTTGTTCTTGTTACTTGTTTTTTTTTTACCAATACCCTTTCTGTAGGCAAAAATAGCTAAAAGAAAGAAACATCTGCTGAGCTTGAACCTGTCTGACTGTTGGTTCCAAATGTGAGGTGTCTGCTCTTGTTGTAAGCCTTTAAAAGCCACTAAAACATCTTCTGAATAATCTTGTGTTGCACCCCTGCTCGTTTCAGGTCAGAAGATTAAAAGCTTACTCAGTAGTAACCTTTTAACAATATAGAAAATCTTATATTCTACTTTATTATACAAAAGTAGGTAGTATAAATCTATAGTGCTTTTGCAATCTCCTTTTAGATTTATCTGTTCTTATATTTTTGCAACTTCAACATGATCATTTTTGTGGTTTAAACGCAAATGAAACAAGTACCAGTTTTTTTTTTTTGATAAAGGTATACACCTTTGAAACACATGAGAGGATTTTATTCTGGGGCTTATGTTTTGCTCTTTGGATCTATTGTGATACATGAAACATAAACTAATTTGTATGTTAACAGATCCATTGGCCTGCTCCAAGGGACAAAGTTGAAACATGCAAACTGGCTGGCAAAAATGTGAATGTAAGTACATCTAAGAGGAAAAAAATTGAGTTGTAGGATGCTGAGTAATTTGGCCTGTCAACTTGCCATGTGTGGTGTCACGGACATCCTGTTTGTCATACTGTTCATCCTTGTTTTGTTCTGTTTCTCTGTCCTTGCTTGTTCCAGTTGGAATGTGCCAATTTCATTCGAGTCCTCCACAATTACAATCGAACGCATGTCTATGCCTGTGGGACAGGCGCCTTTCACCCTATCTGTGCTTTTATAGAACTCACTGGCCACAGACAGGTAAAGTACAAATGAGTGAATAGCAGCTGGAAAAATTAAGTCAGGATTTGATGTTTAAGCTCAGATATCTTTAAAATGTATCTTTTTTAATCCACAGGATGGTGCATTTCAGCTACTGTCTAACACAGTTGAATCTGGCAGGTTGAAATGTCCTTTTGATCCCTTGCAGCCATTCACCTCAGTCATGACAGGTAAGATAACAGTGATGATAAAATTGACAAATTCGGAGGAAATTTATTGCTGCAAATCACCATCTTAGGGAAGTAAAGGTTTTCTTGTAAAAAGTTGTTGAAAATTTGCATTCATGTATTTGTTTTCCAAAAACTCCTTCCCAACAGTTTTGGCACATAAATAAGTAGCCAAGCTGACAGTTCACAGGGAACAACAAATTCATTTGGCAGACAATCATAAACATGTGTTTTAAAGTGCCTCTGCCATATGTTGCTAATTCTGTCTGCATATTTGGATTAACTGAGGTCAAGAATCCTGACAAATGCAGATTCAAGCAAGCCATAAAGAATAAGATTTTATAATAATGATAAATGCAGAACTGAACAGTAAAATTAAGAGGACATTCTCATTATGCTTTTCTTTTATGCAAAGAAATACTGTCTGCTTATCTCTGATAAATACCAAACATCCTTTCAGATCAGCACCTATACGTGGGGACATCTTCAGACTTCCTGGGAAAAGACACCGCGTTCACACGCTCCCTGGGGCCTCCACCTGACCAGCACTACATACGCACAGACATCTCTGAAGACTACTGGATCAATGGTAAACACAATCTCGCCCATACACACATTATCAGGCTGAGTGCACTCAAAAGTTGCTATTGCTTGTTTCACAAAACGTCCAGCCTCTCTGCTGATACAAAGGGGCTGTTTGTGCCGTTGGGATGGTTATTGGCATTCCAGAGGGAAGAAAACAGTCCACTTATTCATTTAGCTGGAACTTTTATATGAATGCCATTGCTGAACAGGGACCACACCTACTGGGGAATTTACAGTGTTCCACAAAGTTCACAGTCCTGCAACCCCATGCACGCACGCACACACACACACACACACACACACACAAGCATGCACAGCCATCCCCATGCAAGGAGCCCCTTCTGCATGCATCTTTAGTCTCGAGTGTTTTACAACACTGACGAGCTGTTGAGTATCAACAGTTGTCTCCAGCATCTAAATCCTTGCACATGGTCTTCACATTTCACAACTACATGGTCAGAGATGTTTGGAGTAATTTAGTCTGTCTCTGTGTCTCTCAGTAAGTGTAAACATTGTGTGTCGGTGGAGGGCAGTCAAACAGCACATCATATCCTCCAGTGTCTCTTTTCCTGTGAGCCTGTGGAACATCTTTTGAGTGCTGCATGACTAACAATGACCTTCTGTCGAGTGTGTTAGCAGCAGTTTATTAAGCTGTTCCAGTTGGAGCAATAACCCTCTAGTGTTTGGCTCAGCTTTTAGAGCTTGAGCTAATGTTGACGTAATGTCACTGCAACTTTTAGACTGTTGGACTCGTTCTCTCTTGAACTGGGACATTGTTGGGACACAAATTTTACTGTTTAACATGTGTTCTTCATTTTAGCACTATAATACAATAAATAAAGCATACAAAAGACAAAGAAGTGACAGGTTTTTATACAAAACAATACAAATTCATTTATAAAGTACTTTAAAAACAACACCAATGGCCAAAGTGTTCGTCAATAAAAATTAAAAAATACCAAAATCAGAGACTCATACATTTTCAAAACAAGAATAAAATCTACAAAATGTAGTAAGAAACACACAAAAACAGTTAACCATAAAACCATAAAAACAATAAAAACAATAAAAGCCAACATCTCAAACTGAATAAAAACATGTTTTTTATAATCTGTTTAATCTGCAAAAGCAACTTGTTCCACAGTTTAGGGGCAGCGACAGAGAGTGTCTCCTCTCAACCTAATTTTTGTCTCTGGGATGACTTCGTCAAGTGTCAACGTAATACGTGTCAACCCATTTGGACATTTACCCGTATCTTGACCCTCAGAAATACTTAATTTTCACAAAAAATCTGTAGCACCATCACACAATTCAATGGCAGAGGAGGGGTGTTTGGGTTTTGAGGGGACAAGTGATTTGTGGGCCGTGGAGAAAAGATGTGGGGTAAACAGTGTCTGTCACAACAGAAGGTCGAGGAGGTTGTAAAATTTTTTCCTTACAGACTGCCAGACGTAAGTAAAATTGAAGGAAAGTTTTTGAAAAAATCTGTAAGATTGCCCTATACTGTATGTCTGTATGAATTCAAATTGAGAGAAAATCTGTGTAATTTACAGACAATCTGTACAATTTGACACATAGATGACTGGTTCAACCCAACTTAAAGTACATTGCAATAATCTGAATGAGTCAAAATAAAAGCATTGATCACTGGTTGTAAAAGAAGCAGCAACTCTTGTAAATAATAACATCCCAAGTATAGTGTAGTGTCAATGAAACTATTAGATTCCAGTTCATGGTAAAACCCATTATTGGACTTTTTTTTTAAATACTTTTCTTTCTTTTGTTCCCTCTGTCTTCAGAGGCCAGGTTTATTTCTGCTCATTCCATTGCTGACACGTACAATCTGGATGACGATAAGATATACTTTTTCTTCCGCGAGGTGTCGTGGGAGGGCAACGATAAAAGCATCCTCTCCCGAGTGGCTCGTGTGTGTAAGGTGAGATATTACACGAGGAACGTGTGGACAGTACAGAGGAATAAAGTGGAAGAGAAAGGGAGGGGGTGGATGGTTGCAGAGACTCAGGTTGTGTAAAGAAAAACAAAAACATTACTAAACTCCAAATTTAGGTTGATATTAAAACACAATTTCTTAATTGATAACTTTTAGTTCCTTACTAATTGTAAAGGGTTTACAATTTTTTAATGATGTTATGGTTCCTAATAAATTCTTTTTGACAGATTTCTCAAAAAGCTGTAGGCTTAGATGGGCACAAAAGCAAAAGAGATTTACAGTTGAGGATCCTTAGTATGCCGCACAGTGTGCCATTAATCACCCCAAATAGAACTATCTGACACAGCAGCTTGTAGTTAGCCTTCAGAAATTTATTGCTAAATTCCTAAAGAAAAGCTTTCAGTGTGTTTATGACTTGGGAGTAAGCTGCAAGGCAGACTGGGAAGACATTTTTCTTAATTACAGCCCTGTTTTCCTTTTTTTCTTGCTACCATCTCTTTCTATTGTGCACTTTGTATTTTCGCTCTCACTTTTCTCATTGTTGAGGGTTCTTCTCCCTCCATGTGACAAGGCTTAGCTGAGTGCTCTTGAGATCAATTCTTTTTGAAGATTGGCATCATTTGAAGCGTCGTCTCGTAAGTGCTTACATCTTTGTGGGGATCTCTAAAACACTCGAGCGTGTTTTCGAGTGTATTGACCCCCAACAGCCTTCACTCAGATAATAAATGGGCTAACTTTAACAAGCTGGTTCTTTAAGCTTTTCATGCGCTACAAAAAGCAACACCCGAGTGCTCTTATAATAGCTATGTCAAAGATCGCAATTTAAAACAGCAATTCATGTGCTAAGGTAAAACATGGATTGTTATGCGGAAATCTCAGTTAATCTCAGAATGTTTTTCAAACAAGCTTTAGTTTCTTTCCTTATTTCAATGTGTTCCTTTCACTCTGTAATTTTTTTTTTACCTTTTTGAAAATTCCTGAATTTTAGGAGAATGTTAATTAAACACCTGTTTATTGAAGATTTTAATGAAGGGATTTTAAGGTCAGATTGTCTTTCTGGATGGCTGTGGCTCAGTATTTAGAGCAGTGGTCCTACAACAAAAAAGTTAAAGGTTTGATTCCTAGTAGAATTCAATCCTATATTGAGGTGCCCCTGGGCAAAACATTGAAGCCCTCATTGTCGCAAATGTGTATGAATGGGCCCCTTTCTCTTATGTAAACCACATTTATTTTACTCCTTTAAAACACCAGAATCAATAGCATATCAATATTAATCCACATTAGCTATGTTTACTTGGACATAAGTAATCAGATTAAACAACCAATCTGATTAAAAATGCATTGTGTAAACACCCATTCAGATTATTCTGACCTGATTCAGCTCAATTCGAATGAATTTGTAATCCAAATGAGAAGGGTGATTTATGCCGATTGATAATCTGAACAGCGTGCATGTAAACACTTAATCTGATCACCTTATTCTGATGAGGATTATTCGAGTGGGGATGGTCAACTGAAGCTGAGTAACTGAGAAATTGAGCGGAGCCCCGCTCTACCACGAGGAAAAAATATTATGGGATGGATTACGAGTAGACAACTATTATGGGATGATGGTGCATTCAATGCTGGCTGGAAATAAGTAAATCAGACAATAACCTTGTCAACAGAAACAGAACTTTAAGTGGCCTGGTTGGCTAGAAAAACGCTATAGAAGTACAGTCCATTTATCATTTCTATGTTCAAGTTCACTGATTAAAGTACATCTGGACTGCAGTTAGGTACAAAGTAGTCTCTTGGTCATTTGCAGTTTTCAGACTGTGTGTTTTTTTTATTATGTGATTATGTTCCAGAATGATGTTGGCGGGCTGAGAAGCCTGACCAATAAATGGACAACCTTCCTCAAATCCAGGCTTGTGTGTTCTATTCCTGGACCAGATGGCGTGGACACACACTTTGATGAGCTCCGTAAGTGACTGTGAGATTAAAAAGTGATTTACGCCAATAAACTGGCTTTTATCTTGTAGAAGTGGCCTTCTGTGAGCCGTTTATTAGAGGACTGAATTGCTTTAGCGTTGGTACTTTTGTGCCGATAGCCATTTTTAAATTCATGAGGAAAGTGCAGCTGAATGCTTTCTATTTTTAAACGGAAGGCAACACAATAACCTTTACACTTACCTTCTCTTTTAAAGAGGACATATTTCTGCTCCCTACCAGAGACGACAAAAACCCTGTTGTTTACGCTGTCTTCACCACTTCCAGGTATTGCAGTTTTTGTCTCGTCATCATGTTCACCTTCAGTGGGCTTCCTCTTTTCTTTTTGGCTGACCTTGTTGTTTTTACCTCCAGTTCCATTTTCCGTGGTTCAGCAGTGTGTGTGTACAGCATGGCAGACATAAGAGCTGCGTTTAATGGACCTTACTCCCACAAGGAAGGGCCTGACCACAGATGGGTAGAATATGAGGGGAGAATACCATACCCCCGTCCTGGAACGGTAAGTCAGTAACAATAAATCTCCCTCATGGAGCACATAGAAGCAACATTGTAACATCTTACTTAGTAGTAGATTATGTTTGGATAAATCAGGAAAATATACAACTTTTTCTTTTTTCCAAATGACCAAAAAATAAACATGAACTAATTGAAAAATGGTGGATTAAAGGATAAAAGTCTTCAAAAGCTGCAGGGTAAACTATTATCTGTCCACCCAGCTTCATTATTAATGACCTAATCATGACTTCGATGAGGTTACATGGCTTGTTGTATAAATACTGTAATCAGGCAAGTGAGCAGGATACATGGAGGATTTGATTCTGTATAAAATCCAGGTGTACAAGCAAGTGAGTCCTCACTCTAAGTTATTGTACACACAGAAAGGGGAATGCAGGAGTGACACAGATGGTTCACATTGTCTGTGCATCCTGCAGTTTTTATTCAGACCACAAGAAGGAGACACACACCAGTGAATCTTCTAAGAAGTGCTACTGGGAAACTTGACAGGAAATAAAGTAAAATACTGCCTTCAATCAACAAAAGGTCAAACTTTGCTTGTTTTGTTCCTCAGTGCCCCAGCAAGACATACGACCCAAGAATTACGACCACCAAAGATTTTCCGGATGAAGTCATCAGCTTCATTCGATCCCATCCTTTGATGCAACGCTCCGTGTACCCTCTGACCGGCCGGCCTGTGTTTACACGTGTTCGAGTGGATTACACCCTGACTCACATTGTGGTGGACAGAGTTGTGGCAGATGATGGACAATATGAAGTTATGTTCCTGGGAACAGGTAAGATGTTCCTCATCTCCCATATTTATGTGTGTAAAGTTTCTTGTTGACCAGCAGAGGGCAGTGGACGACTATGAGTCAGATTATATTTTTGATCTTTTTGCCATGAAAAACTGGATGAAGTTTGGATTATGAATGTGATTAAACACTGAAACACTTCTATATTAGAACTTTAATTGCAGAAAGTTTTGGCAGTTGGAAATTGATTCACTTCTAAATGACAATATACGTCAAGTGGTTTGGTTAATTTGACTGTTTTTTCTGCTTTTGCCACAGATGCTGGTTCAGTTCTGAAGGTGGTGAGCATCACTCAAGAGAACTGGACAACAGAAGAAGTGATTCTTGAGGAGCTTCAGGTGTTCCAGGTTGGACACATTTTGACCACATATTTTATTCGACTTAGACAATAAAGGAGTAGTTCATATCCTTTGGAGTAGAGTTCTGCAGAAAGGCTGTGGACATTTGATATCCTACCTTTTGTGGATAGTTCTTTGAATTACCTCAGTTTGGAGAACTAGAAACTAGAAAGTTCTGAATGGAAACAAACAAATTAACTAAGATAACTATAGATGTTCATTTGAACCCTGTTAATAAAAAAGCTTCAAAGAAAACTCAGTTTTGGATGACATAGTCTGCCAATACTGGCTTCTGGATGCACCAGAAGTGTTACAGCTAGCTGCTGCTGGTGGTATTTGCACTTGCAAACAAACACATAATGCTATGTAAATCAATGCATAGTTGATGGTGATGTAAAACTTTATAACTTAATGTTTGCAATAACATAAATGTTGTCCACTTTGGTTTGGGCCCCTCACCAATTAGCCATAAGGTCAAAAATTTGGACGTAACAATTTTAGTTTTTCCCAAACTGAGGTTGTGCCAATATTTTCACTGAACCCCACTTTAAAACATCTGAACTATCACTTTAATACTTACACTGTTTAACAGAATTTATAGTTTTTCAGCAAATTTATCAAACGAAATAATTGTCACAACTTTTTTTTTTTTTCTAATTCATATGCGTTATTGTGTATTGAGACACGGATGTTCATTTTCCTCTTTATTCACAGGGTTTCTCTCCCATTCTGACTTTGGAGATTTCCTCTAAACAGGTTTGTCACTTACTTTGCTCTCATCATTTCTGCCCATGTGTCTGCACAATGTCTCTGTTCTTTGCCTGCACTCACGCCACACACATTCAGCATGTCTTGTGACGCACGCCTGATGTGTCACAAGACATACTGTTTTATTTACCCTTAGTTAGCGCATGCATTCAGATTTACTCTGTCTTTAGCTGTTCTTATTTTCTCCCCCTTCTGTCTCACTAACTCAGGGTCAGGGGTGTCAGTAGACACTTCAACCCCAATCACAGCAGCCATTAATCTCCTGCACAGTTTGACCTGTGTCTGCATCTATGTGCCTGCTTGTTAGTGTTTTCAAGAAAGTCAATAGTCCATATGTGAAAAATGTATTGAACCAAGAAATCCCTAGATGGCTTGTCAAAGTATCGTTTTGATGTTCTAAACTACAGCACGTTTGCTTTGATTTTATCTACATTAAAGCAACACTGTTTCATTCTAGCAACAGCTCTATGTGGGATCCAGAGAGGGATTAGCTCAAGTTTCTCTCAGCAGATGCCACCTGTATGGCCAAGCCTGTGCGGAATGCTGCCTGGCACGAGACCCTTACTGCGCCTGGGATGGACACAAGTGCTCACGATACATCCCTGCATCTAAGAGGTTTGTCAGATGGTACAAAAACGGCTTTGCTTGTCTTTATGGTTAAGGAAGTGCTTTACAAAACCATTCAGCCATTGTTATACTCACATTGACGCAGGATTGTTGAGCCAATGAAAGCTGAAAAAAAATAAAAATAAAAAATAAACCTAAAAATACATGTATTAAAGAAATGCAAATTCATTAACTATTTGGTTCCCAGGTTCTTTTATGATATGTTTGTAAAATGCATTGATAATACTTTAAATTAAAGTTTAAGGTACTAACAACTTGATTTATATATTTGTCGTGATTTAGGATGGCTTGTAAAAACCCAAGTCTGCAGGACTCAAGAGGTCAAAGATAACACAAAAACAGGAATTATTTATTAATCAAATTGCTGATGGGGCAGAGGTACTACCTACAAAAATATGAACACTTAGACTCACAAGAAGTCATGTAAGGAGGAAATCACAACTGGCCACTTGAGGCACAATGCAGAACTAAGAAATGAGTTGATGGACAAATATAAAGCACCACTAATAAATCACAAACACCTGGGGAGGAGACCACTAAAAACAGGTGACAGTGGGCGGGGCAGGAGCAGAACAGAGAGGCAAGAACACACACAAGGAAAAACACTTGGGAGAACAGAAACACTGGAAAGGATCCACTAGAATAAATAAAAGTAACACACACACCAAAAAAAAAAAAATATATATATATATATCAATAAAACCATTGTATTGCCATCTTTCTCTTGTCTTCCTACCTCAGTAGATTTTCATGTCAAAGATCATTAGTGCTTTTCAGAATCAGAATTTCTATTTTTTACTTGATTGGTTGAACAGGTATTCTAAACCACTAGAGTGTAGTCCTGGAGGTTCAAAAGTTGTGTGTGTTGTTGTTTTCAAGTCTTTGGTCTCCGTGCTTTCACCCTCATATCTACAGAATCAGGACCCTGCAGCTATATAGGTCAAACTGCCATATTATTATACAGTGGGGGTGTTGTTATTGTTTGGGTATTAGTGGAGGCCCTGCTTTTGGTCTCCTGTGCTCTTTGAAAGCAGATCTTCAGTGAACACATGCTACAGATGTCCTATCACACACAACCACAAGGAAGTGAAGGAAGAAATCAATACAAGCTAGAGGAGAAGTGAGCAACACCACAAAAGGTTTATCTTCTATCCATTCTCTTCTTTTAAACTCCTCTCCTCTGTGACATTGTAGGAAAATCAATGCATTGTATTTTAGATGCCCCTCAAAAACGAATGAAAGAAAAAAAAATGTGTTGTTGTTAGTAAGGGAAATATTTAATGTGTAGCATCTTTCACAGCTTAAGACAATGTAAAAGCCCTTCATGATAAATAAATAAATAACAACTAGAGAATAAGCCTTTCCTGCAAAAATGCAGTGTGAATGCTTAATGATGAAAGATTTTTGCTGAAAGTCAAGCTGAAAAATTTCCAAAGCAAAACTGTTAGGCAAGTTAAATTTGAACAGCTGACTATAGCAGGACAAATAAAATGAACAATCTGCAAAAAATATCTAGTTCAAAAACCTTGCAATTCAATGTAAAAAAGCTAAAGCAGCTGCAATTTCTACAAAAATAGATAGTTCAAAAAGTTGCAATGTGTTGTAAAATAGCTAATGCAGCTGAAATGAGTAGAACAATATCTAAAATGTAGCTGAAAAAGCTGAAATTAGCACAAAAAGGTAGAAAGAGCATATTTGCTGAATTAAACAATAAGAAGTTGAAATGATCAGAAAAGTGAATTTAGCTAAACAAAGGCTAAAATGGCAGAAAACATCTTACAATTTCAAAAATCTGAATTTTGGTACTGAAAGTGAAAGTAGTCAAACTGATATTTTAATAGACCAAAATACAGTTTCAAAGCAAAATTCATTTAAATTCCAAACTTTAAATTTAGTTTCAAACCATTAAATTCAGTTTCGATTTAGTGAAATTCATTTTCAAACCATACACTCAATTTCAAATTTTGCACATTCAGATTCAATCTGAGCAATTCAAATTCTGTTCCTGCTGGCACAAGATTTATCCCATACTGAATCCCCATATAATTGTGTATCCTATTATTTAAGGTGCTTAGTATATAAGATAAAATCTGAGGAATAAAAGGAAGATCCTTTGTTTTCCAGGCGGGCCAGAAGACAGGACATTAAAAATGGGGATCCTGCCATTCAGTGCTGGGGCGCAGAGGACAGTATGTTGACCTCAAGCTGTATAGACTTGATCTCATGTCACTGTTTGTAAATGTTTTCACTGAAAAATCATTTCTTATTTATGGAAACTTGGCAATGGACTTTTTTGTAAATTCACAAAAAAAATTGTTCTGTTTTCTGCAGGTCTTGGCGGAGGTGAGGTGGAGGAGCGGATTATTTTTGGAGTTCAGAACAACTCCACCTTCCTTGAATGTATCCCCAAATCTCAGCAGGCCCAAATCCAGTGGTACTTCCACAAACCTGGATCTGAACGCAGAGAAGAGGTCAGCGCCACTGACACACACATTTGTATACAAACCAGCTCAACAGCCTCACATCAACAACGCTGACAATTTTAGCTCACTCCTCTCTGTAATGTCTGGAGCTGATCCATGTATTGGCTTCTTTTTACAATGACTTCTTGACAAATCAAAGCACAGAAAAGTTATGAGGCCAAGACAATTATGTCTTACATAACAACTCCAAGAATCCAAGAATATTACACTTGACTTGAGCCTCGTTGGCTCTGAAGCCGAAGTCGTAAACCTTCAGCTACAAATCATACATCACTCCCTGTCTTGCTGATGTTTATGGGTGCTCATGATTTTCTGGAAATATCTGAAGCCCTCTTGTCTCCAAGAGAAGTAGGGAATTTCGGACTCTAAAGCAGATTTGTACACATATGTTATGATGGGGAAGCATTGATTTCAATTGTTCTAAACATGATGACTTTGATAAAATTTTCAAGAGAGACTGCTCTTTTAATGTAGATTCTTGGCAATGACAGCCTCAAAACAAGTTGATCTGAGACACACCTCAGAAAAGGAGTAAAAGCGGGGATTGTGGAGTTACAATAAGGAGGATTTCAGACCAAAGCATTGCAGTTCCAGTTTACATAGACCCCAACGTAATGATTTAAATGTGAAAAAGGAGGATTTAAAAGCATGATGTGTCCTTTAAGAAACAAGAGGAAGGGCAAAGAAAGACAAACTTGACAACCTGGTCCTATCCTTCACTAATGCTTTAAACCATGCTATCCCAAATTACTGCTGACTCATCATCTGTGTCCCCACTTCTCACTCTTCTTCTTTATTCCCGACATTGTCGCCTTTTCTTTTATCTTAAGGGCGAGTGTAAGCACCAACAGGTGCAACAGTCGTTAAAGACCCATGTGTTCCCTAACAGACTCACACTTCAGACAGCTCTGTGTTTTTTATCTGCGTGTGTGAACATGTGTTTTTTTTTTTGTGTGTGCATGTGCGCAAACACACACGCACAGATCAAATCAAAACAGAGCACTCCCTAGTGACAACCATGTGTTTTGGGGGTAATGAACTCAGTGGGGTGTTTTCTTTGTTTGTGTGTCTGAGCATGCAATGATCTGTGACCTGTTGGACTCTAAGACAAAGTGATAAAAAGTGAGTAAACATTATTTTCTCTCATCCATTGCTTCATTATTTTATAGGAACAGACACCAAACAGATCCAACAAAATTAAAATGGAAAGAAAAATAGTATTTTTTAGGCATTTTTTGGTCCCAGGACGTAATAGCAACATTTTTATGGGATATGATTCACTGAAACTTGCAAATCAATAGTCGACCAAAAATGACTTTACCATGAAATGTTTTTTTATTATATACAATCAACTTTCTCATGTTTTGACATGATCTCACCTTCTTTTTAGATTTCAGTGATTCTACAGTAGCTTTAAAAAAATAGGTTTGCACTTTGCAAAACTCGTCTGAATTCTTGTGCTCTGTTTTAATTTTATTTATACATTTTAGCTACAGTATAAAAACACTGGTGCCAAAGCAGAATCCTCAGATTGGATTAGTTGTAGGATGTGTGTGCAGCAGGTGATGTTTTAGGTGTGACTAATCTCTCAGTCTTTGTGTTTTTTTCCTCTTGCTCTGTTTCCTTCTGTCTGTCATCCCCTTTTTCTTCCTCGTTCGTTAACCTTACTCATCAGTCCCACCCTAATCTCTCTTCACTTGCTGCCCTTCATGTGTCTCAGTTTGTACACGTTGTTCCTTCATACCTTTCATGTTGTTTCTACAAGTTCCCCACTGCGTTGCCCTGCTGCGTTTTTGGATTTTGATGGAGGCATCTTCCGCCAGCTGTACATAGCACCTGCAGCCCAGTCAAATATTTAAACCCCTCATGCTCTGCCCATAAAAGTCCGCTAATAAAGATGTTATCTGGAAGGAATTAGGTTGTCTTCCTCTAAAAGAGCTTGGTGACAGTTGGGGCTAGGAATGCCAAATCATTAAGAAATTACTAATAAGAAAAGCATGGAGGATGACGACTCTCATGGAGGGAAATCATTACATCAAAGCTTCCAAAAAGCACAGGACGTTAATTTTACACTTGAACTATCAAAGTAAGTAAGAGGTAATGTCAGATTTTTTTTGTTTGTTTTTTATTATTCTATAGAATCTTAAAAGTTGTGTTTTAATGAGTTTCTTTCCATGCGTGCTGACAAACACTTGTCACTTTTTTATGCTGGAGTTCTATCACTTCCTGGAGGATGCTGGCTTAGCTACACCATCACACAAACACACTCACACATAAAATACAGACCATCTGGGTAAGTTTAAATATCTGGCATTGCTGTTTAATCACAGATGTCTTGATTTTGAATAGCCGTGGGCCGGCTTATGGACCACAGATAAGCACATAAATACTGATTTTTATGATTTGAAATGGATAGATTTGTGAAAGTTTTACTTTTTTTATTGCATTTGCTCATGCGTTTTAAGGGTGGTTAGGTGTGTCAAGAAACAAATATATGATTGGAGAAACAATAGCGAGTTTAATAGCGTAGGAGTTTAAGAAAAACTATCTGCCTTTGCTTGAAAAACACATCATTAACGTCAAACTTAAATACCACCTGTGAGTTATGATCATACAATGCACACACACAGAGTCGGGAGTAAAAAAAAGGGAAAGCAAAGCCATGACACAACTGTTAAAATTTATTTTAAAATTCTGCTCGTCTTATCAGTTCCACCAATGTGGGGTCAGGGCAGGACTGTGGGAGGTATGCTTTTGAAGAAGGCTCACATACACACACGTATTGTGAACACACACTCACGCTCTGTCCCTCCAGTACAGCTGTGTTGTTTTAAGCTCCACAACGGCAACGGCACCACCCAATGAATCATTGTTAATGCTAAATGAAACGAGGAGAATCGACATTTTTACACCTTAAAGACGAGCACAAACACTTTTCCAAAGCGGCGCAAACTCTCATTGTGCATCCAACGAGCTCTCTGTAGGAGAAGATGACCTCTGAACCTTCTCCACGCTGTGGTTGAAACCCACCACACCTAACTCAACAGGGTTCCCATTTCAGGGCTCATTACACACCTTGAATACAAATCATGCGTGAAAATGTATGTGTATGAGCGAGGTACGAGTTAGCAGCCAGCATCATGTGGCTTTATGCCAATTTCTACTGTTTAATCGTTTTAGCAAACAGAAAAATGCATTTTATTGTATCCTGAATGCTTTTTGTAAAGTTTTATTAGGTTTACTAAATATATTGTGACTTTATATCAGTTCACATTATCTGTGTGTAAATGTGCAAAAGTCTTTGATCAGATTGAAATAGATCTGGATTAAATAATCCCAACATATGGTATATATGGGGCTTTTACTTATTTACTTATATCCATGTAAACATAGCTATTAAAAGTACATCACAATCTTTTATGCTTAACTGACGTTTTTTTTGGCCTTACTACACCTCAAGGAAATATTTGATCACTTTAAAAACTGTTTTATTGCAATCAGATTTCAATCTTAAACTAAAGAAATGTTACACAGCATATTGTTTAATAAATAAACTAATGTTTTGCCTAAAATACAATTATTTGACAGGAAATTTGGGTGATGGCTGAATGCAGTTAATATGACATCAGTTTTTTTTCTTGTATTTTTTCACTTTTTTTTTTTACAAAGAAAACCATTTATTGATTGCAAAAAACACAAGCAGAGTTATTCATAAAATAATATGATGAGATAAAATTGAATAAATAACATTTTACATTGTCCTCCATATCTATTCCTATTTTGCAGTAAAATATGATAATTAAATACTAAATCAGTAAGAACTGTAAGTGATGTTTTTCTTAATGGAGTTTTTTTTTTCTTTTTACTTTTGATTAAATATTTCAATATCTCCTTCACCACTGTAGTTGTAAATCTTGGATTTTTAGGGACTTTATAAAAACTTTAGTGGTTTCCCAAACTGAGTTAAATTATAAGCGCTTCACCTGGATTGTTGTGTTCCACATCTAATGTGTTTCTTTCTGTCGCTCAGGTCAAACTGGACGATCGTGTTGTCCACACAAACCGAGGACTACTGATTCGCTCCCTTCACGCCTCTGATGTCGGCGTGTACGTCTGTGTAGCCCAGGAGCACTCGCACTTCTCGTACACGCTCCTCCGTCTCAGGCTCCAGCTTGTTGCACGTGGACAGCTGGACCGAAAGCACAAGGTCAGCGAGGACGCAGCGGTGGAGGCGCAGCACGCGGCAGAGACACGTCAGCGTTACAAAGACTACCTGAGAGCAATGAGCTCCCCCTCGCTGGAAGAGTACTGCGACTCGCTGTGGCTGGACAAGAGGTCGTCAAGACCGAGAGGACGAGCCCCGGGAGTGGGCAAATGGAAATACATCCAGGAGATAAAGAAGAGCAGAAACAGGAGGCATCACAGAGAACGAGAGGCAGACGGAGAAAAGAAGGGTCAGAGGCGGGCAGTGAGGACAGCAGAGAAGTGATGGGTGTGGGGGTGGGGTGGAAAACAGTCAGGTTCACTCAGTTAATGAACAGGTTAACTGTCAAACAACAGTCTCAAATGTGCAAATAGACTCTTTGATTTGTCACCAGTGAAATATGTTTTAGCAGGTGATGCCAAGTAAGAGAATGTAGAATTAAAGTGCGGATAGATCACTTTTTAAACTAAATTTATTTTCTTTTGTGAGAAAATCACGTTTTCAAAAAAAACAAACAAACCAAAAACAAGATTTTTGCAAACAATGCAGTTACAAGCTGGTAAAACGCACAATCATTTGTTGTATCTATGACTGACGTGTGAATAATTGCAACACGACTTGCTTTTTCAGTGACTTTGAATCCAGTATTTTTTTCCCAGCAAGTTAAAACCTTCAGATAATGTTGATAATTTGTTATAATAAAACAAATTGATAGTAGTGTTAAAAGGAGAAAATGTGGAAATAAACCGAAAGTTTGCTCATAGTGATGACTTTGCCTTTATGTTGAGTAAATTGTAAATATTTATGTAACATGTACAGAAGATACAGCATGCTCATTTTGTCTCATTAGCCATTTGTATGTCTAAAACAATACTAATACGTTTGACTTTTATACAACCCTTCATTCTTGTTTATCATAGATTGAATAGATATTTTCATTTATTAATGTTCTTGGACTTTATTAAATAATTTGTCTTAGAAACTGTTTTGCCTTCGTTTTTTTTTTGTTTAGATTATGTGCAAATATAAAACCAACTGTGGCACAATGGTTGCAGTTTCAGGCATTTTTAGCTGCAAGTTGCTGCATGAGTTAACCATAGTTTAACTCTTTTAAATTACAATGGATCAAAACAAACTGGTCTGTTTGATGTAAGTGTGTGTGGACAACATATTCATCTGCAGCAGAAATCATACAATAAATAAATTTCTTTATAAAAACAAATAAAATGATGCTTTTATCTTAATAAAAGATGAGAAGGCATCTTTGTCAGCAGACAAACACTAAGCATCATGCAACCAAATGTTGTCGACCTAATTTATATGTTTGAATATTATATACTGCATAAATGCATAAAAATGTTTGTTTTTCAGTAAATTATTAGTTACATAAACCTTTGAAGAAAATTTTGTGCATAATTTATTAAAAAGATATGCCAAATAAGCATTTTAGGTCTCCATTACTAAACGTTTACACTAAGTTTATGATGGCTAGAAAATAGTAAATAAACAAATCCAGAACAAACAATAAAAATAAATCTGTTACATTTTATTTAGAAATTTGAAAATTATATGTAATATAATAGCATTCAGGTTGTTTTATGTCTCCTTTGTAAATTTCACGCTTGTTGTTGTAACAAAGCAAATAAATATTTTAGCCATTTTTTTTTCTTCTCTATTGTTTATTTATCAGTCAGCAGCAAAGAAGAGCTGAAGACAAGTTAGAAGCATCTTCTTAATGCACATATACAATAATTCATTCCTCTTTATGTAACAAAGGTTAAGATCCATACATCCATATTATAGGATTTTGTTTTCAACGTCAGAACATCCTTCATTTTAGTGCTAATTTGAACAATGACAAATGATGTAAAAACAATTGTGTTATATCACAATTTTATGATTATTAAGTGTTATGAGACGACACATAGTATTTCCTGCATGAATGTTAAAGATATCAAAGCTCATGACAGCAAGGTCAGAGCAGGAAAGGAGAAATGAGATGTCAGAACATAGTTGTCTTTCTCCATTTATATTAAAGGGTATTAACAGCTGTGCAGATGTGTGTCAGACAACCTAAGTGTCGTATGAGAGCAATTGGGTTGAGCAGTATTATTAGCTGCCTGGGGGTTTTTGGAAGTCAGCAGGTGTGTCTACACGAGCTAGAAACAGTTGTTCCTCCAAAGTAATGACTACCTGCAGCGCCTTCTGCCTAATTAATGGACATATGTGATCTCTCATCACTCCAGGATTTGTTACAGGATATAGTGATGATTGTCCATAAGCCAGATGGTTTCATTTGCGGTGTGATGAGCTGCTTTGGAAATCCAGATTCTTTAGACATTTTCCTGCCCTTTAACTTACTGGAGTTCATAAACTAGACGCAGGTGTAATGATCACTGCTCGACTGGATGTTGAGTTCTGACTTTATTTTAAATTGTAACACCTCATTACACGCTACAAATTTAAGTATGACTGATCATGACAGGAGTTGTTTTAATGTAAAGCAGTTTGTAAGTAATTTGCTCAAGTTGTTAGTGGAACCAGTTGACACAACTTGGTTAAATAAATTCAACACTTCATTTTTTAGAGTGTATAAAAGTATATATTTTTTTACTTTAAATTTTCTCATTATTGTGAGCAGTTTTATGACTTTTACTTTCCTATCAGTGAAATTTATTTTTTACCAAAGTCCTTTTCTGTTAGGGTGTTTTTACTTTTATTTAGTTTTTTTTTTCTTTCAAGTACTTTTTTGCAAAAAATACACAAGATAGTTAAAATGTTTTCAGATTCAAAGTCCTAAAATCTAAAAAAGAAATCTCCTTTAGGTTCTTTCAGAATTACATGCAAGGAATGTATTATCCTTATATGTGAGTGTAATCACATTGAAATACACATCTAATCTCAATGCAACATGCAGCAAGTGAATTTTAAACACACAAACCTTTAGAGATATTCTCAAAGCTTTAAATGTTTGATGGCAGCTACAAAACATCTGTTTCTGACATTTTGCACATAAACTATGGATCAGTACATTTTTCATTTCAAAATATTTGGCAGGGTTCAACCTGATCATATTTTTTTTTTAAATTCTCAGCAAAAATGCATAAAAAACAAAACAAAACACGAGTATTATGAAATTGCTAGTAAGCATCAACATAAAAGTAAAGATGGATCACACAGGGTGTTTAGATAAATTCATGAAATAAAAGTAAATCAACCATTCCTTTATTTTTTTTCAAACTGACTTATTTTTCACAATTGAATTGTACAAATAAATTTAATTTGAAGGAACAATTAGAGTAGAATGTGGAAAAGATATGAATGTCCTATTAGCAAAGATAAAGCTCATTAAACTAAAATCTTTGCTTTTAAATAATCTGTTGTGTAAATGTAATGACAGAACTCTAGATGTAAACTGAACTCTGGTGCACACGCATAAAGCACAAAACAGCATTTCTTTAAGCGGCAACAATAATTAAATTTTCTTATACCCAGTTGGTCACAATAAAATAATTCTGGAAAAATAGTTTTAGTTATATGGATTATCTTATTCTGCTGGGAAACAGGTTTGATGCAGTGCTACTGACATAAAAAGAGGCACAAGTATTCTGTTTCCCCTCTGCTTTGCTCAAAAAAAAAAGTCTGGTTTATATAAACTACTGCCAAATACCTTTCAGATGAACTTTGAACTTTGCTTAAAAATCCTCTTGGCTTTTTCTCCTTTGTCTCTCTCTTTCAATTTTCTTGTTTCCATAGATACATTGGTCTTTTCTATGCGTCTGAACATCACAATCTGAAAAGTTTAAAAATATAATTTGCCGTGCCTTTTTGCCAGGATGACCCAATGAGAGATGGGAGAAAGTGAAGCAGTAAATGAAAAGAAAGATGAGATGAGGGGAGAGTGTTGTTGTGTGTTGTTAGTGGCCCAAGTGGCTGTCCTGAGTCTCACATGTATTGTGGAAACCTGAAACCACGAGGGAGGATATTGTGCCAGGAAGGTTAATGAGCTCAGTAAATATGGAAATCTTCCAGAACAGTGTGATCCAGAGAGGATTTCTAGCTATTTTCCATACCGAGGTGTAGAGAAAGCATTCCAATTTCATGCTGATTTTTTTCTTATTTTGATTACATTTTTTGAATCAACTCAAGGGCTTTTCACCTTGTTTTCTTGAGCTAAATGTTGCAAACAGCTGAGGAACTTGCCTTCCAGGTCTGTTTTTGTTTTAGGGCATGAAAACAGTGGCAAAAAAACGAGAGAATCCTTCATTTAGAAAAAAACAAAAGAAAAACAAAACAAAAAAACAAGGTCTGATTTACAATATAATTACATTTATTCAGTTTAGTTATTTTAACGTAAAACATCTGAATGCCTTTAATAATTGAAATCTCAACCGTCAATCTTTAATTGGGTTGATTCTAGAACAGGTCATTAAATTGCTCAGTGGGTGGGTGGGTTGTGTGGAGGGTGCTGCCCATTGATAGTAGGTGAAACACTGCAGTACGTAAGAGAGCAAGTATTATATTTTACTTTTTAAATTTGTTTTATTTTGTTGCATTGAATCATAAATGTTAAAATTGCAAGACATTTAAAAAAAATTATTATTATTTATATTAAATTAAGAAAAAAAAAGTTTAAAAATTGGGGTTGGGGCAGGGCTTGATGGGTCAGAAAGAAGTCACTGACCCGAGGACTGCCAGTTGAATAGCCCTGCTCCAGAAGTTAGTACGTTACATGAGCATAATGATTCTTTTTTGAAGAGTTATTATCACTGGTTTATAGGATATTTTGAAAACATGCATGACAAATGAACACACACACAGAGGCGACAACATGATCTCCTGCCTTGATGTGCAAAGAATACAGCTGGTCCTTTTAAATCTAAAAAGCTAAAAATGTTCATAAAATCTTTACAGGTTTTTGAACAACAGATAAATTGCTGCCTTTTTTCTTTAATAAGATGCTTTTTTGTCTTTGTATGGGATTTTAGCTGCTACATAATTTGGAACTTTTTTGTGTATTTTGTTTCAAATTGCAGCTAAGCTCATTGAGTGACAGGTCTGGACTGCAGACAGGCTTCTTTGGCAGCGGTTTGTTTTGCTCTGAAGCCATGCTGAAGGGTTTAACGGATTTGCTTATAGTCAAGAATTTATTTCCATAAAATCTATACATTATTCCATTGTTTTTGGAATTGCGCTGCCTTTTTCTTAGCAACATTGCTCACCATAGCACCCCCGAGACGGGATCTAAATATTCACACTTTCATAAATCAAAAATGCACAAATATATATACTTTCTAACAGCTTTTAACAACATGTGAAAAACATTAAATGGGAGAAGCTGCTCTCAGCTGATGACACATTGGTCTGTTTCCATATTTGAAAACATGGCTGGGGGGGATTTCTGTAGGGTCACAGTGTAATTCATGTGATCTGCAGACAGCAATTGTGAATCATGAAGCTTAATTTCCCTCTTCTTATATTAACATACAAAAGCAGATGTTTGCATCTCCAGGAGGCTGATTACATTAAGAATTATTGTGCTTTAGTGTAGCTGTGGGAGCAACATGAGGATAGAACACATTCCTGACTGTTTGTGTTTCAGTACGAGAATCTGAGTTTGCATATTTGTGTGTCTCATGTTGCTGCTGGCATCTGCAGAGGGGCAAACAGTGTGCATATCCATGAAATGGATATGACTTTCAGTACAGTTTGATGCCACCCTTCTTGACCTTTAGCCTTTTAATCTGCTTTTCCAAATGCTCACATATTTGTCCTTCATCTTTGTGTTTTGAACTGCAGCCACAAATTCTTCTAATCTGACCTGGAAAATTTTTCGATGATTTAGATGACAGATATTAGGGGTTGTAGTAGCTCAGTGGTCGGTGCTGCGGTCTTGTAACCTTAAGGCTGCAAGTTCAACCCTAGATTGCATCAGAAAGGGCATTTGGTGTAAAACAATTGCGAAATCTTTCATGTGATTGTGCTCAGTGTTGCAGCCACTGCAGAAGGAAGCAACTGAAAGAAAAGCAATAACACGTGATGCATGTAAACTTTAAGGACAGTTTCCACAATTCCACACATCGCCTCATATATATGCTCATGCTGCTCTGATGCTGTCAGGAGGTGGTGTACGCAATGAACAGGTTACCAGATGGGTCAACACAGAGACTCACACATCACAAGGTTTGTTTTGGATTGCTGTCAAGAATTTCAGTTATTAAGGTTTTTTTTCTATTTTGTACCCTATGTACTTTTATTTTGGTTAGGCAGTTAATTTTGTGCCTTCAAATAGTTTACTTCCAGTCTTTTGTCACACCAGGTTTTGTTTTTTAATCAACTCACCTGCAGCTCATTGTAAATATCCTCTGAGTTATTATACACCCAGGTTTCTTTTACTTTATTTTGTAGTCTGTTTTTGATTAGATATCAAACAACTGTCTGCTTCAATTTAATAATTTCTAGTTTTTAAATGTTTTTGAAATTATCCATCTGGCTGCTTCGTGTCTTTCAATCCAACTTTTAGATTTTTTTCCCCTCATGTCTGTAAGAAATCACGTAGAGCAGCTACAAAAAACAACAACCATCACAATGTTTATCTACCTTTCTGAAAGGCCCACAAAAACTCACAGCAAGTCGTTATTCACTTCTTTATCTGACAGAAATGGGGACCAAATCCAGACCAGACAGTATAAAGAAAGGAATGACAACAACTACAAAGACAGGAAGGAGTGGCTGTCTACATATTGATTTTGGAAACTGAGTTGGCAAATCTTCAGGACTATCAGGTATGAGGACATAGAAGAAGAGGCAGAGGAGAGCAAGGGGTAAAAAAAAAGAAAAATACATAAAATAGTATTAGTATTCCTCTGCTGTCTGGTAGCAAGTGATGACAACTTCTCTTTCCTTTTTCAGACCACATCCCATCAGATAATCTGACAGCTAAATCAAAATTTGTGTTTGGCAAATCTAGATTTACAGTATATGGGATTCTTGATTACATTAAAAGTTTTTTTTTCCCAGTTCTTGTGCTTGACGGATGTTGTCTGTGTTTGTTATTCAGCTGAGAGGTGGACGATTCCCATCTTCCTTTGTGAAGGATGACTGGTTTCATAGCAACTCCTCTATAAAACTACTGAAATCTTTATGATATATTTTAATGTAGATTACATTTATACAAACAGGCTGTTTAAATACCTCCTGTTTGGCAGCACCTTTAGGTATTACTTGGAAAATAACATAGAAAGTGTAATTATATACCAGTAGCCGTTATTCAGTGTTTTTATAGAAGGTTTTAACCGACTGAAAAATGTTTGTTGTTACACAACATCCCACTTATACTGCTAATCTTGGCAGAACAAAAGTGCTGCAAGTGTTGTTTGTTATTTTTTTTAACAGAAGGTTGCTATTAACTTTTTACTGCATTTATAAAACGCTGTAAAATGTAAATAATGTATTGTCATTTTTACTTTACGTGCATGCTTTTTAGAATGACCATTGACAATAACTTACAGTAGGTGCCTTTGTTTTGGCTCGACACTTTTTATGTGCAATGTTTGCTTTTTAAACCAACAAACAGGTGAGCTGCAGAGCCCAGGGTGACAAAACAAAGGCATGTTCACAATTTTAACCAGGTTACAAAACTTTTTTAAAAAAAGATGACATCCAAGTTTATTTTGGCCCATTTATAACACTAACAAAGTGCGTACGTGTGTAACCGTGTATGTGCACGCCTGGTATGCTGTAAGGATTTTTCTGAGGTGTAAACGGTGATGAGTTGCCAGTGTCGGGAGATCTAAAGCCTAAATGAAACGTTTGTCAGGGTAACAGCTGCAGCTCGGTGGATTTCCACTTCATACTGCAATGAGCAGCCAAGAGCACAAGTACCTCCCCGCAAATGTCTCTGTTTACGGAGCTGCATTTTAGCAGCGTTTGTTTCCTTGAATACAACACATTTAATTGAGGTCTAATTAACACACGTCTGCATGTTTATCTTAGCTCGTCACCTTCACGAGGTCCGCACTGGCAGCTGCGCAAAGGGTCCGTTCTTGTGCAACTACCCACACAACGTTCCTCTCTGTTTTTAAGTGGATGAAATCCAGACAGAACAGTTATATTGAGGCCATGGGATATTTAAGTCTCCAGGTGCCAAGTTAAATTCAGCAAAACCATTACATAAGACCAAATCTGGGCAAAGTTTACCACAAGAAGAAACAAAAGGAGGGAAAACAGTCAGCTGAATAAGCAGAAATCAGTAGGTTGATTTGAAGTGACCTTAAGAGGAATTACTCCTAAACTTACACACACAAATTTGTTTTATCACATCTATTTTTTTAAACTATTGTTAGAGTCTTGGCACAATAGAGCAGCAGAGCAAAAACTGTGAGAATTGGCATTCTCAGATATAATCAGTTTCAGTTGCATGTTGTAAAGATAATTGAAAAAAAAATTTAGTTTTTTAAGTTCAGGGCCATTTTTCTAAGCTGAAAAATGGATGAAAATTAAAGTAGAAATAAAAAAAAGTCTATTGTAAACAGCTGTAAATGGAAAATAACTTCCATCTTTCTGATGCCACGGTCTACTGATCACAGGAGGTCATCACATAGCTTCTCCTATTTTTAAACACATTTGCATGATGGATGATTCAGTGCTTTCATAAAGGACAAGCTGCCAAATGCTTCTCTGACTGCGATAAGCCTCGTCTTGTAGCATTTGTCTTAATGAGCTCATTCTCCATTCAGTGCAAACTAATTACTTCCCTTAATCATCACCCGACACATGGTAGCCTATTATATTATTTTTATTAAACAGTGAAATTTATTAACTATTTTGTATATTAAGTGTCTTGATCTTTTGTCTCATCTCTTCTTGCCCTCCTCCCTGTGGTTTTGGAAAACCGACCCATATGGTTCCGTCTTTGATGTGCTTCCTAAATCCACGTGTATGTTGGTTGTCGTGTTGCTTTGTGGCACATTCTTGTTATCCAGCATGGGCGCTTTGCAACTCAGAAATACAGACTCACATTCTTTGTGTCTCAGCAGTGATGTTTAAGTACTGTATGGCAGTCAGATGCTTTTTGTAAAGTTAATTATTTCAGACATGACAAATAAATTCAGTCTTCTGTGTCGCTACTGCAAACAGAGACTCATCATGATTCATATTCAACAACTAAGATCCACACACCTGTACAAAGTCAAGCTCGACATTTTTACTCAGCGTGACTACAAAGTAACTGCTACACAGCTACCAGTTTTGGCAAGCATGAAGGGCAAGGCTATCATCAGAGCAGGAAATGTTCAGCAGCATTCTGCAAAGTGACAGATGACTGCACTCACTGCCTTTTTATGGCTCCTTCAGCCATGCTTAATGTTGAAATATGTGAAGGATTGAGCAGGGAATATATTTCACACAGGAAATAGAGGTCACATTCAACCTGCTAGGAATTTTATGGCAGTTCAGATTCCTATGCAGTTTATTGTGTGTGTGCACAGAATGCTAGGCAGGGAAAAGGAAAAGAGAAAGACAATGACATAAAAGTCACAATCAGCTTGATGAACAGCATACAATTCTCCATAGGAAGTGTCATTTCCTGAAATTCATTACTTTCGGTTCCCCTGCTTGTTTGGGTCGTTGCTTGTTTATGATACCTTTTTGCATCACTAACAGAAAACACTTCGATCATCTTTCCAACGCATTTACATCATAATCTGTTACAGTGTTGTTGCAAGGCCATCACAAGATAACTACACACTTGCAAACAGCAACTAACCTAATTGGGATGCTACTGGACTGAGAAAACAAGCAGAACTTACCGCAATAATAAGCTTTACGTTGCCTGCAAAAAACCCACGAGCTACAAATTTGTCTCACCATTAATGTAAAGAAAAAAAGCTTTAAGATAAATACACATCATATAAATGTCCCATGTAAAAGATGGAGTGCTTAATGAAAGAGAGATAGATGTGAGCAAATGGCTATTCAGCTTGGTTGTATTTTACATGTGGAAATTAGTGCCCTTTGAACAGGCATTGTTTATGCAAAGTGTATAATAATAATCACTTCTTCTGGGTAACTGCATAAAAGTGGAACTCTGATGATGCTCATCTGTGTGTACGTGTGTGTGCGTAGACATATTTGATATTATACTATGCTTATGAGGACATTTTTCCATTGGGTGGACATTTGCCTGGTCCACACAATGGGGTAAAAAATGTGGGTCAGGTTAGGTTTAGGGCTAAGGTGTGAATTAAGTTTAGATTAAGGTTAGGGATGTACCTGTGAGGTTATGTTCAGGGTTAAGGTTAGGCTGTAATGCAAAATCTACAATATGTGGGGACCATTTTTGGCATACAGACCTACTTGTGGGGAGCAACTGGTACTTATGGGGACCTAAACCTAATCCCCATGGGGAGAAATGCCGTTAGTGGGTCGGGGGTTAGGTTTAGGACTAATTGAGTTTAGGTTAGATTAACGGTCGAATGTGTACCTTTGAGGTTATGGTTAATGTCAGGGCTAGGCTGTAGAAATTAATGTAAGTCAGTGCAATGCCCCCATAAAGATAGCTGTATTAGAACCGTGCATGAGTGTGTGTACCTGAGTTTAAAGGGGAGCGAGAAAAACAAAGGGAGATTGATCACAGAGAGGTGTTACTCCATTGTGGGTTTTATGCAGGGAGTGTTATTATGTAGATGAGCATATTAAATGTAGTTGGACATCTAACAGCACGTCATTAATTCTGTAATGGCACTGAGACCTTAATGTTAGCCTCGGTCTTTCCTCGTGCTTCACACCGAACACAGCCCCAAGCAGCCATTAACCACCTGGCGATGCATCTCACATGCTGATATCTAGTCTGATCTTTGTGTTTAGCTACATCTCCAACCTCTTTTATTTTTCCCGTAGTTTTTTCTTTTTATCTCTCTCAGTAGTCTTTTGCTCATTCTTTGGTGTATTGTCATCAAAAAAGAACCAAACCAAAAACGCGTTAGATTCTAATTACTTCTGTTTCATCTTTTCATGCCCCTTGGCAGCTGGTGAATCCACAAATACAACACCTCATACCTGTTTAAAAAGACAAGCTCAGAGAAGCACAGCAAAACCCATTACCACAATTACCCAATTATCTCAAATGAGGGGTGATTATCAAGTGTCATCACTAATACTGCCGTGGCACAACCTTGAGAGTAGCTGTTTAGAGGGTCTGAATAAAGCCATTTGTGTCTCCATTTTCTTTATGTCAACACACAGCCACGCTCAAATCTGAACATACCTGCTGCCGTATGCTTAGTTTGATGGGTCATTCGGGGCTGCTTTCCATTTTTGAATCATTCAATCATTCTGGGTGAAGCTCTCGTATTATGTTGCAAAGGAAATAGAGCTGTTAGTGCAGTGTCACAACCTTTAACCTGGCATGTGAGGAGAGTGCATGTGGGTGTCTGAGTGACACCTGAGAAGCATAGATCACACTGTTAGGCATCCATTGCCATGCTGTTTTTGTATTTTCTCTGTCTCTCCATCAATCCATCTGTCCTAAAACCCCAACAAGTAGACCTCTGCTTGTCTGACACAGCAACGACTTAAGAAGACCGCATTTATCTTTTAATCTTTGATTACAGCCCCGGGTCTTCATGAATCAAAAGTCAAGAAAATTCCTCGGCACTCCAGGAATCTTACTTCCCAGTGATTATCCTATCTCCTTCCCCTGTTTTTTTTCCTTTCTGTCTGCTCTTCCCCTCCTTCTCCACCTCCTCATCTCCAAAATTTAAGACATCACACCCTGTGTTGATGGACATCTCAAGCACCATTTCAAAATAAGAGGTTAAGACCAAAACACTCTAATCCTTACACATTTGTCATGATGAATGCAGTTGTATTTGTGAGCAAGTGCATACTCGTCCTCCAGAGGTTGTAGGGGTCAGCGGTTAGGTCATGTGTATATATCTACACCAAGTAAAAGAGATGTTCACTGAAGGACAGAGGCTCCTGTGACTACTCATCATCTCCCATGAGGGATGGTGTCACTTGCCCATTGATGCCTCCCCCCAACTAACCCCGATCTGCCCCCAAGTACAGGCAGAACTATTCTTAGCTTCAGTGTTGGGGCTGTCTCCAGGGAGCAGACAGGGGGATTCTGTTACATCATACGCACAAACACACTCATACACAGCTGTCTTGATATATTTCCAATAGATTTTTATCAATTTGTTTAACTCTGGGCTAATTCTTATAAACAACTCTTTACAAACAAGAACAGGTGTCATCTCTGCTAATTGAGTGATAGACACCTGAATTTCTGGCTGCCTGTTGTTGACATGTTTGTGATGACAGACTCATTCCTGATTCCAAAAAATAAGCCTTGATGTAAGATGTCCATGTTTTTAGGTCCGTCCGTCCGTCCGTCCGTTTTCTTCCGCTTATCCGGGGTCCGGTCGCGGGGGCAGCAGCCTAAGCTATGTTTTTAGGTACTGCTGCAATTAGCCTATAAGATTTGAAGTGAACAAGTTAACACTGATATTGTATGTTCTGATTTAAAGTAAAGCAAAACATTATTATTATACAAATCTCCATACGAAAATAAATGCAGAAGCTGTAAAAGTTCTCAAGTGATTCTACAGCTTTGTAGCTAAACTATAAAGGAAGCTAGTATAAATAGGCTCAGACAGCTTGAAACCTAGGTACTAAAGTAAAATCAGAGGTAAAATAATAAAAGTAAACACATCACGTTACGCTTTTAAATTCTTTTTCACTTTTAAATCATTCAGTTGGGGTTTATATAAAGTACAACTGCAATGCTTTGGTCTGACTTCCTCCTTATTGTAACTCCACACGCCTTC
>JARVJO010000002.1:15224247-15249329 GCA_031762555.1 Cynodonichthys magdalenae | reverse complement strand
AGGGGTGAAAGAGGGGCTTGTGGAGTTACAATAAGGAGGAATTCAGACCAAAGCATTGCAGTTCCACTTTATATAGAACCCAAATTATTAATTTAAATGTGAAAAAGAAGGATTAAAAAGCATGATATGTTCACATTAAATTTTTTGTTGATTGTTTTGATTGATTACTCCTTAAACGAATCATTAGACTTCTAATTGGCACAACAGCCTTGTCTTGTTCATTCTTTGACTATGTGCATTGCTTGTGTTTGTAAATACTCTAAATACTTGTATTATTTCACAAACTAAGAGGCACATTGCCTCAGCTGGCAGAACAATTCTCCAGTTTTTCAGGGCTTTTTAGAATGCTCTAAAAATTGGAGGACTGGACAGGGCTCATGATAAGAAGCATGTCTATGCAGGTACCAGTGGCTGCACTGATAAGGTCAGATACGTTTCAGAGAACTCCAGTAATAACCCAGTCTCTTGTCAAATTAAGAGCCAGATGCAGTCGACTGCAGATGAAAGCAACAACAAGAGAATCCTCATGTGAAAACCGTGGTAAGAAATATATATAGGTCCATATATGTTTGCTCATAATATTAATATAACTCTGTTTTTTGACATGATTCATTAAATCCCATAAGCTGTGGGTTTGAAACTGTTCAACTATAATTTAACACATAATATGCTGCAGCAACTGCATGGTAGAGAAAGGTTGAGGCAAAAATAAGCTGCTGTTAGATTTAATAATTAATTCAGCAGTTTGTTTCTCATTTGGAAAAAATAAAAGTCGTGCTGGTTAGATGTTTGTCTCTAAGTTTGTTTAAAACTGATCTCTTGAAAGGTGCGTGCATTTTCACAAGAGCACAGATGGCACAGTATTGGGGTCAAAATTGAAATTACTACGCACCTTATCAGTGGCTACGTCCTTGTAGTGGGAGGCTATCTTTATTCTAAAGCCAGCTACTGATCTGATTATTGATAATCCAGCACCGGTAACTGAGAGGCCAACACTGGCAAATGAGAATGAGACTACTTGTATTGGCATTGAAAAGGCTAAAGACTAGCATGCCTAGGCCAGTCACCCACTGTATTCCCTAGTCCTACTTGTCTACTTTATTCTTGTAATAATAATAATAATAAATATCTTTGACTGGCACAAACACTCCGTTGTAATATTGTGTATGTTTTATGTTTAATATACTGTATATGTACTGATGTAATGTTGAACCGTCTTTAGATTGTGTATTTCATCCATAAAGTTTTCTTTAAAAAAAAAAAAAAATGGTACACATCTAATAAAGTGGGTGACCTGGGATGCTAGACGTTAGCCTATCCAGTGCATTTGAGTAGTGTCGTTCTCGTTGGCCAGCGCTGGCTGCTCAGTTCTCTGTGCAGCCTATCATTAATCAGATCAGATGGCTTTGGAAAACATATAACCTCCAGCTATAAGGATAGCCACTGCTGGATGTGCAATAGTTTTAATTTTGTCCTAATACCACACCACACAGATGTCGTCCTTTCCCTTAATACCAATTGCTCCTAAGAGTTCTTGGAACTTGTTGAAAAACGTCAATGTAGCGTTCAGAGGAAATGTGATTTATTGTAATAGCATTAACCTACATCCTTTCTAGCCGCTGTGCTAACATTCAGAAATATTGCAAGAGTCTCATTCATACAAAGTGAGTGTCTTCATGTTCAGAACCCAATAAGCAGGACACTTGAACAGCAAAACAAAGTCTCATTAACAAACATTTCATCACATGCGGACAAGAGGGGGGTCAATCAGTCTGTTATGATGCTGAAAAACAAATGTTTCCCTGTTGGGTGGACACATGAAAGACTCAGAGCACTGTGGTGTGATTGGAGATGGCAGGTTGGACGCTATGACTCTGTGATTACTAGAAGAACTGAGCTATTAGACACTGCAGACCACAGGGGCACAGGCAGAACTGGAGTGATTTTATTTTGCTTTGGGCTTGCATTCAATCAGCAGTGCCATCAGAAAGTGTTTGCTAACTGTAATAGCAGTTTTGTATTTGTTTATTCACCTCTGAGATATCTGTGACCCATGAAGAAGCACCCGAGCAAAACAACACAAAGTTTGGACAAGGACGAGATGCGGCGATTAGAGGAAAGGAAGGGAAGGGTGAATAAATGAGAGTTTAGACTTGGAGGGGTAGTCACTGTGTTGTTCTTTGATGCCTTGGCAGAAAGTGGAGCCCAACTAATGTGGCGTGATACTCTGGAAAGCATAGCCAAGGGTTCTTTCCTTGGCATAAGTATCTGGGTTGGAGCTTAATTGGACAGCTGGAGCCTTTTTTGTGCATATTTTTCTCAAAAAAGTGAATGATGTAAGCTTCTCTTTTTTCCCACTTTTCTCTTTTTTTAATCAAGCTAAATGTTTCTTTTTTTATTCTAACAAAACTGACTGGGTTAGCTCAGGCTTGCTATCAGTGCTGTAATCAGAGATTTAAAGATGGATATGCGTTGCTGCTTTTTTCTCTTTAGGTACAAGCTTTCTCGCTCAGCTGAGACGAACTCAGTGGTTATTGATACTTTAGCAAAGGGGATGCTGGAAAAAAATCCCCCTTCTTTCTGAATGATGTAGGGGTTGTCTCTAGAGAATGGGATGTAGGAAGAATAACGGCTCTATATAAACTTACATGCAGGTTTTCTTCTCAAAAAATGTAAAATCCACAGAGCTGCAAAGCTCTCGTTTATATAAATGATGTTCTGTGAACAGAAACGTGATCAGCTTAACATTTTTATGTCTGCATACTTTTAGTGTTTCATTGCTTTATTTTATAAATGCTTTTCAAGCATTCACACTATTGAGATAATTTTTTGTTTCTTGTATCCCATTCTGCAACTTTTGTGCTGTTTCAATAATTTATAATCAAAACGTTCAGCTCCTTCAGAACAGTCTGGCTATGACTTTTGGTACTTCAGCATTTTATTTATTTATTTTTAGATATTTAGCTTTTCCTGCCATAGTTTTCTCTTTGAAAATTAATGGAGCTCTTTTAAAAATTTGTAAAACCTTTCAAAATTTTCAGAAATCTTTACCGTACTTTTAACATTTTGTTTTATTTCTGCTTTAACTCATTTGATCTAATTTCAAATTCCTTTGGCATCTATTTTAATGATTTTAGCTTTTTTCTCTGTTTTAGCTTTCATTTTAACCTTCTCTTTTGCTGACTTCAACTTCTTTGTGCTTCTTTCACCTACATGCTATTTTAAGCTTTTTTATGTCTATTTCAGCTGGTTTCTGATAATTTTAACTGATTTCTGTGTTTTAGCTACTTTTTAGGTAATTTGAGCTTCATTCAGCTAAATTCATCTTTTTGTGATCATTTCAGCTTTTTATTGCTTAATTCAGCAAACATGCTCTTTCTGTTTGTGCTAATTTCAACTTTTTTAGCTATTCACCAAAGTATTTAATCATTTAGCATTCACACTCCATTTTTGCAGGAAATAAAAATTCTCTAGTTAGATATGAGTATGGCTGATTGTGGTGAAGTATTGTGCTAAAAGAACACCATTTCTAATATTATAAGGATTATTTACAACCTGGACACTAAAGATGTTGCAAAAAACTGGCAAAAGTATGTAACTGACATCATCATATTTATGGATGAGTATAAATTCTGAAAAAATATATGCAATCTTGATGATGAATTTGATGAAAATTATGTTTTCTGTACATTATCCTTCAGGGTAAATAACATAGAGGGGTCTGAGCCAAAGTAAAATTAAGAATCCACACCTGGACTGGCAGGTCGAAAGCCATCCTGCAATAATCTAAATGAGGTGTAATTTCCTCCTGAGTAATTAGTCTGGGATTGCTGCTGTTTTATCAACCACCCTGAGGCCTCTGTGAACAAAGCTTCTGATAGTTGGAAAATGTTAGTAGCAGTTTGGATGAGACAAACACAGACAAAACAACACAGAGATGTGTGAAAACAGCTTGATGAGTCACAGATTAGATCAGTTGAGGTAATGTCTATTTGTTTTGAGGAAGTGTAGGTCAAGTGAACAACCCTTTATCTTACTGCATCTTTTAAGGAGGAGCAGAGAAAGATCTTTTATTTTTTTTACTTCCAAGTAAAACATTGAGCAAAAAGTCCTTAAAGGTCATAAATCATTTCTGTCAGGTGATTCAGTTTTAACAATGGTTATTTGATGGACGTTTACCTATCACAGATTAGTCACCTTTTTCAAAACTCCTGTTATATTCTGTCTTGTATTATTTTCATTTTACATTTCATTTCGTTCTGCTTGGCCGCACAATTTGTCCTATTTTGTTTTCACCCCAGTTTACACTGCGTCCTCTGCAGTGCGAAGCACAGCGGTGCTCTGAGAAGAATGTGTAGACACTGGGATTGCAGATTGCCAGTGATAAATGTAAAAGTCAGACCAAAACAATTCATTCTGTGGAAGATGGACTTAAAACAACAGCTGAAACTACATTGCTGTTGTTTTTTTTTTTTATTTCTGATTTCAAAATAAAATCTATGTGTATTTTGTGAATATGCATATGTTGCATGTTGCCATGTGCTTCCCAAACAGAATGATACACTTTGACCGCATGTGTGTATAAATACAACCATATACTTATGAATATAGTTTAATCTGTAAATTAATCTAACTTTCATGAATTATTTAGCAAATACGGATGTTGTGCTTGTTCCTTTTCCTGTTGGCACGGTGGGATCATTGTAGATTGATTCAGCAACTCCTCTGGTATCTGGTATAAATAGAATCAATCTATTTTTGGAGATCACCGTGCGCATGCCACCACCCTGCGGACGCAGTGTAAATGCTCTCATTGATTATATTGGTTATGTTTTTACTGTGGAAATCAGACAGTGCAAATAGGGGGTTAGTGGTTAATGATGATTCTAATCAACTGTATGCTTGTGTTTTTAATATAAATGCCTTGATGCAGTTTCAGGTATCAACTCAGATTGATATTTTTTTTATAACTTTGAATAATCACATTCATTGAGGTAACAAAAGAGAAGAGAAAATATGAAAAAAAAGTGTCACTTTAATCCTATTTTATCATAAAAATTTGTACAAATATGAACAAGTTGTGTGTTTCTCACTTACGTGCGGGCTTCAAACACATTCATTGCAAAACACTGATTTTAAAACATTTTATTTACATATAAAGTGTAATTTTAAACTTTATAATGGGTTACAGTATATCACTTTATTTGATTAGTATAACAAAAAAAATTGATTGGGACATCATTCTTTTCAATTCTCCTTCATCCTGAGTATTCTTTGAGTCCATGTTTTGTCCTCTGTATGACTGTTCCCTTCTTTGTTTTGTAATCCGCAGTGATTTACCATCTCCTTTCAGGTTTAGCAGTCCAAGGCTGATCATCTGGTTTGTGTCAGTGCCAAGGTTCTGATGGAAGCCATAAATCTGGGTAAAAGAATGAAGGCTCCTGTTTGACCTCACCCTAAGACCAAAAACCCCACGAGAAGAGGCTCAACAGATGGATCTATCAAGGCCTTCCTGCTGTCAGACTCTCCTGTTATTGACTGATGAATCAATCCACCTTAAATGACAGAACAGCCAACATTTATGAGTTCAGTTGACACTGCTGCTGTCTCATATGAGCAATCAATGCCTTTTTGTTGCTGTTCTAAGGAAATATCTAAAATATTTTGACTGCTGTGATTATTTTATTTAGACAGGTTTTTCGAGTCACATGAGCTCTAAGATGTCCTCCTTTCAAGATCAAAGACTCTTTAGGAGGATAATCCTGTGTTTGGTATTAGTTTTTAATTAACTCCAACCTTTGGCCCCCAGTAAGCCTCAGCATATTGTGGCAATGGTAAATAACATTTTGGCACTTAAAAGAATGCATAATAGCAGCCCTAATATGAAGGCTTAGTTTGGCCATCCCTTTTATTTCTGTGGAGCAAAACCGTCAAAAAACATCTCATAACTTTTTCCCAGTAACTGTATAAGTTGGCAGAATGGAGTAAAAAGGTAAACATGCGTCCATTTGAGGGATTTTATGCAGGTTGAAGCTAAATAAACAATGGCTCCTGTATGTTTCACCAGTCTTTTGGTTTTTGGCACCATCTGAAATGAAATGTGGTTAGTTGGCCATGAGTATTTTGCATTAAAGACATTATTGTTATGGCTGTTTCTTTGCATAAACAAATACTGTTCATAATTTAGGTATTTTCTTTCTACTTCTTTACCTAACTCTCAATTTTTAGAATGGCTTAAAAAGGGAAATGCAAACTGTTGCAAATGAGGGTGTTTTGTTCTAGTGTATGACTTTTTAGTAGAGCAAATTTGCAAAGGTGCTGCTTTTTTGTAAGCTTTGCAAAATGTTCACAGATGACAGGTTTGATGATAGAGTAAAACAGTCCTAACAGTAAGACGTGCAACTTTTCCAGGAAATGTAAGCTGCGTTTCATTTGCATACTTGTCTGTGTTGTTGATTTCTCACAGAGTGATTTATTGCCTTTTAATGAAATCCGTATTTAATAAAAAAGACGCTGGGCAGTGCATATAACAGGGTGAACTTACCTGTTAACAGAATCACAAAGTCACAAAGGATTGTTTAATGTCTATGTTTCTACGCTTTTTTAAAATTACGTTTTATCAGAAAAGTACATTGTTTTTTCAAGATTTAGTGTTGATAACCATCAGTGAGCCATTCAAGAAATAATGCTTTTAGGTTCTAAAAAAAAAAAAGAATTTTGAGCAAGCTTTTTTAAATGGAATTTTTTTAATCATTTGCAATACCACTGATAATCTACAAATGATGTCGCAAGAGATGCTTTTAAAGTTAGACAAAAAAAAAAACTAGAAAATGTCTGCTAACATGAAAAAAATAAGAACCACTAGAGGAAGTGTTGTACTGGTAAACACGCCTGCCTCAAGACACCGTAAGACTAAAATAAACTTCAAACTTGAACTCTAAATTGTTTATAAACCAATTATAGGTGACTTTATTTGTTTTAGACCAGTAGTGTGTGATGGTGCTGTCCCAGCTTGCGTCTCATTTAGGTAATCAGTAGAGCGTAGGCTCATGTGAGTCAGAGGAAGACTGTGTGTTTTTGTTTTATCCTGTGGATGGGAGATGCAGGTAGCCCGGAAGGCTGAAATATTGATGGATGATGATAAATTTATGCTGCTGCTGAACTACTGGAGCAGATCCAAACAGACACTGTGTCTTCTGATCCCAGTGTAAACGCCCACCTGTACAACTAGTTAAAGCACTTTGAAAACTTACAATGTAAATAAACTTCTTGACTTTATGTTAAAGAAATCTGTTAGAAGTTGATCTGCTTATTAATGCTGAGTTTTCACAAAAAAAATCACCTAAAGTTTGACATTGTAGTCCTTGTTGCCACAGTGTGGCTGTTTCAGTTCAGTGCTGAGCATGATGCACTCTTTTCAGTAAATTTATTCAAAACTTAGAGATTTTTTTTTTCTCAGTTTTTCATTAAACTTTCATTAGGAAAGAATAAATCAACATGCATCAGGTCATAAATAGTGCATTGCATAGTCTAGTTGTGCTACCTTCTCTGGGGTGTTCTTACACAAACTCAAAGAAGAAAATAGTTTTGATAGGAAATGTAGACTCAGCAGGATCTGCACTCTGAGTAGTGGTGTCCAGACTCCATGGGGCTTGATACCAACCTTTTTACCAGTACTCATACTCATACTAAATTCCCTGATACTCTGGACCGATACCAACGCCAGTATACCAGAAACAGTATACTAGTATACAGTAGATACTCAATTGTTACAGTTTACATTTCAAGTGAAATTTTTGTTAGGTCCATATTAAGAAATTTCTATAGTTGGAAAAAATCTTATTTGCTTTGTTTATTTATTATACAATTTTGCAACAGTGTGTATCGTGTTGTATATTTGATTTGATACAGTCAGAAGGGTTCTCCTACGAAGGAGAGTCACCTTGTTCTAAATATAAAAAAAATGTGTTTTAAAGTCATTGTGGGATGTTTAAGTTGTGTTATACTGCCCCGGAAAAATTTGTGAAAATTCTACTCAAATCAATATATTTTCCAGCCATTTGAAGAGTATGTAACAAAGTAACAAAGCAGGCTGTGAAACCCACAGAACAAGTTACTTTAAAAAAGTTATACAATATTAATATTTTTGTCCCCTAAACAGACCCTTAGTATTTGCCTGTACTGTCTGGAGCCGGCCCTGTGGGACAGCCCTAACTTTATTCATCAAACTAATTTTTTTTTTTCATCTTTTGGTTTATTGTATATAATGCATGTTGTTTTTATTATCTGGGAGTAAATGTAAATCAAATTTAAGTTGCTAAAAATATTTTCTGAAACTATAAGATAAGAGATAAGATAAAACTATATTGATCCACAGTGGGAAAATTTGCACATTACTGCAGCTCAATACAAGATGCTTGAATTTGAAAGAAAAAAAAAAACAGGACTGTTTTTAATTACATAAGCAAGCTTTTTTCTAGCGTTTCTGGCTCTACCTGTTTCTGCTTTTGTATAAATAAGAAATTAAATAGTGCTGGGGTGCATAGATCCAGAGATGAACCATTCAGGCTGGTTTTTGTGAAGGGCAGGTGGGTGGTAAATGTGTTTAATTTGCTTGTCTTGGACCTACGGTTCATTTTGCTGATCCAAATCCTCTCATTTGGGGGGGATTGCATTCACAGGTTTGAAGAGAGTAGGTGGAGGTCAGAGAGGCTGAAACAGAGAAAAGGAGTGGTGGGTGTGGGGTTGGATTGAGAAGTGAAGAAAAAAAAGTGATGAACCAGTTTTTCTGGTGGGTGAAAGAAGTACAGATGGACATCCATGAATGTATTACGGCAAAATGGAGGGAAGTCAGGCTCAGAACGAGGCAGGAGAAGAAAACAGTCTGTATATAAAGACATCAGAAAGTTGGAGGTATATTTTGTAGGCAGGAGGTGAAGTGAAGTGGTTGGGGGATTATTTTTGAGAGTTAAGTGAACGATAAAGTGGGGGGTTGTAGCTTTCAAAAAAAAATCTACTGCTGGTCCCACTTCACAGCCCTCATCATCAGCCCCCACTTCCAAACATACCACACCTCTCTTCAAGTTAAAGAAGTCCCCACTTTCCTGCTCTACTTACACATATAATCTGATGAACTCTGAGATGGCCAGAGCACTCTGGGCACTCTGCCTGCAGAATGAAAGAGTTTAGACCATGTTGAATTGGTGCCTGAAAAAGAACCATTCTTCTTTAAGTACACAGCTCCTTTGAGCTCGGAAAAAGCCCATGCATAGTCAAGGATGGCTCCCCATTTTCACTGGACTGGTGATGTACTGTTATGAACCTTAACTATGTGGCAAAACATTGGTGACAGAAGCATAACAAAATGCTTCACTTAATGTGTTAGTTCTTTTGCTTTTAAAAGCAAAACCAAAAAAAGTGATTGATGGTTATCAAAATACAAAAAAAATTTGGAACAAAAGAAGAATAACATTCCATATTCACTTGGATAAAACACATGGAAGAAACAACCAGTTCGTTCGTGTGAAATAGCAATAAAAAATACAAAAAATCAACAGTTCCAAAATTATGTGTTTCTACTAGAACCTCTAAACACTGACCTACTCTGGTGTAACCATGAGGCCCATCCCATCTCTACAGGATTAGTTCAGCTCTCCTCCCTCTTGTCTATTGGCTCTTTATCCAGATCGACACAGCCTGTTAAAGGTCCTAACTACACCATTACCACTCCAGTCATTATCATTCACCACGAGGAAGGATCGGCTCACGGAGGCCGGGCTGTTTAGCGTGAGACTGACATCTCATTTGTAACGGTTTAAACGACAACTCCCCCTCAGACAATGATGGAGTAACTAGTAACTGACCAATTCATCCATCTCTGTGCCAAAGACTGACTCTTGATCTGGCATCATAACGTTGTTGACTATGGACAAACTTTTTTATACATACTTTATATTTTTTTAATGCTCATAAATTGCTCAAATGTCTTCGTATTTGTCGAAAGATTTGTTGTTGCAAATACATGCTGGAATTTTTTTTTCCTCTATTTTTGGGTACATTCCAATAGGTTTATTTGATCCCTGAAAGTTATGAGGGTTTATCACTAACATTTTCAGAAAGGCGTTTGGAACATATTATATCACAAAATGTTTGAAGTTTTAATTAGACTAGTAAATACTTACATTTAAATCATGCATAGCTATAGTTAAAAAAAATCAAGTTTATAACCGTAGATTTTGTTAAAAGAAAATCCTGAGAAATGAACAAAAGCTGTTCAATAAAATGTATGTCAAATTTTACCAAAGGAAATAAAGCGAACAAGATAAAGAGTTTTCAGAAAATACCAATATTAATACTCATTTGACAAATTTGGATTTTACATTCACTATTTGATCAAAACTTATTTTTTTTAATTTTAATCAGAAAAATACATTAAAAATCAGCAAACTGCTCATTTATTTTTTTTTTTGGTATGTCCAGTTTAATGATTGATGCAGTCTAAAACCCTACCACGTTATTAGGCAGAAAACTCACATGATAGTTATAGTCACCAACACACATGTTTCTATGTTATTATTAACATATTATTATTGACACTTTTATTGAAATGGGCATGGATTTATGTTGCTAAAAATTGATTATACAATTTTTATTTTTTCATTTATGTGTGAAAAACTTGATTCATTTCAAACGGTGATTCAGTTAGAAAGGAATAAAACTAAAGCGACAAACAAAACATAATGTTAACCAGAATAGTATCACTGTTTTAGGAAATTGTCTGACTAGATCTTTTTTTATTTTCTACAATTTTTCAAACCCCTTGTCTTGTCATAATCCTTTCCTTCCAACAAAACTCAGTTTTAATTCCAACCATGCGGTTTTGCTGCTTTTACTCTCCTCCCACCTATACCACATGTATTTCTCAATCCTTCTCTCTCTCTCTCTCTCTCTCTCTCTCTCTCTCTCTCTGTCTCTCGCTCTCTCCCTCTCCCTTCTCCCATCGTCTCACACCCTGACTGTGCTGTTTGCCTCAGCTGTTCTCAGTTGCACAGAGAGGACAGAGCAGGGCTGCGCTGAGTGGGGCTGAGCTGGTTCAGATGAGTGTTGAGCAGAACCAGAGAGCCAGAGAGGACTGCGCTCACCAAGCAGACGGGTTGAACAGCTGAAACAATCTGGACCAGTTTTGCTTTTGTTAGCTGTAGGTGTGACTCGGTGACAATGTCGATAGCTGTTCAGAGCTCCATGCAGCTTAGGTGCCAGAAGACACAGGTCTTCTTACTGTGGTGACAAACTTTAATTCATATTTAGTTTTTTTCAATTTTTTTATTGTGAGTTTAGGGAAGTTTGCTATTTAACAAAGTCTAAAATTGCTCCTCATTTCTGCTTTTCAGGATCTGTCTCCTTTTTATTTGAATCTGATTTTGACCTGTGGAACAGGAAACAGTTTTTAATCTGACAGGAGACAAGACCTTCTGATAGCCAGCCTGGACTGATCCAACTGCACTTTTTCATACCTACTGGACAACAGGACCATTTTTCATACCATCACATTTCTCCCTCAGGTAAACCAGACCTGAGGTTTTCTACATAAGGAGCTGTTTAATTAAAGAACTTATCTGGACTCCTTTGCCCCAGGACTATGGGTTTTCCCTGGGGCAGCGTTGTGCTGCTGTGTGGAGTAGCTCTGCTCAGGACGGAGGGAAAAGGACCCCGACAGACCAAGAATAATGTCCCCCGGCTAAAACTCTCCTATAAGGGTGAGTTTGTGAATTTGTGTTTACTTTCATTTTTCAAGCCAGCTCTTCTTTGTTTTGTTAAAACTGTAGTTTATCTCAATCTTCAGCTATTGTAAATCCCTAAAATGCACTTGTCTAATTTAGGGAGAAAACACTTTGGCTAACAATAAAGAGGGATTTTTAAGAGATAAATAACTTTTTGTCAACTTTATTTGTAGTTCAAGCTGTATATATGACTCATGAATGTATTTAAGTTTTGTATAAATTAAGCAAACTGTTATGTATTTGTTAACATCATCTCTTTATTCCCTCTAATTAGGGTATTTAAATAAAATTACACCTCACTTTGGAAAAATAGCTTTAATGATGTCATGGAAATCTTGAAGCCGTGTTAAAAGTATTTATTAAATGGCTCAACAATTAGCAGGGACAAACAAATGTGAATCACTGGGTATTATTTATATCACAAGCTATTATGCCAAGAAGCAGACTATTGGAGTAAATTAACTTCATGTGTCAGACACTTTATTTCCATCCAACTGAACAGTTTATTAAGGAAGTCAAATAAATTTTGTTTTTATGTCTCACTGTCTCAGTTTTGATCAACTGCTTCTGTCTGTTCAGCAGTGAAAAGTAGTGCCAGTTAAAGGTTTCCAAAGCTGATGGGTGTCATTTATCCCCTTTCTCTTTTTTCTTTTTTAATTTTCCTGAATGTCCTTTTTCTGCTCCATTCTCTCCTGCATGGTAATTATACTCAGATGAATGGTGAAGGTCTGTTTCAGCAGATGGCTGCAGCAAAGTAAAATGTTTCTCGCTTTGCACTGGGGGATCCATAATTATACACACAAGTGTGCCCGTGTGCACACTCACAGACAGACACACACACACACTCGTACAGATAAATACGTGGCCATCTGCAGATAGCAAATGATACCTGTGAGGATATCAGTCACTTGAAACCACATGCTGTCAGTTTGGTGAAACACACCCACACTCTGATATATCTCTATTGGAAGTGTTCAGGTAGCAGTCTGGCCAGGCTGGTGATTTGGCTGCAGTCTCTACCATCAATATTTCCATTGCTTCTCATTTGAATTTTGGCTGGTGGGGGACAATATTTGGCACCATCCCTGAATGAGGAGTCATATCCTGAAGATACAGAACAAGTATTGCAGCATTGGTGGAAATCTCAATCCTATAAACCTCTGGAATCCTCAGTATAACACATTGATTCCATTAGATAAGTGACATATTCCATTATGAATCTTTTATATTATTGTATAAATTATTTATTGTCCCCATGAGAGGTGAAGCAAATTCATCCATAAAGAAAATGAGATGATTCACTCTGGTAAATTACAGAATGGGGGGGGTTCTAAACAGTCTGAGAGGATGTCCTGTCCTGATCAGTTACATGTGGAACTGTCAGGTGAAGGAATTCTGACCCCTACAGGTTACTGGGAATACTGGGACTTTTTTTTAAGTTAAAAGGACTTATCATGCAAAATCCACTTTTTAACCAATAAATGCTTTTTGTTGTGCACTTGGAGTCTCTAGGAGTTTGAGTTTAGTTTTTCCCAGTACTGCATGGATATAATAATATACTGTTTGGCTCACATTTTTCAACATGTTCAGTTTTCTCTATTTTCTATTATGTTTTCTGAACTATTGCGTCACAGCATTTGCTACAGAACTGCCAAATAAGGTCTGGACTTACCAATTACAATGTTATCATCTTCAATCTCCTCTCACTCTGGGTCAGACTCGGGCTCCAACATGTGAGCCTGGACGGACAAGTCTTCTATTGTTAGCATCTTTTAATTAATTTGCAAATAAAACATTGCTGCACCATTACATAGCCATAAACCCTTCAATCAAACTAGAATGGATGGATTTGGAAGCTGGAAATAACAACACCTGGGCAGGGTGTGAAGCACCTTGTTTGGATTTAAAGAAACAGCCTAAAACGAGTTGATCTGAGACACACCTCAGTAAAAGGTGTGAAAAAGGGGCTTGTGGAGTTACAATAGGTGAGGAATTAGGACCAAAGCATTGCAGTTTCACTTTATATAGACCCCAACTGATTTAAATGTGAAATAGAAGGATTTAAAAGCATGACATATCTTCTTTAATACAGACTTCTATATATTAGGGCATGGGTGAGTAACTACAGTGATATTGCAGATATTGATGCAGGTACCAATACTTGTCATTGATTCATTTTGTGATTTTGCCTTTGGTTAGATGATTATGATAAAAGACAGAACAAAGATTTTAGGCAAATAATAATGTTTTGTATTAACTAACTACAGCAATGTAAAACAACGTAGCAATACAGAAATAATAAAATAATTTCTCTATCACCTTCTACTATGCACAAAGAAAAGTAAGACACTTGTGCAAAATAACAATAGAATAAATAAAAAGAGAAAGAAGCAACAATATAAAAAAAATATAAATGTATTAAGGAAGAGGTTGGGTTTCGGCCAATGACAGACTCGAGACTCTGTCAGTAGTGCAATGAAAGTCTAAACCAGGGGCGCCCAAACTTTTTCCCAGAGAGGGCCAAAATGAAAATCTATCTTCTTCTTCTTAAATAAAGTCCTTTATTTTTAAAGATTAGGCTAGCAGCCAATGGTCCAATGGATAGAATGAATTTAGGTGGAAATACTGTTTTTCTCCATAGGATGACAGTTTACAACCCAGTAACCATGGCAACTGCTGGTGGGCCAAATCAAAGGGCTTGGTGGGCCAGTTTTGGCCACGGGCCCCACTTTGGGCACCTCTGGTCTAAACAAAAGACTCAATTTTGTGTGTTAGTATTGAACCGTTACCGATGCTCATATTGGTATTAAAAGTATCGATACTTTGATCTATACGCCCACACCTACTGCACATTTTTTTTAGATTTTTATAAATGAACACAACATCCACCTTGAACCATCTCCGACAAATAACAACACTCACCACCTTTCTGCTGAATCTTGAGATTCCATTTGATATTTGAAAGTAAAGGTTGTTGGAACAGAACAGTGAAGCAGGAGGAACCCCGCTGGTCCATAAACATGACGTTAAATCCTGTATCAACAAGAACGTGACTGATGATCAGGAGGTATGAGTAGGTGGCCGAGGACTAATAGCAAACAGCAGCACCAATGAGAGTCATTAATGTTTCAAAGTGTGTTATGCCTGAGCATAAATTGATCACAACCTTCAGGAAAAATGGGTCCTCTGAGGAACTGAATAGGGATTTATAGTTTTCAAGTTTATGGGTCACAAAAATCAGAGCGTATGCTGTTAGCAGTCCAGGGATGGAAAGAGACGGTGCTTAAGTTTATAAGATGTGAGTGTTCTGCCAAAAGTTTTTTTTTATTCTCTCTTCGAAGCAGAACACCTCTTTTCTCAACAGAGCTCAGGGCTTGTGCAAAAAGAAAAGCTTACACTGTGTTTAAATATACTCATATTAATAAAAATATTCATAGCAGCATGAATTAAGATTGACTTTAAGGCAAAAAAGATTAAAAAAAATAAAATACAAACCTGAATGATTGAAAACTGAAACCACATTAGAAACCTCGGTCTCACTGGCCAAATAATTACGTTTTCGCAGACATTCAGTTATTTTTGAGTTTCTTGTTTCCACTACAGTGTAAAATCACTTTTAATCAAAACTGGAAAATGAAGACAGTTTTGGGGAAAAAAATCTGTAAACCAAAAGCATTAAGAATTCCTGAGCGGAGTTGGGTTTCTCAGGGTGTGTGCAGAATATTTTCTGAGAAATTGAAAATGTAAATGGAATAATAATCCATGCTCAGAGAGCTGGATGATTTAGTGATTTGAGGTTCTCTCAGCTTCTTTGTGCTATAGCTGTAAAAAAAAAATAAAAATAACATGTTTAGCATTTGTTTCACAATGTCTTTGTATTTGACATTTATCTCTGGAGACATTCAAATGAACCTTTCTGTCAGTTAGGTTACACATCATTTCTGCTAGCTGCAAAGTCAGACGATTGATTCACTCTGTAGAAAGCTTACACAATCTCCAGTGCCCTGGGCTACTGGCTCAGTGAGTGTGAGACATCTGAAAAAAAAAAAACGACCGACAGAAATTAAAGAATGAACTGAGATCTTTTCCATTGTCAACCCAAATTACAGTGAAGTAAATATTTGAAAAATAGGAAAGTATTAAACTATACTCTTACTTTTGCCGCAAAACATATGGTTTGAAAAAGCCCATTTAGCATTTTCTTCAGGTGTTTAATAGTTTAACATTAATCTTACAACAAAGCTGTGTGTGCTAAAAAAAAAACCTTCCCAGAAAATGCAGTATAGAGATAAATTGATGTGTGAACAACTGAAGACCTATTATTCCATAAATGAATGCATGTCACTTAAAGCCTTTATATCAAAAATTTAGACAAAGCTCGTCTAGTCGTCTTATTCTGTCTTAGTGCATCATTGTAGTCCAACGGATCTTTTATATTTTTACCATAAGTGAGCCATAAACAGTGATCTAAACAAGTTACTTTATAAAAAACGAAATACAAATTTCTGACATAGCACGTTCATTTCTGCACAACAGACAGCACTGATGGTAAATGTCCTCATCGTCTAACTAAATCTTATAATCATGTATGCAGTCAAAAAGTATTTTTGATCTTGTTTTGAGACTGATATACTACGAAAGAGCAGAATATGTTGTATTATTAAACTTATTAGCCTGGAAATATTTTCCTATTTCAAAAAGTTTTCCCAATTGACATTGTCTTACTGCACTGGTAGATTATTTTACTTAATTTGAGAAAATTCAGATGATAATATAATATGTTTAACTTCTTTTTAGATGGCTAATGTTTGCACTGTGTTAACAAATAGCCAAGGGACTGTATTTAACTTGATCTGTGGCAAGTATTTTGAATTAAACTGACAGCAAAAGTTAATCAGTTATAAATGTATCAATAAATTTTTGAAAGTTTAATTAACAGCCATACAGTGGCTCATGAGATAACTGTTTATTTCCAAACAGGGTTGACTCTAATGCTAAAATTTGAATTTGATTTTGCACAACTTGGAGTATTTTGAATATGTGTTGGGTATGACTCTCAGCTACTAGGATAGTAAAATAGTATTTGATCAATATTTGTAAAACTAACTGAGTTGGAGTCAGATGGTTTTGGCAGCCATTTAAATCACAAAGATCAGTTTTAGATTCAGTTATCACTTTTTTGTAAATTTCAATGAAATTTGTCCATGAGATGTTTTGGTAATAAACAGACACACAAACACATGCAGGCAAACACCACTTTACCTTTGGTAGCAGGTGGTAATAAAGGAGCCTAAAATAAGCAAAATTATCATAACTATGATCACTCAAACCAGACTAGTTTGTAAAGTTCCAAAAAAATAAAGATCCTGTCTGCATCTCTGCATGATGTTAATAATGACGACTGTGGCTTTGTGCTGTTCTCCCTGAGGCAGGGGTGAATCAGAAACTCTGTAAAATGTGAAGTCACTTTGTGATTTATTGTTTCTTTTTATCATGGCCGCAGAGTCAATGGTATGTGAATCATGTGAAGGAAAAAAAAAGCTGTTTCTTCACATGTGGGTTGTTTTTAGGAAGTGCATTTGTGTTTACTTAGGAACCACTTAGATAACACTGCTTGTGTCCTCCAGTTGAGAAAGTCAAAGGCAGAAACGAAGAGAATGTAGGGTAAAAGAGTTTATTTATATCAGTTTCTCATGGGACTGTTGAATCTTTGCATCCATTCCATCTGGCCTTTCATTGTTCTTTTTCTCTAACTCTCTGTCTACTGGTTCCCATTTCTGACTTCTCTGCTTTGTCTGCTTTTGTATTTGAAGAAAATAGTTGAAGGTTTTATCATTTTGACATGTTTTTTCTATAATATTGTGGAGGAATAAAAAGCTTGTGCAGTGGAAGGGTTGGCTGCTGGTGAAGAAAGTTATTTGTAGTGATTTTAAGCACAGTTATTGATGAAAAAAAGAAAACTAGCAAAATATGGCAGTGCAGCTGACACTTGTCACTCATTTCTTCATCCACCTGCTGGTCACTTTCTTCCTATCTGATGCTATAAAAGCCATGGCTTTTAGGATGTTCTGACCTAGAATGATCTGAACATAAAGAACTCAAGGAACTAGCTAAAAACAGTATTTTTTCCAAACAAAATGCTTACATGGCATAAAAAAATCAACAATACACTGCTGATGTGAAAATGAGAACAGACATTTGCACAATGACTGCTGGGAACAGGTGAGAGTGAGTGGAGCACAGAAACACACAGAATTGTGTCACAACTGTGTGGTATAAGTTAAGCATGGAAAACGCTTATCTGTTGACTAGTTAATGCAATTAATGCCTACTAGTCATCTAATGAATGAAATGTGTGCACTACTCAACTAGTGTTACCTAAAAATGTGACTGATTAAGTAATATACTCTAAAATCCTAACTAGTCAACTAGTTGACACAGTTTATTTATTTATTTTTTTACTAGTGAGCCTAAAAATGCCATCTAGTTGGCCAGTACATCTAAAATGCTGTCTGATTAACTAGTAATGCCAAAATGCTCATTATATTTGAAGCGTTGTTAGCATTAGTGATTAACTAGTGCATTTTGTTGTTGATTATAGCACAATTTAAAGCCATAGAAAAATAATTGACGTTTTTATTTAAGTATTCATGCATACTCACCTGTGGCAGTTATCCAGAGGGGATGCCAGTTCAGACATGTATAGGCTGCCTCTGGTGGGATTTGGAAACACCCCCTTTTTTCCAATAATACACAACAAAAAAACACTTCATTAACAAACATACCCACACAGATCTACACACACAATGCCCGAGAGAGCATGTGTCTCTGAGTGATTAGCTTTTAATAACTTAGCTGTAGCCCCTGTTGAGTGGTTTGTTGCCATGGACACTACTCCCATAGACAAAGACATATTTTTTTAAAACTATAAATGTGTCTCTTGGTGTATAAAGGCTGGATCTGGCTATTGTGAGTATATTTTTTCTGGGCTATTTTGTCACATAAGGATGTGATTTATTAATAAGTGTAGTGTAGTCACTATGCAGTTTTTTCACACATAACACTTTCCAAATGCAATAATTTGAAAAGTTTTATAAACTCAAACTATACACAACATTCTTAGAGATATTCTTTTGTTGTTTTATTAATTTTTTTTTTTGTGTGTGAAGTCCTCGTTATTTCCCTTACATCCCAAAACTCATATTACATCTTGTTTTTTTAACAACAAACAGAGCGAGGGTAAGAAAAACAATCACATGCACAGATAACTTTGTAATCATTGTAAGATCTATAGTAGATATTATTTTTTTAACTAACCAAATCAAATTCAATGAGGTGAAAGTAAAAGCAGTGCATAAAAAATAAAGCAAACTTTAAAAGAAAATAAGATGTATCAGACTGGAAACTATTTAGAAATCAATGGTGCATTAAATTCCAAGGGCACACCTTGCAGCGTTTAAACTGATTTGATTTGTTGTCTATTAGGGGTGGAACAGGCACAGAAACCACAGTCTGATATGTGCCTGTTTTGAAGTCGTGGTTCAGTTTGTTCTTGTTATGGCAGAGCCGAGATCTTTTTTTGCTCTACCAGTTTTTCTAGCTGTTAGACTGTTCTGACCAGTTGTGCCTTCTGGTCTCTCGAACTTCCTTCCAAATACTGTTTTGTGGAACTGTTCTGCCAGATGTGTGTTCAGAAATTCAGAAAGGTTACATGCTGAGAAAACCTCAACATCCCTGGATGTTCATCCATCATTTGTGAGAGTAATATTGGAAGCACCATGAGTCATGGACAGCTGGAGCTTGTACCTTTTTAGCAAATACAAATATGTTGCTTGTTAAAACATTGGGAAGTAAAAACTTGTTAATGGGGCACTAATACTTTCAGCATGTATTTAAAACTGTAATAAAGAGCAAAGTGCATTTTTATTTTTACTTTGGCTGTTTTTGAATTGTTAACCAGTGTCTGAGCATCTCAGTTCACATTTTATATGTAGTTTCATGCACCAGATTTCTAATGTGTATTCTTTTTTCACAAAGCAATTCGGAGACCCTTGATAGACATTAGTTGTAATGTGTTACTTTTTGACCTTTAAAAAATCAATAGACTAAATGGTGCACTCTCAAAAAATTTTTGTTACTATATTACGATACTATTTAGCTTTACAGAATTCAGTAAAACATGCTTTTCAAACCTAAAACTGATGGAATGATGCAACAACTTAATAGGTTTTTTGCATATTTCGGTTATAATGCATGCGCTCATGGGGTTTTCGCACATTCACCAGAAGTATGGGGGATCATTTGCTGTGCGAATCGAGTGTTTACATTTTCTCCAACCACAGCAATGAGGAAAAGTGTCTTTTGTCATGTGTATAATTGTTCAAGGCAACATTACCAAGTAAAGGATAAAAGAGAAGCTTGCTCCTTTTACCAAATTCCTCTAGAAAAGTCGAGCTAAAGCTGCTACAAGAAGAAAGCTGTGGCTCAATGTGCTTCGCCGTCACAACGTCACTCTGACAAAAAACAGTGAAGTGTGTAATCGGCATTTTGTTTCTGCCACGGCAATTAACGATCCGAACACTGTGGATTACGTTCCTACACTAAATATTGGATATGGAAAACAGACAAAAGAGAGAACAACCTCCCTCAGTAAAAGAACATGCTACTGGACAGATGTGAAGAAATACCATGTGAGTTTAATGTCATTAAAACACAAATTTGTGTGTTTGAGAAGTTAACCATCCGTGAATGTGTGTCTCTAAACATACATGATAACGTGATAGCTAAACAGTAAACAGCTCTCACAGACTTCACCGTCCTTGTTTCGACAATCGTCTTCTTTGACACGGTGCCCCCCCCGACAGTTGCTTCACAAAGACATCCTCTTGGATCTGCGGCACGCTTTTCAAGGATTTAGTTTATTGTTTGTCCACAATTTTCCGAAACCACACATCTACATTACAACTCACCATCATCACCTCGCTCTTTCAAGTTACATTCCCCCCACTTCAGATTTTTGCAGGAACGTGACATTTCACCATCCAATCAAAACGTACGTTTCATGCGTGCTTTGGAATGTGCAAAAGGTCTATTTTTTTCATTTTCTTTCAGACATACAGTAAACAAAACGTGAGTGCAGGTGAAACGGTCACAGGTATTAAGTAGATGTTACAGTGCTGTCAGCACAAGGCTCATATTTGATCCACTGGTGAATGAGAGTCACCATGTCTACAGAACAAGCACAGCTGAGCTTTTAACGCAAGTTTTTGGACTGAGTTTCTATCCATAATTAAAATAATGGGTGTGTTAGGTGAACCCTAATAACTGCTTTAAATAACCAAGAACCCAAGTTCATGTAGAAAAAAAAATATTTAAATAATGCACAAAATACAAAGCCTGTTGTAACTTGTAAGAAAATAACTATCCAGTATGTTCCTTCATAGGGTATTTGTTTTTCTTAAACAATGTGAAAACCCAATAAGGACACCCCACTGATCCACCTCCCTCAACACAGACACACTAAGTAAGAGAGAAATAAAAGGGAAACTTTTTATCATATATGTTGCAAAGAAGATAGTGAACCCCTTCAAGTCACCAATAAATGCACCAAAATGTTTTCCTCAACATTTTTGCATTTAAAACCACTGAAATATGAAATACAGACCTCAGAAAAGTTCTGTCAAACATAGGCCTCTCTATGAAGACCCAGGGAAGAGTGCTTGACTGTTACATCATTCCCATTGTGAATAATGGAAGCGAACCTTGGACCATAAACCAAAAAGCTGTTAACATTATAAATGCTGTATTGGATTTTTAAGAAGAATGCTCAATATCTCGCACACCGACAGAATCACTAACGAAGAACAAGAGCAAATGGAAAAAAGTCTCTTTTTTAAAACGTTCATTCCGGGACAGGCCAGTTGTTATTTTTTTTATTCTTTTTAGATACACCATCAGGAGAGAAGGGTTAGATCATCTTGTATCAACTGGAAAAATAAAAGAAGAAAAAATCGTGAACGAAGTTGACAGACAGCTTTAACCAATTTATGGGCATTTTAAAATCCGTGAAGAACCATGGTCGCCAACACTCTCTGGCATAGAGAAAGAGAGAGAGAAATATGCAAAAACTAATTTGATTTAGAGGTAAACATTTTTATCACATTTTGAATATAGCTTTTCATGACAAATTGATTTTTAGGGTTCAAACTGAGTAAAATGACATCATGTGTTAACCCTGCTGTGCTTATTAAAACAAACAAGCTTATAAATTAAGAAAAAGTGGTCTGCATGATGCTTGTCTTCCCTGATGGTCTTATGTCTTATTCTAGTCTTTATCAACTTTTCTCTCTCGGGCTGTGACACACTTCAGTGAAGGGGGCATCCTCTCAGCTAAAACATTTATGAATATATCTGTTAGTTTTTTTCTTTCTTTCTTGAGAGACAGGCAGTTAAAAACAGAGTACACAAAATGAAGCCTTTCCTCCATGTTCTATGACTCTCAGCACTTTGACAGTACTTTGCTTGTGTTGCTGGTCTTTGGAATAGGGAGTCAAAAAGATTGTGAGATTGTGATTGTGTGTGTGTTTGAAAGTCCTGATATGTTATATAAAAATGAGTTTAAAAACAATTGTCAGAATCTCACCACTTCATGTCAATGTGGTAAAATCTCTCACAACACTGGTTATCTGTTTAAAAGTGATTGCTTGTATTTTGTTGGACTTGGAAGACTGATGTTTTTTTATTTCTTTTTTAAGAGAAACAGTGTTGCAAAGTGACCTTAATATTGTATTGTAGTGTAAAGTTAATGTTTAGACTATGAAATAGTAGCAGAATAATAACATTATATCCTCATCCCAGATTTCCACTGTGAGTTCTGCTTGGCCGCCTTGATGAAAATCCCTTCCACATATAAACAGTCTTGTTTTTGGCTTACAGTGTTGGTTTTACCTGTCAGTTCCACTTTAGCTTAAAGACGCTCTACTAGCCATTTGCTTGGCTAAACTTACATTTGATAAAACAATTTGTTATAAGATGTAACAAGGCTAAATGGTGGCACAGTTGGTTAGTGCTGAGTCCTTGAAGCAAAGGAGACTTTCCACTTCCAGCTGGGCCCTTTCCGTATGGAGTCTGCACGTTCTCTTTGTGCATGTTTGGGTTTTCTCTGGGTACTGGGTTTCTTCCCACCTTCCAAAAATATTGCATGTTAGCGTAACTGGAAAACATCTAAAGTGGAGAGGCATGGTGGTACATTTGGTAGGGATGTCATCTCACAGCAAGACGGTGGCAGAATCGTTTCCCAGCCCTGGGCTTTCCTGCACACGTGGGTTTCCTCAAATAACTGGTTTTCTCCCACATACCAATAACATGCATTTTAGGTTCATTACTAACAATAAATTGTCACTGAGTGAGAGTGTGAAGAGTTGTTTGTCTCTATGTGAAACTCTAATAAACTGTTGACCTTTCCAGAGTGTACCCCACCTCCCATCCAATGAACACTGGGAAAACAGCTTCAATCCTGAACAGGACCTTGTGAGGATAGAAAAGGAATGGATGGATGAATTTGATTTCCATGCCCCCAATTCATCCAGTTCTTTTAATCAATTTATTGGTCAAATTACTTATTTTCCTTGTTTTTTCCTTTTTCTGCAGAGATGTTGGAGTCTAACAATCTTGTGACTTTTGAGGGTATCGTTAACAGCACAGCTTACCACACTTTTCTGCTGGATGAGGAGAAAGGAAGATTGCTGGTGGGAGCCAAGGATCACATTTTCTCTTTTAACCTCCTCAACATCAGCAAAGACAACGCAAGGGTAAAGCCTGTAATTTGTTGTTGGTGTGTTTGATAGTTTTATTAATTTATGGCTTTAGGTCTGTTTCCATTTCTGACCGACTTACACTGTTGTTCATCTTCAGCTAGAACACCAGCCTCAAGTATCATGGGAGTCTCTTTTCTGCATCTAAAGAGAAGTGCTTCATGTATATTTTAGACCAGGGCTGTCACACACAGTCAAACACTGTTCCGAGCATCTTAGCTGCTCTCTGCACACCTGAGTGAATTATGTGGCAAACTGGAACAAAGTGAAAAACAAATCACATTGTGACCCTTTCAACTTCCATAAAAAACCACATTCAAGCAAACAAGCCTGAGCTCTACGATGGAGTAGTAGGGCCACAGCACAAGATATTTTTTTCATTTTAAATTTAAAAAAAGTTGTACAAGAATAAAAACATTTTACAATGATGAAATTGTAATATTATGAGAAAAAAGTCATATTATTACAAGAAAAAAAAAAACAAAATCACAATATTAAAATAATAAAGTCATAATATTAAGAGAATAGGTCTTAAAAAAATTTTGTGTAGCTCTAATACTTCGTCACAGGAGCTCTATCAGTTCAAAACTTGTATTTCTTTTTTTTTCTAACCTGTACAATATCTGTTATGGTTGCAGATCCCTTGGTCAGCTTCTCCCACCAGAAAAGATGAATGCAAGTGGGCAGGAAAAGACGTACCAGTAAGAGCTTAATCCATCCACCTTTTAACCAGATGTGCTTTTAAAAAAAAAATAAATAAAAAAAAAAATAAAAAAAAAAAAAAGTCCGGTTGTAACCCTTTTGCTCCCTATCACATTTTAAAACATTTTATTTTTTAATTTTACAATAAACAATGAGTTCCAGAGAAGTAAAAATAATATCTACATATTTTGTTTAATCAAGCCATTTTTGTCCATTTAAGGGCTTTATTACGAACTAATAGGCTGTAATGAAAACTGCAGAGACATGTTGTAGTGAAGCTGCTACAAATATAGCATGTATATGAACACACTGAAGGTAGATTGTTACCTATACACTGGTTTGTCTGTTTTTAAAAAACAACACCAGGTAAAAAAAAATGATTGTGTAATTGTTCACTGAGAATTTGACAGAGCTGTTGTGTCTATATTCCTACTTAGTGATAAAATAAATGGCTTTTTGAAGGGATATGAGTCTTGAGGAGCCGTTTATTTCAAAGAGCCGTTTAATTTTGAACAAGTTACATCATCACGTAAGGAAATACATCATTCTGTCATGTGGGTGGATCCATATGTTCTATCAAGTGGAAACCCCTCCCCCTTTCCTTTGGGCTGCTGTACTCCACCGATCTGCCTGTTTTTCGTAAAAAAAAGTGAAGCGGGAGTGATTGTCTCTGGTGTTAAGGATGAAAAAATAAAAATAATACGTGGAATCCAATTCTGTTCATAACTTTTATGGACAGAATTTCTAGGTGCAGCCAAGGTGTTGAGGGGATCCGTTTTGGTGACCT
>JARVJO010000002.1:15198831-15212811 GCA_031762555.1 Cynodonichthys magdalenae | reverse complement strand
ATCTTTGAGTCCATCTCATGAAAAATGGGAGCAAAAACAAAAGTGTTGCGTTTATATTTTTGTTGAGTGTAGTTTGTGGAGTAACTTACTGTGTGAGTGTCTGTGTGTTGGCTTAGTGTGCAGCCTCCCACACATGCATTCACCAGACCTATTGATTTGAACTGGAGATGCAGTGTCAGTTAGTAGCATTTTAGACTCTAAACCAGTCAGAGTGAACTTGTACCTCAATTATCAATGCACTAAACTTTAAAGTGAGAGCCCAAATTTACAAGTGTGTTTTTTTATCACCATTGTTGCTTCATTTCATTTTTTATAGAAAATAACCTCAAGGTGTTGTATGACACTAAAATGAAGACTTTGTACCATCAGCGTTTGTGCTCCAGAAAGATGACAGGCTGGATTGATTCATTATTTCTGAATTCCACTATCATTCACACCCTATAATTAAAGGTTTTCTGCTAAGCCACTGGCTGCCTGCTGTTTATCTGTTTGTGTTGGCCTGCACTGTTGCTGCACACCCAAACCTCATTCAAATACACACCTACACTCACGCAAAGCTCCCTGCAGACATGTATTTTCTCCCTCGCAGTCACATACACACAAAAAGCTGGTGTTTCTGCTGACTTATGAATTTGTTTATTTTTGTGCTCGCTGCAGGAGAACGAGAAGGCAAGATATCAGGAACGGAGACCCACTCACTCAGTGTTCAGATTTGCAGCACCATGGTGAGTTAACAGGAGAAAAATAATAATAAAAAAAATTCTATTCCAATTTTAAATGCAGTTGAATGATCGCAAAGCAGTATCTGTCCTTCAACGGAGCTATTTGTGTGTGAGGAATCTGCATGTTTTTATGTGTTTTCTGGTGGTGTAAAAAATTGAGCTTGGTTCATGCAAAGCTTATAATTAACATGGTCAACATTCCTATAAGCCTCCGCTCTGTCGCCAGGACCACCAGTGAACTGGCCCGTTATTGTCCTAGAACCAAAGTCAGGACCTCGTCTGTGGTCAGACCTACTCACTTGCTTAGCTTTACTTTCCTTTAACAAGGTATAAAGGAAAAATGTTGTTATACGCTGCCAATTTGAAAAGGAGGTGTTCCGTTTTACAGTATGCCAGAAGATAACTGCAGGGAATAACACATTTGTTTGCTCATTTTGGCAAAATAAAGGACAATAGAGTGTTAAAAAGAAAAATAAAGTGATTATAAGAAAATTTTTTATTGCAAATATGTCCTTTTAAGGGGACATATCATGCAAAATCCACTTTTTTAGCCATTAAATACCTTTTGTTGTGTACTTAAAGTCTATAGTGCAGAAAAGTTTAATTTAGTTTCTACAGGTGCTGCAAAGAAATGTATTCTGTTTGGATCATATTTTTCAACCCGCTTGGTTTTCTCTTTTCTCTATGACATTTTCCAAAATATTATGTCACAGTATTTGCAAAGTAACAGACACACTGTATAAGGTCTGTTTACCAACTACAAATTTGTTGACTTCATGCTCCTCTTTTGGAGTTACAGTACGGAGGAATTCAGACCACAACATTGCAGTTCCACTTTATATAAACCCAACTGAATGATTTAAATGTGAAAAAGAAGGATTTAAAAGCATATGTCTCCTTCAATAAAAACAACTTTCTTGATGATGTGATTCAGTATTAATTTTTGTTGTTTTCAAGATGAACTAAGTGGAAAGGCAACCCTGCAGGATAAAATGGTGTATGGTGTGGAGAACAGCAGCACTTTCCTTGAATGCAGCCCTAAGTCCCAGAGAGCCACGACACATTGGCAGTACCAACCTTCCACAGAGGAACGAACACAAGAGGTTGACTCAACTTAATCTTTTTTTTATTTAGTCTTTTTTTAATAAAGTTGGATATATTTTGCCTGAAGAGCAGATATAATGATAAAGGAGGTCTAATTATAATAAAACTTTCATACAGACTTTTTATCAGCACTTACTGCCATCGCTGACTCAAGAGAAATAATTTTTTCAGTATTTAACAAAGAGCAATAAGGAGCACATAATTAGATTCTGGTGAAACGATGACAGCTCATTTTGATGTGTTGAATTTAATTTCTGCTTTGTCTTTTTCTCCCTGTCCCTCTTCTTTTCTCCATGTACTTCTGCTTTCTATCTGTGTAGATAAGATCAGAGGAGCGCTTTATCCACACAGACCAGGGTCTTCTCATTCGGACACTTTACAAGGAGGATTCCGGCCTTTATCTGTGCCAGGCAGTGGAACACGGCTTCATGCAGACAGTTTTAAAAGTTAACCTTGAGGTCATTGATGCAGAACGGCTGCAAGATCTTTTACACCCTAATGAAGATGCAGCGACCAGTGGCCACGCCCAGAAATCTTCGTCATCTAGGGAATCTCCGAACCAAAAGCTTTGGTACAGAGACTTCCTGTCTTTGGTTAATCACCCGACTCTGAACAGTGTGGACGACTTCTGTGACCAGGTTTGGAAGCGTGAGAGGAAGCACAAGCGGCAAAAAGCTCACCTGGTGCAGCAAGTGCAAACACAGCCCCAGCAGAAGGCTGTGGCGAACCCTCACAACAACATGCACGTGCAAGGAATGGCATCCAAGTGGAAGCACCCGCAAGAAAGGCAGAAGGGCCGCAACCGCAGGACCCACGAGTTGGAGAGGGCCCCCCGCAGTGTCTGAACTGTAATCTTTGACTTTTATTGCTGAGGCTTCAGACCACGCCCACATCTCATTCTGTACACCTGATAAACTTATCATTTCATTCTCCTTCATTATGTGAAACAGACATTGTCAAAGACGGAACAGAAATGTAAACAAAAAAAAAAAAAGATAAAAATGCTGCTCTGAACTGAACTGCCAGCTGGTGTGTTCTGTGCGTGGGCAGCCATGTTTACAGTACCACAGCACAGAGGACCGCAGGAAACAGGATGTTGTCAAATCATCCAAGACCATTGGAACATATTATCTCAGCTGGCCTCGACCTAAACTGTGCAGAGGGACAAGGTCAGCCAGTGTAAGAAATGGATACAAATACGCACCATGTATGACTGACACATTTGGCAATGTTTGGCATTGTTTCATGGTATTGTAGTTAGATGTTTTTGTTAGTGTGCGGATAAGCACAAACCTATAATAGCTGATCATTTTTTTTCTATTCCACAGAAGAATGATAATAGGTGAGATAGTAGGGCAGGCTGCAGAATAAACTGGTTTCTGGTACAGAAAAAGCAAAGAGGAAATAAGTAGATTTGGGGTAATATAAATTGGTGAATCTATTTATATGAAAAGGGAAAATGCCCAGAAACTGCAAGAAATTTGTAGGAGCAGTCATCATTTGTTAAAAAAAAAATAATGAAAAAAAAAACATAATCATGTAGTTAGGTTGTGTAAATAATTTATTCTATCATATCTCCAAGAAAGGGAATACCAATAGTTTGCATTTGTCTAGTTGGTTCATGTTTGCCCAAATTAAAGTTTATTTAAGAGAAAGTTTGGTAAATATTCATCAGCAGGGAGATTTTATACTTGTGTGTGTGTGTGTGTGTGTGTGCGTGTGTGAGTATCCATGCCCTATATAAGCTTCTCAAACAATCTTAATATTATTTTTTGTAAAACTCTCTGGTCTTAATATTTAGAAAACTGCCTGGTCTCTGTTTCCAAAATGTCAAGTCTGAGTTCTTCCATGTTTATTTAATAATACTTTCCATTGGCTTTGTTTCCGTGACTTGTTTATTTATTCATAAACAGTTCTGTGCATTGCAATTTTTTATTAATAATGTGCAGATGCTTTTTGTTTGTTTTCCTAAAGTTTTTATTTCACAGGACCAATCTGGTTAAACAACAACTGCAATCACAAATGAATAATTGCTAATTCTAAACCCACATGCAATGAAAAGCACAGAGCATTAACCCCTCTCCGTACGGTACTGTACTTCCTACATATGTGCGTGGTTTTCACAAACAGTGAAGTGTAACACCTTCATTTCACTGCATGCAATGTAAAAATCAACTTTTTACCACCTATTACAAAAGCTAAACCGTGCACAAGCAAACACAAATCTGGAATGTAGCTGTGAACTTCCTGTAACGACAAATAATTTAGTCAATATGCGACAAATACAACACTATCGGCTAGTGCATGTGAATACTGGTGTGGTGTTCTTGTTTTGCTATGATATAGTCTGATGTTGGCACTGTTAAGCCGTTGCTTGCTTACGCAGTACACAATAGTAGCAATTTCAACAATGTAAATAATGTTTATGTTAAAATTCCGAAACAGTATAAACAGGAACTCAACAACAACATAAAACTCTCTTTCTGGATCTTGCTTTCTACATAACATTCAACAACAATGGACAATGAACAGTTGCAACACATCAGTGAGTCAGAAGACTGTAAACGAGTGTTTGCAAAGCTTCATCTGCCAATAGAAGCCATGCTGGAGGAAGAGGAGGAGCAGCTGGAGCCGGCCTCAGGAGATTTTAGTCTAATGAGACAAGCCGATCACCAGAGTGGTGGGTGTGTGCGCGTGTGTGTGTGTGTGTATGATAAGACTATCTACATGAAGAGGAAAATGTAGGAGGCCTGTCTAACAAATGGTGGGAGTGAGGAAATGAAGTGCTGCTGTTGCTGCGTTTTGGCATGACAATATTAATGGTGATGTATTCTACTGATGTTATAAATGTCTCATCATGAAGTGCTGGTTTCAATAAATCTGTTTTTCATAGCTAACTGTCTACTGTATTTATTCCAATAACAGGGTTTTTTGTTAAAGGGAACACATGCAAAATCCACTTTTTTAGTCATTAAATGCATTTTGTTGTGCACTTAGAGTCTGTAGGAGTGCAGAAAAAAAAATTTAGTCTCTCCTGGTTCTTCGTAGATATATTTATATTCTGTTTGGGTCATTTTTTTTTAACCTGTTAAGTTTTCTTGATTGCCAGATGTTTTCTGAAGTATTACGTCACATTTGGCGGCACAACGGCTCAGTGGTTAGCACTGACGCCTCACAGCAAGAAGGTTCTGGGTTCGATCCCTGGTTTGGACCTGGGGTCTTTCTGTGTGGAGTTTGCGTGTTCTCCTCGTGCTTGCGTGGGTTTTCTCTGTGTACTCCAGTTTCCCCCACACCTAAAAACATGTACAATAGGTTGGCTTCAGGCCCAGGCCTCCCTTGAAAAAGAGATCTGAGATCTCATGAGACTTGCCTGGTAAAATAACAGTTAAATAAATAAAAACATAATTTGCTACCAGAATTTCTAAATAAGGTCTGGACACACCTCAGATAAAGGGTGAAAGAGAGGTTTGTGGAGTTACAATAAGGAGGAATTCAGACCAAAGCATTGCAGTTTCACTTTATATAGACCCCAACTGGATGAGTAAATGTGAAAAGAAGAATTTAAAAGCATGATATGTGTACTTTAAGTAAAAGAAGGGACCACCCTAAACCGTATCTTTAAAAGTGAAGCTATGATGCCTCAAACAGTGATGGATTTGTTGTAAGTTTATTGTAATACTGATGCTGATGTGAATAATGCATGAGATCTCTGCAGTATAACACAGAATAATAAAGCATATTGTCAAAAAATGTTGTTGAATCTCATCTTGTTTTGTTTACAACTCAAACAGAACCAGAACAAAAGAAAAACACTGATCCTTCAGTGAACCATCAAGAGAAGTGTAAAACTTTATCTGCATTATATTAAAATCACGGTGCTGCACTGCACTCTGGTGGTTACAACAGAAAAGCACATAATTATCTAAAAATGGAGAAAACAGCATTCTATATTTTTTATCTGTTTTTACAGCTAAGTTATTACTGCACGCTTTTAGATAAACATGCGAGCCCAGTTTGGTCTCACTAGAGCCTGAATATGAGGTCAAAGGTCATCCAGTGCATGACTCACCAGAGCTTTCACCGTGACCTCTGTAGGTTTACCATGTTGCTGTGGCTCCCACAGGTTTCAGCCCAAACAGGCCCAGACAGACTCTTCAAAGAGAAAACTACTGAGGGGTTTTGGTGTTGACAGAGTCTTTCATCTGGAAAGAGACAAACTTTCTTTCTTACTTACTTTCCAAAACAATAGAGAAAGAGAAGCTATTTGTGGTTTAAGACTGTAATCTGTCAATATGAAATCATTTATGGTCGAAATATTGTCCTTTTACATTTTTTTTTCACAAAGTGGATGGAAGAAAAACATGCACAAATTATAGCAAAGAATAAAAATATTTTTTTTTTTTTCATTGAGTAATGGATTATTGAATTAGAAGACTTAAAGAAAACTAGAAGACTTTTGCAGCAGCACTTTATTGAGAGCCAGACACACAGTTGCAGTTTATCCTATACTTATGTATCAAATTTTTAGCACAGAATGCACATTTCTGAAATACTATCCCTGGTTGTGTAAAAAAGATATCCTTGGAATGTTCTTCGTCTCCCAGTGATAGATTCACACGGAGTATGGCTGCCCTCCTGTGGATAAGGAGACAATTTTCATAAAAGTTAATAAACATTCTGCTCAACCTGACTTCCAGCCAAACCAGGCATGACTGAGGAGGACCACTCTGACTCTCACATTTAATAGAAAAAAAAAAAAGAAAACAGAGATTATGCTAACATAAACTTGATGTTGCTTTATAAGCACCATGAAGTCCTTTTTCAGGCTGCAATTAGTCTGCATTCACCTCATGTTATTTCAGTCAAACTCAGGAGTAAAAAAAACTCCCAGAATAAACACGAGGCTGTACCAGAAAGTGTGGAACGTGTGAGTGCTGTCCTTTTGTGTTTCATCACTGAAACTGATCTGTCTCACTGACGATGCAGATGAGAAGTCATCTGGCACGCAGCTGAATGAATATACATACGCACATGTTGGTGCACAGGCCCACAACACTGGATCCCCTTTTTTTCCCTGGACACGGGGCACATCTTTTACCGCTGCTGCATTGTTTACTAAAGCGGTGGGAAAGAGGCATGAGCATGTTCTCTCCCATCGGGGGGCTTGAACAAATTGAAATGGAGCAGAGATTTATTTATTTTTTTCACCAGTGACAATACACTTGGTTGATAAACCAGTAGCATTCTACCAGTAGCATGTACCAGCATGCATGGATCACGAGTTCATTCCAGTTGTTCTTTCCTGCATCATCTTCAGAGACATCACATTTGGTTTCCAAGAATATTTATGTGAAACTTCACAGGCGGTGGGCTCAGCAAGCTTTATTTTATTAACTGTATTTTGAAAGGCCTTAGATGTACTTGTTAATATTTGAACCGAAAACCAAACCCTCTCGCAGAAACTTCCATTTTTGTCGCTGTTTTGACAGTGCAGAATATGTTCTGCAGCAAAGGAGCTTTGGAAAGAACTGCCTTATCCTGAGAGAATCAGAGCAGCAAAAACAACCCACTCAGTCACAATACATCTGACATTTACACAACCATAGGCTGACCCCTGACACCAGCCAAACCTATTAGTGAGACTTAGACAAACGTCAATTCAGCCATGTTATTATCGCAGAGTTTAGAATATTGAAGTATAGTCTGAGTGAAGAGGCTGTATCTTGTTTATTTCGATAATCACTCACCCATTTAGGGGTTGTAGATTCATGGTATTGTCTCTGTTTTGAATGTAGAATCAATACACTTGGTAAGAGCACACAATAAGCGTGTGTGGTTTTGTATATGTTATTTTTTTGAAAAATCTATCTTTGCAAGCTGGTTGTCATAGATAATCAATATATGTTAAACTGAAATGAAATATGTTCTCTATAGGTGGGTGTTTCTTCTTCTTTTTGCAGAGAGGTACTTTTACACAAACATCTTTATAGAGCCACCTTTTGCAGCCATTACAGCAGCAAGTCTTTTCAGGTATGCACATCTCCATGAACTTGGCTCATCTGACCTCTGGGATTTTTTTTATACACATTCTTCCTAAACATAACTGGTCCTTCAAGTTGGATAGACACCACAAAAACTGAGTCTGTGCTGAAAGGCTTTCATTTAAGTCAGTGAATCAATAAAAGTCTTCATGTCTTTCAATAAAAGCAGCACAGCTGCAAGGCCAAGATGAATTATACTGAGTTTATTGATAAAAACAACACTTCTCTTTTGATGGAAGTATTTTTGTAAGCCTTTTAAGGTATTTATTGAGTGGAGAACACAGCAGACCAAGAATATATTTTTTTTAATAGAAAGTTCAACACTACAGCAGCTAAGAACATTAGTTTAATCAAATGTATGAAAATGCATTGAGGTGAGGAATTGTGACTCAGTGCTTTAAGACAGATTAGACCGAGTTTTTGGGAACTTGTGGAAAGTCTTAAAACACCCAGAAGAAAAGATTACTACTGAATGTCTTCAAAGTTTTCAAGAGAAATGCTGCTGGCAAAATAAATCAGACTTAAAGCATGAAAGGCAGACATGAAAACTAAAGCATGGAAGCTGCTGAAAAGAATTGATGAGATAGGATCAGACAATGGCTAAATGAGCCCTCTGGCTTAACCCAGGTTGATCCAGTGATGGGTCAGGGGTGCACTGAAGAGCAGAGGTCAATTTATCAGTAGAAATGTGTTTTGGTCCTGCAATGTGTCCAACTGTTGACTTGTTGATCCCTTCCACACTTCTAATCTGTAACTGACTAAGGTCTGCTTAAGCAAGGTTTAACTTAAACTCCTGGAGCTCATCAACCAGAAGACACTGAAGTTCGTACATAGTTAATTTTTGTCTGCATTTTAGCATATTTGAAAAGTTTGAATTTTACTTAGAAAACAATGCTACATAACTTATTTCACTAGAAGTTTTGGAATAATTATTAGAAAACTAACTTGGATGCACATGCTCCCAGTTTTACATGAGCAAAGTTTCTTATAATAAATCATACGGAAGTAAGTGACTTGCAGCTGCTTTGGCATTTAATTATAAAAAACTTCCTTGCTCTTTTAGAACTTTATTTAAACTGACTGCTGTCAAGATATGAAGAAAAAAAAATGAAAGTAGAAAGTTTAAGCGAAGGAAAACTTTAATCAGAAGTGTGAGCTTCAAGGTGTTTTTCATTTAAACAATAAACTAACCTTTTCATGTGGAGAAAGTGGGGAAACAGCATATCTGCTCGGTGCTGTTGCCACATTATCCAATTAGTGGTCGGTGGTGAAAAATGCTCAGCCACCGCAAAATCTGCTTTTCATAGTTCATGTTGGCTGTGAGAGACTATACTGATGAGTATTTACTGAAGAATCCAAGTATGTGACTCAAAACAACTGTGTTTTGTTCCGAGAAGAGTGTTCGTCAGTTGTCATAGGCGGCACATTTTATTGACAGTAAAAACCCCAGTGTTTACTTCCTGGGTTGAAGCGGATTTTGCTGGTTTTTGTGGAATTGTAAGTCCAGTAATTATGGAGGCATGAAGCGACAAACAGAAAACTTGTGGTGGTTGCAGATGCATAAAACCAAAAGTAACACAGCGAGTGACCTGCCTGTCACACTGCAGTCTGTGGGACATGTCATGGGGTATGGAGAATCAAATGTTTTTAATTATAAAATTTAATAACCCAGAAATTTGTGGATGGAAATTTGTGCACCCCCACACCACCAAGATTTACATTTTATTTGTCCAATCTGAAGTTGTTTAAATAATTTTGTTCAACAGGTAAGATAATGATTATTACCTTTCCACAGGGATCCACGTCAGAAATCTGAGCTTTTACTTTAAGGTAAATATATTAATGTCACATAAAAGAAATACAATAGCTTTTCTATGTTTCACAAGTTATTTTACCTGTGTTCGCTTCCTTGAACCCACATGTATGTCTTTACACATGCAGCTCCAGCTGGCTTGTGTTCCAGAAATCTCTGCAACGTGTCTCTCGTTCTAATCTAAATGACCACTCGAGGTTGTTAATCAGAGTTAGGGGGAAATGTAAACTCAGTGACATCTACAGACAGAATAACAAGAGATTCTGACACGAGTTGCTGATAGCATCTGCTGAAACAGTCAGAGTGATGTAGTGCAGGTTAACAGGTTAGCTGATAACTCTACCAGGAGGAGCAATGCCTCTGGGATAAGCAAAAGCCGAGTATCTTCCAACAAATTCTTAACTTCCCACTCACATTCCTACACGTTTGTAGATGGTGATCATGTCCCGCTTGTCAGAATGTATGCAAAGGGTGCTACAAAGACACGGTTGAACTTGTTAGTACTCAGAGGTCAGCTCACACCTCTGTTCATTTGAAACACAAGGCCTGGATTTAGCAAGAACAATCGATGCATTGATTTGAGGGGCGCTGAATTTATGCTGGAAAGTAATTAACTAAGAACAACAGAAAGCTGTGCTAAGACAAGACTAATACTTTCCGTTCACAGAAGAGGACATTTGTGTTTTTTCAAACATTTGGTCTCCATTAAGCTCAATTAGTTTTCGGTTTCTGTCTTTCTGGTTGGATTTTTGTTTGTCAAATCGATTGAGCAGTTATTGTCAAATCACCATTTTTTTTGGTTGCAAAACTTAATCCCGTATGATTTGCAGAAGCCTGCTCTTGGAGAGAATGGAAACAGTGATTCAAATTCACAATTTTCACTATATTAAAAAAAATGATGAGTGGTGTGAGCAAACCGTTTAAAGCCACACCTACACATCTGTGGCGGTGGGCGCCTACACTTCTAGTTTCTTCAGTTATATGTGAGTTTAATAGAGCATTTTATTTTACATTTCCCCTAATTAATCCAGTCTCCTCAGCTTTTCCATGAATCCATCTCTGTGTTTTACTTTTGGTGCTGAATGAAAAGTGTGTGACCTTTCAGGAGCAGCACAAATCGTTAAAAAACACTGAAGTTAAGTACATGTTGGAGGCAGATGTTTAGTCTATACCTCTCCATGATTGTTGCATCTATTTTTTATTTTGTCTGCAGACAGTAATCACAGTGGGTTAAAGACAAATGGTTAAAATCGAGACAAGATGCCAGTAAAAGAAGTATTTTTTACAAGTGTTTTAATCTTAAAACCGTCAACATAAATAGTTATGTCTGTGCAAAGCATGATGGATGACAATACACAGATAGATGGGGGGTGGGGGGGCACCACTGTGTGGATTGGTATTTAAGATGTGTGCTAAAGCTGACTGACAGTCATCTGTTAGTACAGAAACTAGTGCTGAAAATATATTAAATTTTTCAGTTGTGATTATTCTCAAGATATTTTTGCGATAAATTACAATTAATCTTGATATGTTTAATTATTTATTGTTTTGAAACCATAACTTTACTATGGCTGAATGTGTATGTTTGTATGTTGCGATGCACTCCATGTACAACACACTATGTACATTTCTTCTTTTATTGTCGTTTTCTTTTTATATTCCTAACGCTTATCTTTTGTTGCTAACTGTGTTTTTTATTCATTGCTGACAAATGCAACCTCATCTTTTGTTTCTCATGCACTTATTTGAAATGAAAATAAAAAAAATTCCTTGAATTCTTGAATATTCTCTTTATTTTGCACAAAATTAAATTATGACTTAAAGATGTTTAGAACATGCTTTTGCTTTTTGTTTTCTCCCTTTTTTTATCAGCCTTGGTTGCAGAACCCTCCCTCTGTTAGTTAAGGTTGTTTTCAATTGAAGTGATATTTCATGCTCCAACTAATCCAGTAGTAAGACAGTGCAGCATTGCAGGGCTTACAAATAACTTTACTTCTATCCAACCTGACATCGGGAAAAGTTTTTAAATAAAAATGCTATGAAGAATCCAGTGACTTCTGTCATGTTTCTGTCCCAGTCCTATAGCTTAGGTTAAAATGAGATGGCTTCCCATGCAACAAAGGCTGTCATTGGTTGAGATGAGCAGTGATGCCAATCTAAAGCCAATAGTGATCAAGATCCCCCACCATGACAACTGGGTTTGTGTGTTTTCATACCAGTGAACGAGATAAATATATAGACAGTTAATGTGCATTTTTAAAAATATGTTAAGCGATAACTCATTAACGTGCCTATCAATATAAACCCAATTTACAAAAACACAACTCCTTCACTCACCTGTAGACCGCATGTTGCTTAGCACAACAGTGATTGTGAATACACACAAGAGCAGATGGTCACTTCCTTGAATCAATGCAGAGATGTAACCTATTCCATCTAATCTCCATTTTGTGACTGCAGCACACTGATTCAGCCTGGGTTTTTCATTACTAGTGCCATGACCTGAAAAAAATACTCAAAAGCTGAATAACAGGAAGAACAAAAAGCTGAAAAAAGGGACCAAGTAAGTTCTTTTAAATCTGGTAAATGGAACTTGGATGACTCAGAGTGGTCTCTGACTTCATACGTGGCAAGAAGGGAAAGTTTTTTCCATGCTTTGGTGCCACAGATACTGAAGCGAGACACACACCTACTTACTGCCTCACCTGAGGGTTAGCAGCACTCAGTAGGATGCTAGAAGATAATTGTGTGTAACAAAATATATGCAGACCCTTTTCCACTTTTCTTCCAACATATGTCAAAGGAGGTTACAAGTATAAATTCTTATGGGTAAAATTATGCACAGTGGGTTTTGTGCTGCAGAGTTTTCACTCGGCAAACTCAACCATAACACACCTGGCTTTCCAGTCAAAATAGGCCACCGACTGACATGCTATTTTTTTCCTCCCTCCTTTGTGTCTCATCAGCAGTCTCTGTCTCTCTCTGCGTGGAATCACACACAAAGAAACATGAGCACTCTGGCTATAAAAACAGGATAAACATTTCTGGGTCTTGAGGTTTTCTTATCTGAAGCTTCTAATGTAATCAATAATCCCAAGGAAACAAAACTTGTTTCCTGCCTTTTAATACAAACGTGTGTGTTTTATGTTTATGTGCGTGCATGTGCACCATGGGGACAATCTTAACTGGCCATATGACAGCCACCTGTGTAAACGGTTGGAGTATTTCATGGCTCTGAAACACAGGATCCTCAGAGCGCTGCTCTTGTTGCCGTAGGAGACCTGAGCCATGACCTCGGTTCAGCAGGGAAGACCCCAGCAGGTGGTGAGCAGTAGAACTGAAGTACGCTTTCAGACAAGAACCATATCCATGTACGCTCAGTTTTACATATCTCATTTTGAATCTTCACATTTCCTTTGTTGCTCTTTCTTTCATGCATTGTGCAGTTCAGTGCATGTAGTTAGACATGAAGACAGCAAGTTCAGTGCAGGAAGAGCTTGCATTTCTGTCTCTGTGGGTCAAACAGGAGGTGAGAAAGGTCTTTGTTGAGCTGGCTGGATATTGACACAGCATCGCCATGAATGAAAATATTTTGTGTTCAGTCAGCATGAAAGAAATGCCGCTAGACATTTAGACGTGCCTTATTCAAATAAACGCTCGACACCAAGTCTCAATCAAACTCTCTTTCAAAACCTCAAACTTCCTGAAAAAAGGATTTTGAAAGATGTGACAGGATCCACCAAAAATATTTTCCATGATTGTTACCATTCCTGAAATCTGTAGCAATCGCAGAAAACAAATATTGCAGAGTGAAAATAACTGCAGTGCACAACACACTGAATAAAAATTGATATTGGTGGAATCCCAGGGACATGTGTAGAAGAACAGAATTTTAATGGAGGTGGTAAGGAAGCGAGTCTGTGGCTGCTGTTATTATGTGTAGGAGTGCTCCAAGGAGGGTCCTTGGTGCAAGCTACTATAGGCGAACAGTCAGAAAGGATGAAGGCATGAACAATTGAGCTGTTACTTTTTTTTGATCTGAGGCAGATTTCTGACTGATTGCTGCCACTGTTGGAGGAACTGGAGAAGAGAATGTACCCACTGGTTCTGGAGCATTAGCCGCTTTAAATGCCTATTAATCTGAAGACTTGGAAATGAGAATCTGTCTGAGGGGCTTTTAGTGTAGATGCAAAGCTAAAATATGTTCATGCATTAGTGCCTTAAGACTGATGAAACTGTGTCACAATGAGTTTGATAGTATCAGTTCACTGGGTGTGTGTGTGTGTGTGTGGTGGTGGTG
>JARVJO010000002.1:15180139-15198731 GCA_031762555.1 Cynodonichthys magdalenae | reverse complement strand
GCTGACGTTAAACAGTTGTCTCACCCTGTAACAACAGATGAGAGTCTATAATTACACCAGGCAATAGAATAACAGATATAGTACATATTACAAGACCTCTACTCACATAAAGTCCTTCTGTTCTGGTAGGGAACAGGTGCAATGTGGGAGTTGCAGCCAGTCATCAGATCCCAGGGTGGTGTAGGGGTGTGGGGGTGTGACTGCAGCTGCTACGGCCCAGTGCAATCATTTGCAATTCCATATCACCACATGGGTCTTAATTTATAGGCCTGCTATGTGTTGATGTCAACTGATTCTCACTGTGTGGATCTCTGTTGCTCATCTTTATTTAGATCCATTCAACTGATTTAGGTACTATTCAAATTATATTCAAATTATATATGATACCACTTTGCACATATATAAAATTAAAAAAAATAGGGAAATATGCACACTCCATTTCTTTTACCCATTAAAGTCATTTCGTTATGTACTTGGAGTCTCTAGGACTGCTAAACATTTGAATTTAGTCTCTCTCAGTACTGCATAAATATCTTTATATGCTGTTTGGGTCATATTTTTCAACCTGTTCAGTTTTCTCTATTTTCTATGTCATTTTCTGAACTATTATGTTGCAGAATTTGTGATGGAAGTACTACTAAGGTATGGACTTAACAGCTACAATTCTCCTCTTGCTCTGGGTCAGACTCTGGCTCCAACATGTAAGGCTGGATGGACAAGTCTTCCTTTGTTGTCATCTTGTTATTTGTAAATAAAACATTCCTGCACCACTAGATAGTCGTAAGCCCCTCTATCAAACTAAAATGGGCCGCTCTGGAAGCTGGAAGAGTCGAGGTGTGAAGCATCTGGTTTGGATTTAAAGAAACAGCCTCAAAACGAGTTGATCTGAGACACACCTCAGAAAAGGGGAGAAAAAGGGCCCTGTGGAGCTACAATAAGGAGGAAAGACCAAAGCATTGCAGTTCCAAGACTCCAACTGTATGATTTACATGTGAAAAATGAGGATTTAAAAGCAGGATTTGTCTGACATCTTGAACTTGAACTGAATTGACTCCAAAAGTTAATCTCTTATAGACGTACATCCAATCGTTATTTTCCGCAAGCTGAATTAATATCCATCCAGGCATTCACACACACACAAATATACTGTACACACAACATTATTTTCCATTTTTGTTTTTTGTTGGACACCAATAATAATTTCATAATTTCAACCAGGTATTTTTTTGTTTTTGTCTGTGCATTCTGAACAAATGCTCCAGCAAGGATCAGCATGACTTAATGTTGATGTCAACACACAGACTAGAGAAACAGTCATATACAAAGAAAAACAGATGCACCCCAGAAAGATGTATGGGAGACAGAAGTTGCTTGGCCCCATGAAATGTTGATTTTGGGGATTTCCTAATGCGTTTGCAACTTCTCGTAACATCAATCACTTCTTGCACATTGTTTTTGTTTGTTGGCATGATGTGAAACTGCTGTCACCACACGCACCAGTACATACACAGAAATATAACAAAAAATATAAAATGAGGAAACTCCTGGTGTGACGAGTCAGAGCAAAGTGTGTGACACACCGGAACAAAGTGATAACCAGGCCTTAAAGAACTGACATGTAAACAGAGCGAAAGAATAATTGGGCAGGGTGAGAAAAAGAAATTTGGATGAAAGGAAGCCCATGCATGAAAATCCATGGTAACAGTGATAATAATTAACCGCATAGAAAAAAGCACAAAGAGGGATAATTGAAAATGAAAGTAGTGCCAGTTAGCCTTGGCGGAAGTCCATGTCAGTGCGGCAGGAGCTGGAGGAGGAAAAAAAAAATTGAAGGAGAGAAGCAGTAGAGGAAAAGCAGGGGGTGGTCTGAAGAGTGACAGGAGGGAAAAGTCTTACAGAATCTGACACAGCACACAGCTTGCCTGGAGGGAAAAGGAGATCTCAAGACAATCTCCAGTAGGATGCAGGCATTTTTAAAACCTCTTCTCTGATAACAACTCCACACATTACTGTTTACTTTAACAAGCTTTTACTCACTTTAACCACACTGTAGCAGGTGACCTCAGATCAGGAAATCTGGCAGAAACCGACTGAGTCATAGAGGTTTGAGCAGAGCTTTGGATCCTCCCCGACTGCCTGAGCGTGAGCAGAGTCAGGAGCTAAAGCCTCACTTTCTTCCCCCAGTGCTCAGAGACTGCACGCCAGGCACGAGGCGCCCTGCTCCCCACCCACCCTCCCCCCTTCTCCCACCCTGATTTTTCCTGGGCTTATGTCCAGAGAATGACTGGCCTCAGTGGACCCAAGAGGAGGATCAGAAACTGAGGACACATTACAGCAGCTCCAACTCTGCCTGCCTGACCGTCTGCCTGCTGGGACAGACAAAGGTTTTTTTTTTCTTAGAAATTAGCAGCTTCTGCTCCTTTCTGGGAATTTATTTTTTGTAGACTTGATATTTCTTTTCAGTTTTTACTTTCTTCTTGTTCAGATCAGAAAGAGCGGCTCTCCATGCAGACGGACTGACATATGGACAGAGAGCAGTGAGCACTGCAGCGTGAATGTAGCAACTGGACTTCTCTTTTCCCTGGTTACTAAGACCAAACAAGGATAATAGCCAAATCACTATCTTTTCCACCAAGGTAGTGGGTGGATGCAGCTTTCAGCAGACTGCTATAGGGGAAAGCAGCCCCTGCACAGAGACTGCGGATATACATCTAGTTGATCGACACTGGTGATCCTAAGAAAATAGACTCTTAGCTCTAAGAAGACTTTTTTGTGGATGCCAAACAGTGCAAAAACCTGTGGATTTTTACCATTTTTATTCAACTCTGATGACCAAGCTGAGTGGACTTAATTGGTTTTGAACTTGATGAATATAAAATGTTGGTTTCAGTGATGGCCGGATGCAAAAGGACTGTGACTAAGTCACTGATGCTGATATATCTTCATCTGCTCGGCATGGCTCTCACAGCCCACAGCGTCTACCCAAGGATACGTCTCTCCCACAAAGGTAGCACAAAAACTCTACATTTGTGTGTGCGTTGTGGTATGAATAAAAACTTAGTCTGCTCTAAAAAAAATAAGAAAAACAATCTTTTGAGTTAAACAAAGTGTCATTTTCTCTACTCAGAGCCATCACTGCTGCGAATTGAAAATGAGACAGGTGCATCACTTTGTTATCCACTGATTGCAGCATTGTTTTTATCGAAAGTAAACCAAGATGACAAAATTTTAAAATCTGAATGACATTGCAACATTTGTAATGAATGCATTTGGTTTGCATGTTCGTAAACTAAAAATAGTGCCAACACACAGAAAGCAAATGAGTCAAAGAAGCTGTGTTTTCTGTGGATAAGAATAAGAAGCTTGCAGGTTTCATGGCTATGTAATGATATGGTCATTGAAGATTTATGACTACACCTGAAAGGAAAGGCACCATGAAGACAGAGGATCTGAGAAGAGTAACTTGTGTTAGCTGGAGCTGTTTTTTTTTTTTTTCACCCTACCCCTCCTTACAGTTTGTTTTGGTCTCTCAGCTATGGTGGCTGAAAATCCACAATGTGGCTTTCTCTTGTGTTATAGTGGCTGAGTGATGGAATATATTTTCCTTTTCTTTTGACATGAGAATGTGTCTGTGAGAAGCGTTTGTGTGCTTGTGGCTGTTTACTTGTGTTTTTGAGTGTGTAATATGGACATGCACGCACTGGTCTGTGGACTGACTGCTGTGTGTCTCTCTGACAATAATGAGGGTTTTTATCTTTGCAGATAAAACTCCTGAGTAAACATGGTATTTTTTTTCCCCTCCTTGCCTTTGATCTCTATAGCAACAGAAGGAGATGATTCCACATAAGCCTGTTAGTCATGGCTGGAAATAGGTGTGGAATTTGGATGGTCAGTAGCTCATGAATCTGCACTTGGAGTATGTAATGAAAATTGACAAGGCTTGTCCATCAGTAGGAGAAATGAAAAAAAAAACACTGTAAAATTAATTTGTACAATGCAAAATGATGAAGAACAGACGTAAAATAATTATGCAATTAACTTTTTTTCCGAAAAGATCAATGCTCTAGAGATCTAGATACATTTTTAACATAAGTAATCAGATAACCACTGACAAGCCACTTAATATCAGGTGTGGTTCTTTCTTTCATATATCACCCAGTTCGTTTGCTACCTGTGGGCAGAACTGCCAAGGTGATTGACATCCCTCCACTGTCTGTTTCGATGCGCGAATGCATGTCCTGGCTAGCACACAGCGCAGTGAAAAGGCTGAAGTTGGATCCTATCATTATGGAATGATAAACATCCAAGTCCTAATACATGCCTCATGGGCTCTGCCAGTTATATTTGCACACACCCTTCAGTCAGTTCAGGCAAACCCATACGTACACACACACACAGACATGGGCGCGGGTGGAATTGTGAGAATTTTTCACACACATGGACTTGGACGCAGTTCAGGGAGATGAGGAGGGATGTGGTTTTTAAGTATTCACCCATCCAATTATTTCCATAACATCTGGTATCAAAGCAATGTGAAAAGAAAATGATTAATGTGATCTTAGTGGGAAAGTGTAACACTAAATAGAAAATGCAAGTTACGTCAGAACTGAAATATTTTTAACCTGCTTCTGGTCAAGAGGGCAAATATAGAGTCAGATCAATAGTGAGCTCAATAAACCACGAGGTCGAGTTTTTATGCTTCCTTGGAGTGAACTTCCTTTGTGCACATTATCATGTGTTTCAAATATGACCTAACTATTGATCTTTTAGCTTTGATGTTATCCACACGTTGCACATGTTGTGTAACCCCCCCCCCCCCCCCTTTTTTTTTTTGTTTCATCTATATTCCGTCTAGACTTCTGGACCTGAAAAGATTATTTCAAATGCATTTAAATTGCCTTCACCTCAGTCATCCTTTTATTTGCTTACACCCTCAGTTAACTCAGGGCTGTTAGCTTAATTACACAGAGTATTGCGTTACGAACACTGAAACCACGCCGTCTTCAGAAATAATTGACTTTAAGCCTTGGCAGCACAACATTTAAAGACTTTAAACACATGTCTAAAGGTGTTAATACACCTTAACTGTTTGGGTGTTTGGCCAATCAAACTTCATAAATCAAGGGGTTATTATACTTTGAATCACCCCAGTTGGTAAATACATGCTCTGTGAAGCAAAAATAGGGACCTAATGTTCAGGTTTTTTTGCTCCATGTGATATAAATTTGCATCAATGAAGTCTCTTTGCAGCCAAGTTAAGATCAGCAGGCCTGCAGAAAGAAAGAAGATCCTTCTTCAGGACAACAATCAATTTCACAGCAAATGAAGCCATTGCACAGCTTGTTTTGAGTCAGAATGTCAGCAGGCTACAGGTAGATGGTCAGGCTTGGATTTATTATGCTGCCTCCTCTGTCTTGTCATGGTATTTTGGCTAAAGCTGCCATAGTGTTACAGCAGTTTTCATAATGCGGGAATGACCTCCACCTAACCCTAAAGTCACCAAACTTACTTATTCATAGTTCGTTCTTAGTAAGTGCTAAATGTATTTATTTATGCATAAAATTGAGTTTTACACATTTCAAAGGAGAAGGAATAAATGCATTTGAAACTTAAAACTGTACCATTCTTTAAGTTTTGTTCAGTTCATTAAATTTAGTTGAGATGCTTAACAAAAATAGCTAAACCATCATCATTTTATATATAAATTCATCATGAATGCTTACCTCTGCTGCCTGTCAAACACACGTTACCTCCAGAGTTAGAAATATTTAGTTTTTTTTTTTTTCTGCAGCCTGTCTTCAAAGGTGACTAAAACTATTCCATGATGCTAATTCACTTTGGCAGGGTTAATATTGTTCTGTGCTTTCTATTTTTTAGCCTCACTTTTAAAATTTAAGCCCAAAGGACTTAATGTACTTTCGAGCTGCATCTATTTATATTTTAAATTATTGTGGTCTTTGGTAAACCATGCTTGAAAATTTAGAAAACATCATATTGTTAAAAGAATCAAGTGAATGCTTTGATAGAAATGTACTAAAGCATTTTGAAATCTTTTCTTTTTCCTCTGTGCTTTTTGTAAAACAGAGAGCTGAGCAAAAGGCACGTGAAGATATATAAACACAGGGATTACTCAGGTGGCAATTACTGATGTATGAAGCTTCCTTTGAACTGTAATTTTAGACCTTCCTTTCCTGAGAAGAAAAAATAAGCTCTTGCTGTGTGTTTTACAACCTTCAGTTGATGAGGCTCTGAGAGTAACTTTCTTCTGAACCTGAAATGGGAAAAACCAGAAGGAGTCAAAGTGTTTAGATGAATTAAAACAAAAGTGGGAATTTTTTATTGATAGTTTTATTTCCCCTACTTAAAGCTAAAGTGAAAGGTGAGGAGTATCATTACTGTTCTTTCATCTGCACGTGAAAAAGGCCTGTATTTAAATTCACCGCACTGGATCATGGCTGCGGCACACGGCATACTGCAGACCTTGAACCAAACGGTTGGAAAACTGAAGCAGGTGGTGTTCAGACAAATCACACCTTTTAGGCCGGCAAGTGAAAAGTGATCATTTTTTGAACCTCCTCCCCTGTGTTCACACTCATATTTCTGTCAAACTCATTTTGCCCGTGTACATCTTAGCATCACCTTCTCTCCTCTCGGGTATCGAGTGCACTCTCCACTTTGTTAATGAGATGTCCAGAGGGGAAGGCAGCTGCTGAAACTCTAATATCCTTTCTGACCTTTTATCAGCAAAGGGGACAGGGAATGAGATGAGTTAAGTTTTTTGACAAGGAAAAAGGAGAGAGGGAGCAAAGGTTCTAAGCCTTCAGGGACACAATTCTTCTTCTTCTTCTTGTGTTTTATTTTATTAATTAATTAATGTATTTATTTGGTGCGGGGCTTGCTATAAGGGAAAAAACTAAGGGAGTATAACAAGAAAGGACTATGAGAAAAATATCTAGTGTAAGTTGTCATTGTGAATAAAAAACAAAAAAATGAAAACAGAAAAACAAATGTATTTCCTTTTTTTTTTTTTTTTTTTTTTTTTTTTTTTTTTTTTTCAAACCTGTTTCAACATGAATAATTTAATGTTTTAAAATGACATGACATGCTGAGTGATGAAAAGTGCCTGCAGCCAAAAACTTGGTATATATCGTGGGATTTTCCTACATTAGGCCTGCATCCCCAAATAAAGTGTGCTAAATATTAAATAAAAGTGCATGCTGTTGTTAAAATACAGCAGAATTTTTGACTGTGCAGCACTTTTGGACAATTATTTTTATTGAATGAATAAATTAATTTTGATATGATAAACCTGGCGTTGTTAGCGTTAGCTATTGATCTTAAATGACGAACCTCAATGCTTAGCTGTTGCTAATGCTTCTAACGCGGCTGAAGATGGCATTAGAAATCTAAATTCCAAATGTTTTCATTGAAAACAAAATGGATAGTAACTCTGGTCCAGAGGTTTGCAGTGCACCTCAGACATAACTGCAAGTTTGATGACTTGTAAGGAAGCTTTCGCTGCTTTCAAGTATTAGCAGTTGCTAACATTTAACGTTCAGAAAGTGAGCTAAATGATGAAAAGGTGTTAGTGACCTTTTTTTTTACATTTTTTTTAACTTGCCCCACATATCTGTTCTGTCTGATAATGAAGTACAAGTTTTAATGTATTATATTACATCCACAATCACTAAAAAAGTGTTGCACTCTCCCTGTGAAAGTAGAACTTTAATAAATTGACTTTTTTTCAGTCTTCATTGATAACATCAGTCATATGACCCCAAGCTAGATTTTGCTCTTATCCTTTTTAGATGCTCCATATGGTTTTTATTTTGGTTTCTGAAATCATTTCCCCCCTTCACACAAGAGAACAGAGGACAAGGTACTGATAACGTATAACACCAACGTTCTCCAGCTTAACCCCCCCCCCCACCGCCCAAAAGCCCCTTGAGCTTTACAGTCTCAATCAGACCTTGAAGGCACAAGACCAGAAATGCCTGCTCATGTTTCCACCTTTAACTACTTCAACTTGTTTAATATCTGTGTTCCCTGAATGAGTTCTCACACTCAATAGGTAAATGCAAGTTTAAACTCATTTAGCTAGAAATGAGCTGCCTGGGAAAGAAATGTACGCAAAGTATGAAATCCAGCTGGTAAATTTAAAATCATGTGGAATGATTGGCATTCAGGATGTTGTGGTAATTAGACCAATGAATTTCAACTTTGTTTACCCATTTATATGAAGTTTTTTTGTGTTTACTTCATTCTTGAGCTTGCTACGTCCCGCAGTTCAAACATCGCAAGGGAGAAACCCCCGCCATCAGTGACACTAAACAGAACAACATGGATTTGGAGACTAAATGAATTAAAGTTTCCAGTGTGTGTTTGCCATTGTTTATTCTTTTTAAAAGAGCTGCTTACACTAAGACACATTTAATATATTCCCCAGTGATCGGGTATAGATGAGATCACAGTGTTTATTTGAATTTAACTGAGCCAAATCTACTCCAGCATCTCCCAGCACTTTGGAGACAGCTGATGAAAGTGTCTGTCTTGAGGGAGTCCCTTTTCTCTGTGATTTCCTTCTGGAATGGGATCACAGTAGGGCCATGTGTCTCTTTGGATCAGTTGCTAAACGGAAAATGCCCTCCTCCTTCTCTTAGCTCCTCATCTGATGGCTGATGAGCTCTTACGGGCAGCAGATGGTGAGGGTGAGAGGAAAGAGACTCGGAGGAATGGGGAAATTTGGAAATTCCCTCGTTTTCTTCTTTAGCTTGATCAGTGGTTCCCACATTTAATGATAGAGGAGACACTTTTCAAACAGTGCTCTGAGCCATCTGTGTAATCAGGAGATCCTCCAATTGTATTCCAGTAACTTTGATTATCTACAATTACTAGAATCAACACATTGTTTTGTAAAATCGACTATGCTTTTCTTTTTTTTTTTTTGTGGAATAAGTGATAAACATTTTCTTGAAAGCTCCTCTGAATAAGTAGCAATTTCATTCATGTATGATCAGCTGCCACTCAACTTTACTGGCGAACACAAGCAGATGGAAAAACAGACTTGACTTGTGGATTGTTTACTTCATCACTTTAAATAGCCATCTAAGTCCATCATCGTAATTAGTGGAAGCAAATTTGACTTCACATGAAGAAGGAGCCTTTTGTTTTTGAGCCAACATTAAGGCGACTCTGTCCTTGATGCAAGTTTGGCTCAATTGGAAGAAAATCAGCAAATAGAGGTGCGTGTGTGTGAGAGAGAGAAAGACAGAGAACAGTTCTGTGCATGTGTGTGTTGTGTGTGTTGTGTGTGTTGTGTGTGCGGACTTGATAATTACAGGAAGCATGTCTGAACCCTGCAGAACACGACTGCCACATCCCCTTCTGTCTATGCCTCCCAACCACCCAGGACCTAATGCAACTCAAACAAACAGTCGCTTGTCTTCAGCCTGGAAATCTTATTAGCAACAAAATATACACACTCACCTACTCCTTTGCAGATACCTAATCCCATTTTAAACAAATAAACGTTTCCACAAGGTGAAGTGCGGTTGCTATGCGTCAACGACAGAAACAGGATAAACATTCTCCCTTTCAATCTCGGAGATCAAGTATCACTAAAAACATACAAGCGCTACAAAAACAAATCATGCAATTAGCCCCTGCTACCCCATGTGCCAAGATTTCAGTCAAATTGTTAAAAAGTAGCTGAAATTTTTGATTTAGTCATATGTATATTTTTAATGTTTAGTTTAGGTTTGATGAAATATTGCAAAAAACTAAAAAGTCCATGAAAATAGTACAACTGCACATAACCTTGTTTGCTTACGTTTGTCTAAGGCATAAGAAGCCCTTCTAAAATGCACCAGATCCCTCTTTTTTCTTTTACAAGGGCGGCGAGTCCAACCTATCATGAGTTAATGAAAGTCTTTAAGGTTAGTAAAACCCAAAGGCAAGGCACACCTCAGAGTTTAAATCCTTCACACACATTATCCAATCAAGCTCCCAGAGATTAGGTAAAGAAAGGATCAGTGTTTTATATTTAATCAGAAAAATACAATAAAAAGAGTGGCTTTAGACTTGTGGCATTTGTTCAACAAATGTGTCTTCTTGATCTGCTTGAATGTGTTGATATTTAACGACGAGTCTTTATGTCAAGTGGTTTCATTTGGAGTGGGAGTGGCAGTAGATCTAACTAATGATTGAAAAAAAAAACTGGTGCAGTTTCCTGTGTGATAAAACTGCTTCCTCCTAGTTAAAAGGGACACAAGCACGAGAATCTATAAATCATACAGCAATATTTTTTTCCCCAAACTATTCCAGCTGTTGCACAGTGTCCTTTTATGATTGAGCCTTGGACAAGCGTTTATAATGTTTTTGAAGTTTGTTTTCAGCTCAACGTGTTACAACCTTTAGTCATAAAACACAAACGAATTCAGGCATAAAAGATGGCCTCCAAATGTTACATTTTATTTGACATGTTTTCATTGTCTTTCTATCACTTGTGATTGACAACCTCAGTTTTCTTTTCCTGACAAATTTAAACCAGGTATTTTGCAAGAGATCATCTTTGGTTTCAACATTTGTTGCTAGTAAATTACCTAAATTTCAATATCCTGATGGGCCTTTAGTTGTATGCTTGATGATGCTGTTGTGTCTGGTAAAATGTGATTCTCTTGCAGGATACCTAACCTAAATTTTAGGAATTGCCAGATATTTTATTATTATCTAGCTATCTATCCATTTTATTACAGATCTTTGTACATTTTTCTTTCCTATTATATCGATACAGAACTTTGGCAGATGAACAGGACCTGGGTGTTCCAGGGTCGTGGCGTGCCTCTTCAGCCTCAGACTATGTTGCTGGATGAAATCCACCAGAGACTTTACGTCGGTGCCAAGAATGCTCTGTTCTCCCTTAGTCTGGGCCGTGTTGACGCACACTACAGACAGGTAACCCAAGCTTCATTCCATTTGCTAGTCAGGATTGGAAACACTTGAGCTCTTAGTCTTAAAACATGGCCGGTAAAGCTTAAGATGAAGTTACCCTTAAGAAAAAAAAAAGAGGAATGCTTATTTTGGAAAACTTTGACTTGTATAAGAGTATTTGTCCAGAACAATGCTATTTTAAATGTGTGGAACTTAATTCAATATGTATATATTTTTTTCCAGATTAACTGGGCCAGTACAGAATCTCAGATAGAGGAATGTATGATGAAGGGGAGGGAAAAGGTAGGTGCTGTACAAAATGTTTTCACTCCCCAAATACCTGTATGTATTTTCATACAGGATGTGATAAAATGTCTGGGACTAATGCTAAAAATGAATTGGCACAATTGCTGAGTTGAGAATGCACTGCATATAATCTTGTCATCCAATGTAATTATCTATATGGGTAGAAAGATCGATCAAAGAGATATATATTGGCAGCACCTATAAATTGAAGTTTCACTGTGCTCATAAACTTGTGGTGAATCTTGAAAATGGATGTTATTGATGATGCAATAAACCCCGGCCCTTTCTAATGATGCATTTTTGCTGCGTGGTCTTAAATGTCCTTCACAACTCATCCACGTCTTTTTTTTTTTTAAACGCTGTATTTAAAATTTGAATCTCTTCCAACAGCCCGAGTGCGCAAACTACATCAAAGTGTTGCAGCAATATAACCAGACCCATTTGCTGGTGTGTGGAACAGGAGCCTTTAACCCTGTCTGTGTTCTGGTCAGAGTGGGACACAAAGGGCAGGTGAGTGATGACAATAAAGAAACTTTGATTTACAGCAGCAAATAAAGGATATGGTCCATATTTTTGTTAATTTGTCTACTTCTATAAATGTAAAGATAAGCTGTTGAGTGAACAGCAAATCAAATAAAGTATTGCAGGACTCCTTGTTGTATGGTTAGTGCCACTCACCCCCTGCCAACAGATGGATATCTTCAGAACCTCAGCCACACTGTTTAATAATGTTTTACTCAGGACTTCCCAGAACTGTCAGTACATCTTGGACTGCTGAGCTGTTCAGCGCTGCACATGTTCCTGTAGTTGGATTCATCCGCCTGGCAACAAGGAGTGTTGTGAGGTGGCGATGGAAAAGAGAGTAAAGCAGGGTAGAACTTTGTTTCATAAAGAGAAAGCGAATGAGAGAGAGAGGGCTTTGGCACAGTTTTATTTTTTTGGTTGGTATTTTAAAAAGTATCTGGCACTCCTACTGTTCAAGTAAACAAAGATAGCAGACCAGGTGGTCTCTGGAGAAGGGAGGCAGTTTTCTGGTCAGAAAAAAAATTGATGTATTGTGTGTGTTTCAGCAGCGACTTGGCTGTCTTTCATGCATGATGGCGTGCAACCAAAACTGGCTGCGTACATTAGTTGTAGCATGTTTGGACATAGTATGACATATTTCTCACATGTCAAACACAGGGCAGTCTAGGTGTGTGTTAGCGTATGAGAGAGTCTGTGTGCCTGAGCAGTATTTAAAGAAAGAAGGGGATGGTGGTGGGTGGTGTGTGTGCGTGTATAAAGGGGGAGGGGGTTGCATTCCAACACTGGTCTAACAGGTCAACCAGCCCAGTCAAAGCCACAGCACTTAGCCATCACTCACCACTGAACAAAACTGCATCAGATATGACTGATTAATGTATATAAAAAATAAAAACTTTCAACCAATCAGTCTGACACAAATCTTATATGTGGTATGAGTTAACATTAAAACTACATTTGCCCTTGATTTCCAGATGAGTATTATTTATTTTACAACATATAATAATGTAAAATACTGTTTCTACTCACCACACTGCCCACTGATTGGTAAATCATATTAATCTTCCACTAATACCAGGGATTTATTAAAAAAATAATAAAAATACTTCAGAGACCTGCTTACTAACCAATACTGAATTAGCTTAGTCTGTATTTCACATTTAATTTGTTAAATTTGGGAGATCACGTTCCATGATGAATGTGTTTAGCCCATAAAGTGACTTATGTTGCAACCAAAGAGTCACAGCACAGTAGGGTTCTGCAGCCTCCCATAAATCAAGACAGTACGTGTCATTGCCCCGCTGAAATGCCAGTGGCTGTCAAGAACATTGTGGTGACCCACAGCATATGAGTTGTGGTTCTACTGAGAGCTCAGATCTGTTTGTGTTGGTGTGTGTGTGTGTGTGTGGTGTGTGTGTTTAAGCCACCTGCAGTGCATGGCAGCAACATCAGATGAGTGGGAGTCGTGATTCCACAACAATAAAAGGGCAGAGCAAAGCTGAATATACACTTCTATATGGCAGTCCTTCATTCAGTCATCCATCACTCCTTGTCTCTGTTTTTTATGGTCCTTCCTTTCATCAATTATTTATTTTTTTTCCACATTTCTCAACATATCACCTTCTTGTCAAAATGATGTATATAGAAAAGTTGATCAATTACAGCATTTATGTTCATGGGAATTCAAGAGCAAATAACTATTTATATCAGTGTTTTTTCTTCTTAAGGAGAACATGTTTGCTCTTAAAGAGGAGAGCTTTATGAGTGGCAAAGGACGTTGTCCGTACGACCCAAAGAGTTCCTGCATATCTTCTCTCTCCAGTAAGACATGGACACTTCTGTCACTAAGTTTAGCATGAGCTAAGTTAAAAGACACGTTGTCAGAGTGCTATTTTATGTTTTAATATCAGTTGTATGTTATCTCAATAGATTGGATTTCTTTGGTCATTGGTTTACCTTTTAACAGTAAATGCTGCCATCTTGTGGTTGTTTGCAATACGGCGCTATTAGCAGAAAGAGGATAATTAATGTTTTAACAATGAATTCATTGTGACTCATCTATGTGTTCATCAGGAGGGGAACTGTACATTGGCTTGTACACTGACTACTGGGAGAATGATGGTGCTTTGTGTCGACTTAACAACCACACTTACACAAGGACTGAAAGAAACGACAGACAGCAGCTCAATGGTTGGTTTATATTAAATTAACATTTCTTTATGAATGTGACAATGTGTCTTCCACAAATCTGCCATCATGCCTAATTTTTAGTCCATTTAAATATAGCTTTCACAATAATTTATATATATATATATATATATGTAATTTCACTTTGGAAGGGCTTTATTTTAGTAAATTAAAGCTACTGTTAGGATTTGAGTACTGTCATATAAATAAAAGCTTCTTATAAATGTTTTAAAATCATTATAAACTAAAAGCAAATCAATGGACTGTCCTTTCCTTGTTTTCTGTTATTTAGTTTGTATCATCATGCATTTTCTCTGCAGAGCCCAAGTTTGTGGCCTCAGCAGTTATTCCCGACAACGATGACAGGGACGATGACAAAGTTTACTTTTTCTTCACGGAGCGAGAAATGGATGCGGATGGAGTGAACAGAGCTGTGTACGCTCGAGTCAGCCGAGTGTGTGCGGTGAGAACGCTGATGCACTGACTATGTTTCTGCTCATAATTCAGCCTGCTCTGACAGAGCAATTAGAGTTCAGTCTGATCTAACTTCACAGAATGACCAAGGAGGACAGAGAATGCTGGTGAACAGATGGAGCTCTTTCCTTAAAACCCGCCTCATCTGCTCTGTACCTGGACCACTTGGTATAGATACACACTTTGATGATCTTGGTAAGACTGTGTGAATTCTTATTGGGTGTCATTCAGCTTTTTCATCAACTTTTCTCTCTTTGTACTTGTTAGTCATGTGCACCATGAAACTATGCCTTTTAGGTATTTTGTACACTCTGTTCATGATCTACCATAACAAGTATTTATCTACAAAACATTCATTAAACATTTTTTTTCTTCTCCCATAGAAGTTAGATGATAATAATTTTCTTCTGTTTGTTTGGTTTTAGAGGATGTATTTGTTCTCAACAACAAAGACAAGAAAAATCCAGAAATTTTTGGCCTCTTTAGCACGACGAGGTTAGTAAAGAATGGTACCTGCAAGCTATAACACTTTTTTCCCCATCAGAAAGCTAATGAAACGCCTCTCTGCAGTGCTGTGTTTAAAGGTTATGCAGTGTGTGTCTATAACATGGACGACATAAGAGCAGCTTTTAATGGACCGTTTGCCTCCCGAGAAAGTCCTGAGCATCATTGGACACCTTATGAGGACAGAGTCCCCTACCCTCGACCTGGATCTGTGAGTCTTGAGTTTTGAATAAAATATATAATATAAAACTACCAGAGTGCTTCACATTATTCATTCTCTGTGTTCTTCATTTCACCCAGTCTGCACCCACAATAGATTAGCTTCTAAAGCCATAATTTTGAAAAATGTAAGGCAGCTTGTCTGAATGTCAGAACTGTTATCACTACCTCAGCAGCTCTTACAGGGGCAGTCTAAACCTGATTAACTACTGTCAGCATTTTTCTTTAACATTGGCCAGTACTGACACAATTAGTGGTCTTCTTCTTTCTTTTTAAAAATCCCTTTGTTTTACTAAAATCAACAGTGTGCCAGTAAAGTGAACGGAGGAGGCTTCTCCAGCTCTAAAGAGTTTCCTGACGAGGTTCTGCGCTTTGTGCGCTCCCACCCTGTGATGTATCGTCCAGTCCTTCCGCAGCATCACAGACCTGTCCTTCTGCAGACAGAGCCAGGCAGAAGAAAGCTGACCCAGATTGCAGTGGACAGAGTCCAAGCCCAAGATGGACACTACCATGTCCTGTATATCGGCACCGGTAAACACAGGGCTGTAACATGTGCAAATTATTATTCTTAAACTAAAAGAATTCACAATACTAAGAACATCTAGCTGTGCAAAACACTGGCTTAATTAGATCATATAAAACTGTATGTGTAGAAGGGGGTGGTATTAGCTTTATATCGTGTTATTATGTAATTCCCTCATTAAAACATACACAGAGCATTGCTTTGACTCATTCATGCATGTTTGAGAAATCCTTGAATCTCCCGTGTTAGCCATGTGGAGCTGCCTAAATGGTTGCTGATACAAAGCTCTGCCTATTTATACAAAGCTCTTCCCTGAAACTCAATCTGCAGCAGAACCCCCGCCCTACAGAGTACCCCTTTTAAAAATGACATTAGTCAAAGACATTAGATTAGCTGCTATTTATATAGACGTGAACCTCAAAGTGTGACTATGTAAAAACATATGTAATTTTGTTCCAGTATATTCAAATGTAAGCAACAATACTTTTTTTTTTGCTTATTTTTAGATGACTCTGTGGTTTTGAAAGTTATCACCATCTATAATAAAGATACTGACACTATGGAGGAGGTGCTGTTAGAGGAGCTGCAAATCTTCAAGGTATATTCTACTAAACAAAACCAAAACAAAAAACTGTTTAAAAAACAAAACATGTTTCTACTTTACAGTTTGTTGGAGTAGGTGATGTGTTTCTCAACTTGCAAATAAGATAACACACATTTAATGTTCAGACAAACTGCTAAAGTGGTAAACTCTAAAGTATAATTAGTGGTTTGATGTTCAGCTATGTAAGGCCACATAGAAGCATTAAAAATATTTGAGAGACAATTAACTCATGAGGAATTCCACCACTTTTTTATACCACTTGATGTGAAACTGATTCAAGATAATTTCTGAATTACATTAGTTTTCATCTCAATTTTAGGTGCCAGCACCAATTACAGAGATCATCATATCGCCTAAAAGGGTAAGAAAACCTGTAATTATTGCTGCATTTTTACTATTTAACCACAAGATGACATTGTTGGACCATTTTGAATTAAACAGAACTGACATCATTTAAAGACACTGTAGCCTATTTATGGTTAAGTAGCCTATTTGGATGAGAAAAAGACAGAATGGATAATGAAGACATCTGGTTCCAATAAAACTAGGTTTTAAAGCAATGTTAATTTAATTTTTTTTGGTTCTACAGCAACAGCTGTATGTGGGGTCAGCAGTGGGCATTTCACAAGTCAGACTGCATCAGTGTGACCTGTATGGTTCAGAGTGTGCTGACTGTTGTCTGGCCAGAGACCCATACTGTGCCTGGGATGGGCTCACCTGCTCCAGATACTACCCTGCTGGAGTTTACACCAAGAGGTAACAGCGCGCACACTTTCACCACAGATGTTTGAGGTTGGTGTCAGCTGCTCACACCTTCACCAGAAGATTTTTCTTGCCCTAACAGTCACAAGTCTGTGACTCTTGTTACCAAGTGATTATTCTAAGACACTTGACAGGCAGGTGTTACGTAAGGCCAATCAAGTCTGCACACGTTCAGCCTCTTTTATCTTTGCTTTCATCTTTCCTCAAATTTCACTCACTTGCTTTCAGTTCACACGTCTGTCCTCCTTTCATCACATTTAAAGTGATTCCTTCTCGCTTACTGTCTGCAACAGACGATTCAGACGACAAGATGTTCGCCATGGCAACGCCGCACAGCTGTGCAATGGGCTGCAAATTGATGGTTAGTGTATTAAATGACTGTGAAAAGTGCATTTGTAATGGTGTGTGTGTGTGTGAGCATTTGTGGAGTTATCTAAAAAGTATAATTGGCTGAATGCTGCATACATGCTGCAGAGACACTAAGAAATTAGAGATTTGAAAAAATCCTTTCTGTGCCTTTTCTGTTGGAGGTTGCTGTGAGGTCAGTGTTTACGCACTGGAGCAGAAAAAACAATCAGCTTTACATTATCCATCTGATGAAATGTCACTGCAGTCAATAGCCATCATTCTAGCCTCACTATCTTTTATGATGTGTGTGTGTTTGTGTGTAGATGAACAATGGCAAAGAGCAGAGGAGAGGCTCATATACAGCGTGGAGAGAAACAGCACTTTACTCGAATGTGTCCCTCGATCACTTCAAGCTAAGGTCCTCTGGTTTTTACAGAAAGAAGGAGAGAAACACGAGGTGAGTTTTAAAATTTGACCTTTTACTTTACAACTTTAGTAGTTTTTAAACAGTAGACAATTAGGTTACCGTTTTGTAAGAAATGTATTGAGTTCTATTAAATGCATTTCATTTGTACATGTTTATGCTTGAGATGTTTAGAATATTTTTAGAACCAGTGTGCAATAGGTTTACATTTATTACTTGATTAAGTTATTGTGAGAACAACTAGCTCCTCAGGGACTAGTTGCACTGGTACAACACAATCATACAAATTATGTTTCTACATTTAAGAGTTCAGGATTTCCATGTTAGAAAGCTGTGTCACCCAATAAGTGATGTCATGTCCCCTCCTTTAGTGATGTAATTTCCAGGAGGCGTGACTCAGTTCTGGAGAAACTGTTAAATACTGTGTTATTATGAACAATGAGACTCCGAGCCAGAGGGAGGCTCTGGGTGAAATGCGATGTGATAAATTTTACGTGTCTGCAAAAAAATGTCGAAGTCTGAGAACTGGATCAGTGTCCAATGGGAATTCAGGCTCTCAAAACAAAACTCATGTCTAACAGTTTGATGTATAGTCTTCAAATTTGACATCTACCTTCTATAGTTGTAATCATCAGCTTCTAGAAACAATTAGTTCCACTTACTCTAATAAAGCCATGAAAGTTACATTTTATTCTCCCATCATGGTGGTATCATACACTCTAAAAAATGAAATGTTGGATTTACTTAACCCTGTTATGTCAACTGGTTCCACTTAACTGAGTTGAGTAAA
>JARVJO010000002.1:15141986-15173954 GCA_031762555.1 Cynodonichthys magdalenae | reverse complement strand
CCCCCCCCCCCCCCCCCCCCCGCTGAGAGCTAAGGAAACAGAAAAGGGAGAGTTAGTCTTGAGAGGGAGAAGGTGTGAAGTGAATGAAGCAGTGACAAGATAAAAAGAGAGGCAGAGGACAGGGAGAACAGAAGAAACATGTACCCAGTAAGGTGTGTGATAAAGGAATTTGTGCCTAATCACCCAGAAGCCTTGCCTCTCCTGGGTTTCATCAAAGTTAAGCTAAATTGCTGTCTGTATTTGGGAACATAAAGTGGTAATGATAGTACTAAATTAAAGTATGTCTGAAATGAGTATGTCTAGGATTTAAAAAATGCATCGGTGCTGCTAATGTCTCTTCGATGCATTAATGTTTGTTATGTTCAGGGACAGTAATACCCAGGTCATTAATGTGTGTGTGCACGAGTGAGACAGAGTAAATGCAGTGTCATTAAGTTGGGTGTAATCACTACATTTGTGTCCCTGCGGGGGATGTTCGTTCCTCTAATCCCATCCTTTATCTCTGAGTCCCCCTCGTTACATCACTCTGACCTTTGCTCTCTGAGGCCCCAACAGCTGGCTGAGTTTGTTAACAACAAACAGCAAACACATTCTAACATAGTGTTCTGGTTCTATGTTGAGAAAAACTGAGAGTCTAGAAAGATATTGGGCAACAAAGCAGATATGAGGCTGTGGTTTTACATGAAATAAAAACTTAGAAGTTCTACTCTCAGACATGGGATTTTGAAAAAAATATATATATATATATATGTATATATTTGCATATCCTCCACTAGAGATCCCAAAGGATTTGGACAGATACAAATGTATTCTATTCTATTGGTGGGACGGGATTATGCAAAAATGTTAAAATGTCATTCCCTCATTTAAAACATACCCAGAGTGTTGCTTTGACTCATTCATGCATGTTTGAGAAATCCTTGAATCGTCTGTCGTAGCCATGTGGAGCTGCCTAAATGCTTCCAGGTACAAAGCTCCGCCTATTAACCCAAAGCTTCTCCTTTGAGCTCAGTACCCAGCCAAGCTCCCGCCCCACAGAGCACACCTCCCCCACACAGCTCCACAGCTCCACCTGTTTCCTGTTTTACAATTACAACACTCCTACCAAAGGTTTTAATCAACATTAAGCATTGTTGCAATGAAGTGGGAGTGTCAGAAATGGTAGGAGGTTCTTAAAAAGACAGAGACCAATTTCAACATGTTTATTGCTATGATGCAAAATCACATTTAATTTAGATATAGACAGCCTTTTCTTAACTGAAGGTAACAGGGATTGTGGTATAGAATTAAATTTTTATGTGCTTCAAAAATACGCCCCGACAACATAAGAATATGTTTTAAAGTGTTGATTTATTTATTGTATATTATTATATGTCCTCATGAAAACCAATCAAGGACAATTTTAAATCAAACTGGACTGCACAAAGGATGTGAAAATTGGCTTTCAGTATTATGTGAAGGTTGTTAAAACTCAAACAGAACTGACTGTAATATATTGATAAAGATTAAACCTGCACTGCAGTGAGGAGATAATAAAATATTTTATCCAACTCCGAGTTAAGCAGACTGTAAACTGAGAGATGCTGCTGAAGGTTACAACATCAACAGATGTTGCAGCTGAAGACAGATTTATCCGCAGAAAGTAAGGATTTATGTGAGTGATTTAATTAAAAGGCTTTAAGCGGATTGCTCATCCTTCATAACACTTCCAGAAACATTTAGATTGTCTTGTCGGCACTAATACGTTGTAGGTGAAATTAGATTTGTCTCAGATCCTGTTATACATCTTAAAATAACACCTGTGACAAAAAAAAAAAAATAAGTTTGAAAAACAATCTAACTTTGTGACTATACTTTAAACCCATCAGACACATTTATGTTTTTGTAGACATTGTTGCATCAAACAGTAATATACAGGAAAGATGTACATGAGCTTGGCAGGCGTTAAGATGTTTTTTTAACTTGTGCACAAACACTTTGTGAGATCTGAATAAGGGTGAACAATGACTCACGAAGAAGACTATTTCCAATGTAATGGGAGGCACTTTTAACCAAATACAACAGTAACTAGTAATGCCGCAATGTGTGTGCAGTACAGCAGGAACCAGCTGGGAGCCTGTGGTTGCTGGTGAATATTTGATGAGAGAATGGATCCTCTCCTGGAGCAGGTAGAGTACAGTGTGCATACTCATTCCCACATGCGAACATTCACAGATAGTGCACAGGTACACACACCCAGTCAGGCCAGATGAAACAGCGCTCCTGTTGTTTAATATTTACACCAGGCAGGTGCTAGTGGTCGTGATACTGGAGCGTACAGTATACACTGGAAAAAGAAGCCTTGCTGTTCTCTATTAGAACACTATCTTGCAGCGCACACACACAGATGCAAGGTCATCCCCTCTTTCAAGTAGCAGTAAACTCATTACAGCTTCCTGATTATTGTAAAACCCCATTTTTAATTCGACCATTACTGTGTTTCTCAATTATACTATAAAAAATAACTCATATCAATAATTAGGTTTGAAAAAATGAGGCAACCTAACATTCAAAATATTTAAAAGGTGTAACCTCACGGTATAGAAGTGAAGAATACATTTACTGTAAAAGTAGGCCTTATGGGTACAGTAGTTGGATTTATTCTGGATGTTACCTCCGACACTGTACACTCCTCCTGGTAGTCTAAACCCCTGTCTTCTTTTACACCTCTTCAATTATATACAGCCTGCAGTCTAGACATTCAACCTCAAACATTCTGATGCCAATTTGGCAACATTATAACTTGGTTTGTTCAGCTGTAGGGTGAAAAACATTTTACATTTTTATTGTTTTGTTGTAGTTGCAACTGAAAAATCACACCTGCTTTGCAATTACCCAAACATGTAATTACTGCAAAGTACAGAGAGAGTAGGAGAAATGCAACTCCCTGATAGAAGAATATGTCTGGAGCAGGAAAGATGGAAATGAAAGAGTTTCTATTTGAGACATTTGCCAGCTTTACAGGCTGACATGAGAGCTTAATCAGATCTAGCTCTGCTCTGTCAACCTTTGAAAGGGCATGAATGAGTCGCCTTTCTGTTTAATTCCTTACAACTGCCCTTTACGTGTTTACACCATCTTTATTGTATTTATCTACTCGGCACACTTCCAACTGGGCCTGATATGTTTAGACATCCCGCCATCTCATTTTCATTCCCTCCAATTCTTTCCTTTTTTTTTTTCTTTGTCACTCTCACTTTGATCCGTAGTGATATCCGGCTCAGAGATTTGTCGGATTTGAGGGCGTGAACTAAATTGTCGTCCGAATTCTCCCATGATATGCCAGCGGGGGGGAGGGGCTGGCGAGAAACAGAGAGAGAAAAAAATGAGGGGGATAAGAACTGCGAGACCAGCTGATAAGGTTGTTGTCAACGCTGTTTCTTTAAGAGTATTTTTAGTATGCGAGATAGCAGCGGTCACTCATCAGCAAAAAGGACTGGGTGGCTTCAGAGGCTCTTCTGTGCTCTGGAGTGAGGCTGTGAGAGTGAGGGAGGGGGATCACATTCTCCAAAGTGATGCACAGCCGACTGAAAAGGTTCAGTGCAAACGCTTCCCCTGCATATCATGTACATTCTTACACAATCAAGAAAGCAGTCAGTACATGACTAGAACATTAATATAATGTGACACGCATTATTTCTTTTTGAACCAATCTGCAAATAACTAGATTAAAAAATAAATAAAAACAGCAAACAAATTACTTTAAAGGGAACATATGCAAAATCCACTTTTTTAGCCACCAAATGCCTTTTCTTCCACTTTATATAGACCCCAACTGAATGGTTTAAAAGTGAAAAAGAATGATTTAAAAGCATATGTCTCCTTTACCAAAATGTATCATTTTTATTGTCATATTTCTGAATTCCATCTATTATTTCTATTATCTAAAGTACTGCAAGTCCATATTTTCTTTTCTTGTGGCACATATGTAAATTTAATGACACTGACAAAGCAAGTCCGATCAGGTTACTGTATAGATTACCTGGTGGCTCTGCAAAAAAAAACATACAAGCACTAAAACCTAGAGAGGACAGCAACACACACCTCCATGCAGACGGCTCCACAGAACACCGGCTCTCCTCCAGAGAAAACCATGCCGGGGAAAAATTGCTTTGCCTTCCTTAAGGGACAACGTCAAAGGTGTGTTATTTTGTCTCTTTGCCAAACAGTTGAGCTTAAAAAAAGCTTAGTTGTAACTAAAAGTTGTAGTTTGATCAACGGAAAATCCGAGGGAGTTGGAAACTGTTAAGCAACACTGATGGTGTCAGCTTAATGAAACTCAGAGTGAGATATAGATATTTCTGAGATTTGTTTATCCATTTTCGGGTAACGAAATAGAAAAAGTGGCAGAGAAAGGTAGTGAGAGTGCCAGAACGATGCTCAATTGTGGAAAGATGAAAAAGTGTTGTTTTAGTGCATCTTTCAAATCAAATATGCTTGAATGAGCAAAAAGGCAGTACTGCAGAAAACAGAACTGTCAAAGCATGTGGTCATCTCCATCATGGGACATATCCACATATCTTTATTAGTTAAAAAAATAGGTTAAAGACTAAAAACTATTATTCTATTAACATGAGTCAGGTGATCTTCTGCTAGTGTAAAAGTCGGATGTGAATTTTAGTATTGATGCCATGTATTTCTCACTTCTGAGTAATTTTGACAAAAAGCTTCTGACAAACAAATACATGTAAATGGTTATATAATAGAATGGATTTGGACTAAGGAAGTGGGATAGCTTAATTTACACTTATAAAACCCTGGTGTTTAGACACTTTCAACCAAAAGACTTTGGGATTAGCTGCACTCCAGATTCACTTATTGGGTGAGTGTATTTGCATGGCTCATCGCCTGCTGACCATGTCTCGCTTTGTGAGTATCAAACCCTTAAACTTTGATGTGGATTGATTTCTCTCTATGCAGATTAGCTTCCATTTTACTCTGGGTTAATTTGAGCTTCACTACACCAAATTGAGGCCTATGATTAGCATGTATCAGTTATTATGTGATAGCTAATTATAAATATTGATTGTAAATCACGAGCTTTATCACAGTACAATATATCAATTTGTTTGGATGATGATACAATATTTTCCAATTTTCCAATGTCTGTCCAGACATGATTTTAATTCAGTTCACAAGTCCGCAATCGATATGATGCATTATCATATGCCCACCTAACACAATTATTTGAGTATATGATGTCGATCCACATCAGGGATATGATGATGATATGTATCAATGTTTTCATTTTGACTTCATGTAATTGAATCATAATTCATTTAATCTATATAATGATGTGGATTGATGTATCATTGCACCCCTAATGTTGACATGCTAAATAACCTTTACATGTAAAAAAAATTATAATAATACATATTGATGATGAGCTGAGAATCTAAAAAATAGTGGTCTAGTGTACTTTAAAACAAAAACAAGCATTTTGTCAGTATAAACTATTTTGGCATTGTCTGTTACCAGAATTGAGCATACTGATGACTTCTAAAAGAATACAGTAAATACATATTAACAGACTAGGAGCTTTTCTCTGAAACACCACATAAAGCAGAAATAGTCACATAAAAAATAAAAAACGGAACTGAATTTGAGGATGAGGCAGAGATAAGTAATCAAAGATCAGTATACTTGGTGAATTTCCGGACCATGCAGGAGCCCACAGGAAAGTTACAACCTATATCCCCAGATGGAGATTGCACTGATGAATGTTTCCTGTGTGTGTGCGTGTGTGTGTGTGGGTGTGTGTGTGTGTAGTGAAGCCAAATCTGGCTCTTTCCAAAGAGAGACAGCGTCGTGGCAATTCTGCTGCTCATGCATCACAGATGACGTAACTTCCACACACCCACACAACACTTGCTCTCTATTATTCCCACACATCCCACTCACGCTTTCCACACATCGACTGGGTTTTTATGATTGGTGTATTTGCATGTTGGTGTGGGGGCCAGTAACTGTCAAAACCTTGCAGCTCTAATATAATCGTTCATGAATTATTTTATTTTATAAAAGAGTTATGTAAAGAGTTACGTTTTATTTGTCATTTTGTCTGTAATTTAAATACTAGCTTAAATATTTTAAAACCCTGCACTGTCATTTCTAAATCAGTTGGAAAATGTCAAAGGGATAAATTTTAGGATATTTAAATATTTTTTAAGAGATGCATTAAAATGATCATGAAACGCAACATGCTTTAACTTCAAAAATTAAGACATCCAGAAAGTTTTTCTTATTCAAGGTAAAGGCAGCACTTAATGAAAGGTTCAGTTTTTTTCCTTTTTTTTTCTTTTCTTTTTTGTTACATCTCTGTAAGTTAAACTCTTGGGAGAAACGACAGACTAAGTGCCAAATGATGGAGAAAGAAAACAAGGTTATTCAGCCTAAAGCTTCATGCCGCAGGGTGTTTGTTAAGTATCAAAATTACACCAAGTGTCCTACTTTTAATTTGGGTTCATAAAATAAATCAACGTCTGGGAAAAAAAGATAAAATACTGAAGAAATGCAGTTGGTCCACGAATGGCATCACTTGAGATCATTCTATTGGTCAGACGTGCTTGCAGCTAAACATGATGTTCAAAACTGGGAGACAATTATGATATGAGAAGACTTTAAATTAGTTAAATTGACACAAAAGTGAGTTGTTTATTTACATGTTTTCTTGTTTTCCTGAAAGGTAACTGGGGTTTTTCGAAAATGTCATGATTGAATAATATAAATAGCCATTTGAACAGTCATAGTTTGGAGACTTAAATAAGTATTAAATGACAAGCTAGTCCTAGCAGGTCCGAGATAAAGGTGGACTGTGGCCTTCCTAAAACAACTTCAGTTTTTAAATTACAGTGGTTCACACAAATGCTATTTTCAAAACCTTCACAGTTTAAAACTTTCCCATTATATGATATTCATGCATGCAGCATAAAACACTTGGTTTTGAGTCTGCTGGGACTAACCATCACCTCAATAATACATTAAATTAAACTGTCCAAACAGAGGTTAATTATTCTTCAGAGCTTTTCCTCAGAGCTCAACTTCAAAATGTTGGAAATATCACTTTAAAATAACTGAGATACAAAATTATTTATAAGAATACAAACACATTTTCTTATTTATCAAATAAAATGGTCAAAGACGGCATGGTGGCTCAGTTGGTAAAAAGCTGTTACTTCCTAGCAGAAGGTTGCCACATTGGATCCAGGCTGGGGACATTTCTGGGTAGAGGTTGTAGGTTCTCTCTGTGCATGTGTGCGTTTTCTCAGGACATTCTGGTTTCCTCCCACATGCCAAAAACATGTTAGGATAATAGGTAACATGTGATAGAGTGAATGTTTGTCTCTATATGGCCTTGTTGTGACCTGGTGTACCCTCTTGCATAGTGACTACTATGGGCACCTGTGACCCTGAAAGAAAAAAGTGGGTAAAATATAATAGATGGATGAAAAACAGCCTTGGAGTATGTGGTTTGTTCTTTAACTGCACACATATAAATATCTATGACTAATTCAAAACTGGAATTCACGACTGAAAAGGACATAGGTCTATTTCAGAAAATAGGCCTATATTAAATTAAATTCAATACATAAACACAAGCTTTTGACAATAACCTGCTTATAGTGAGGCTTAAAAACAAAATGAATTCAATATATACGATTGGGTCCTCAGTCAGTGAGCTAAACCACTCTGCTCATGACAAACACATCCACGCAAAATGCGCAGTCACATCCATGCTGATGGAACAAATCTTCAGGCTTTATTCGCCGCTGGTCACACGTGACTCCGGGGGAAGAAGGAAAAAAATTGCTTGTCCCTTTTAATTTCAATTTCCGTGCGTGATATATATTGTGATCACCTGTCAGATGCGGCGCCTGCGCACTAGAGCGGGAGGCGGAGTGGGTTCTTGATCGCTCTCAATCTGCTGCCCTGTGCCCTCCATCCGTCGGCGGAAGACTGGCACGGAGCTGGGGAGGGATTTCCGACGAGCCTCTGTGACGGAGGATGGGGAGACAGCTCTGCTGCTGGTGAAGGTACGGATTCCTCCGGTTCCCCGCGGGGAAAGCGCGCTTCGGTGTTTGACATTGTGACCGTGGAGGGTGAAGGATGCTCGGCTGCAGGATGGGAGGGAATGAGCGGGGGGGACACGGCGCGGATAGCAGATGGTGTGTCGGGAAATTGCAAGCGGCGAGAGGAGCTTTTCGCTTCGTTTCGGTGCTGTTTTTAATATACAATATACATATATATAAATATATAAAAACACTGACTTTTTTTAGTAATCGAACAGGTGCTTTGTCAAGGACATAGCTGCGACTGCGATAATGTGTTTTCCCCTGCTTCCTTTTTCCTCAGACTCTACTTGAATCTGTCATCACCTCTTTTCCTCTGCAGACTAAAATCTAATGTAGAAGGGATCTGGCTTCACGCTTGCTGTTTTTTCCACTGACATAAACTGCTGTGGATGCACGAGATCCGCCTATGCAGCCTTACTGCATGTGGGCAGTGCGAAGTGGGAACAGCTGTAACATAAGAGAGGTGTAGTTTGGTCAAACACCGACCTGCAGTCGCCTTCATGTTGCTTTTTATTTGGTATATTAATATGTTTATTATGTGTGCAGTATTATAAAGTGTTTAGTGTGTGCATTAGGTGGGCCCCTACCCGGATGTGCCTGCAGTTTCTCCACTGAGAGCGCTAGATTCCCTGTGTTTACTTGTCTCACTGATGTGAAACATGTCCTGCATGTGATTCCATACTTGTACACAATCAGGTGATGACCGTGGGATTATTTGTTTTAATCTGGACTAGAGATGAGAAATCTATGCCAGACATTTAGAATGTTTTTTTAAATTATTTTATTTTGTATTTATTTGTTTACTTTGAGGTTTTTTGAGAGAGGCATCATCCTGGTTGTTGCACATTAGTCGTTATTGCATTGCTGGAAGGAGAGCATTTTTTTTTTTATCTGTAATCAACAGAGTGGCTCAGACATAAGGTTTGGACTTACTGCAATTATGTCGTCTTCATTTTCCTCTCGCTTTGGGTCAGACTCTGGCTCCAACATGTAAGGCTGGATATATAAGTCTTCCCTTGTTGACATTTTTTAATTGAGTTGTAAATAAAATGTTTTCGCACCTCTATAGTCGTAAACCCCTCTATCAAGCTGCCATGGACTGCTCTGGAAGCTAGAGGGTGGTGGGTGTGGGGAGTGCCATGTTTGGATTTAAAGAAAGAGACTCAAAATGAGTTGCTTTGAGAGACACTTAAGAAAAGGGGTGAAAGAGGGGCTTATAAAGTTACAATAAAGAGGGATTCAGACCAAAGAATTGCAGTTCCACTGTATATAGACCTGAATAATTTAAATGTGGAACAAGAAGAATTTAAAATCATCATATGTCTCCTTTTAATGTATATCTGTCTTTTCTTTCCAATTGAAAATGGTTCCAGCTGAGATAAAGCACATATTATAATTGTTGTGTTGCAACATTCATTGGATTTAAAGTTCAAACCATCTGTTGCAAAACTGATTTATTTAGATAAGGATGCACCTCAGCCGTCACCACACATTATGCCACTCATTGATGGTCTTGAGTTATGAGTGATTACTTGAGGGTGAAAAGCCCACAGCAGTTAATCAGTGAATATGTGATTATGTTTCCTCCACATCCAGTTTCCCTGCTTTCATTAGACATACTGTTTCTTTTGTTAATCAACATGACTCTGATTCTATTGTATGTAGGATTGTTAAAAAATTCCTTGTCATTATATCCCCTGATTTGTTCTTTGTTAACTTACATTTGACTTACCTTTGTTTGTCACGCATTTAGGAAGTCTGATGTGGATGCTGAGCCTGAGGAGAGCCCAGGGAGCAGCAGCAGCAGTAGCAGTAGCAGCAACAGCAGGAAGGCTGTAGATGCCCTCTCTACAGGTGCAGCTCCAGCCCAGGCCTCTGCTGGAGAGCCAGGACAAAGAGGAGACAATTCCTGCTCTGACTCTGACAGTCCTGTAGACTTCAGCTCCAGTGAGGACGACGACGACAACAAAGTTGAAGAGGAAGACAAAATGTTCTCCTCCAAATTTCTTAGCGGGGCCAACCCCCTAAATGCTATGTCTTCTGCTGTAAACAAGTTCGGTTTGTTTGGAGATGATGGAGAAGGAGATAAAAAATCATCTCAGCAAGGGAAGAAGCCATCTGGAGAGCAGCAGACTGGAGCCACTCATGGAAAGGATGCTCAACAAGAGCAGGGCCCCACAAAATCAGGCCAAGGTCCCTCTATGCAAAAGTCTCAGCCTCCTTCTAAACAAGGTTCACCACAGCTGCAGGGGAATCGACAGTCCGGACAACAACAGGCTACTTCAAGTAGAGCAACAGAAAACCCCCAAACACAACCCAAAGGCACACCACAGCAGGGTTCACCAAAACCTGGAGCTCAGCAAGTGGCTAAGAGTGGAGCCCAACCAGAACCTCCCAAAGTTCCACCAGACAGACAACAGATTCCACCGAAGACAAAAGTGCAACAAGGTCCTGCACAGGGGTCCACAAAAGTTGGGTCAGAATCAGAAAAGCAACAACAGCAGTCACCAATAATTGGACAGCAAAAACAGGACACAACTAAGGCAGGTCAACAACAAAAAGGAACCCGAGCCACAGCTCAGCTTCAGTCCTCTGATAAACAACACGGCATTAAGGGACCAGGCACACCTGACCTTACTCCAGCAGGGTCTCCATCGGTGGGCGCAACCAGAGCCAGATCTCAGTCCAAAGCAGTTTCTAAAACTTTTTGTCCAGTCTGTAACATGGCTGAACTTAATATTAATGCCAAGGAACCACCTAATTATAAAACCTGTACTCAGTGTAAATTGGAGGTGTGCAGTTTGTGTGGCTTCAGCCCTCCAGACTCTGATGTAAGTATTCAATCACTATTTTTGTTTTCATGTTTTTTTTGTGCAAATCAAACAGATACATAATCACTTAACATGATACTTCACAGCAGATAATGTTTGATTTAAGCACTCACCATAGAATTAAATAGAGTGAGACACTACACCGCCCACTGTTAGCCTCTGTGATAACATGGAGGAGCAAAAATGGCATCCATACAGCTCACATCTGTCATAGCATCTATTTGAAGCAAGCCCAACTGAATTTGTGGCAGTTTTTGTGTAATATTTTTACAATTTAATTAATATATTTTAATTTAATATAATACATTTGATTAATATTTTAGTGTCCTATATTTTTTTATAATAATTTAATTCAACAAACATGTAAAACAACTTGATATATACTTGAAAAAATATAAGTAACAATGATCTAAAACAGACCAGACTCACTTCAGTTGTTATGAAGACCTCCATGGCACTCACCAAATCCACTGTGCATTTTTTAAACGTTTCCACAACTACCCTAATATCACATGAAATAAGCAATGAATCAGTTTCACTTGTGTTGCTATTTTAATGTCGTGTCCTTGGTGAACCACTTGTGTTCACATATTTTTAGTGCTTTGAGTTTTTGAGGTTATTTTTAAAGATTTTTAATTCCTTTTGATAGTGGTGGCTTTTTGTTTCTCCTTTGCAATTATTTTTGTACATTATGTGCATGTCTCTTTTTTCATGTAGGGCCGTGAGTGGCTTTGTCTTACCTGCCAAATACAGAGAGCTCAAGGATCTACTGAACCACCAGGACCTCCCACGAAAAAAACCCCACCAAGCAAAATTTCTGCTTCACAAACCAAGACACCAGCTTCTGCTGAACCCATTAAAAAAGAAATGTCAGCACCAGGTTCACCGCAAAACATGCAGTCGAAATCAATAAAAGTGCCAGTGAAGGATGAAGCTGAAAAAGGACCAGAAAATCTAAAGCATGTCAGTCCAGCATCTCCCAAGAAAATGACACCAGAGGCTCAGAGAAAACCTGGACCTCAAAAACCACAACTAAGCAGTCAAACCGGACAGACGCAAAACAGTGCCACCTCTGCTCCCCACCAGGGTTCAGGAGGGATTTTTGGTTTTGGTGGTTCTAAAAAGGAACCTGCAAAGGCAGATGACACAGTGACTGGGAAGATGTTTGGCTTTGGTTCCTCCATTTTTAGCTCTGCATCTACTTTGATAGTGTCAGCTGTTCAGGATGAATCCAAAACCACTCCACCGGTTTCTCCTAAGATGCAACCTGCAAAGGACACTAAATCAGCCACTGGCCAAAAGTTGGAGCAAGAAAAAAAGCAACAACCTTCTCAGGAGGCAAAAGCTCAATCAGCAGGCCAGGGTAAATTAGCAGAGGCTCCAAAGGCGACTTCAACCTCCCACAGTGCGCCTAACAAAGGCCAATCTACTTGTCCAATTTGTAAGATGGGGCTCAATGTGGGCTCAAAGGATCCTCCCAACTACAGCTCCTGCACTGAGTGCAAAAGCATAGTCTGTAATCAATGTGGATTTAACCCAATGCCAAATGTAAAAGAGGTAAGCCATAGTACTCACTGAATCTATATATTAAATTAATAAATTAATAATAAATTATATTGAATAATATATAAAAAGAAACAGTATATAAAATATTTTAAATATGTGCTTGTTACCACTTATTTCTGGTTTTGTAGAAATGTAATGCTTTGAATAATTTTTCCAAATCCTTAAAAGTGCTAGTTATTCTGTTGCGGCACTCCATCATGCATACGGTATGTTACATTTGCATACATGTCAACCCCTTCAGACGTTTACCTGTATCTTGACCATCAAAAATCCTTATACAACGGTGGGTGGGGGGACAAGCGGAGTGTTAGCCCCAGGGACAGAAAAAACGTGGGGGAGTTAACAGCATCTGCAGTGCAGAGGAGCAGGGAAAGGAGGATGGTGAGAGGTAGTGAACTTATTTCTAGCGACAGAGTGGGTTGAAAGGTGTTTATTTAATTTTAATTTTTGCTTTCAATATGTCCTACAGGCTCTGAGATGTGAAATGAATTTGAAGCTGAGTTTTTGAAAGAAAATCTGTGAGATTTCTCTATACGTCCAAATTCATGCAAAATGAGGGAAAATCTGTGTAATTTATGGACAATCTGTACAACTTGACATGTATGCATTTGTTTTGCCAACGATTTTAATTACCTGCCTAAAAAAACATTTTTTACCAAGTTTAAAAAAATGGCTGCTTTTAAATAACTCATTAACCGTTCACACTGTGTCAATAACTGATGATAGGGTTTGATAAAAAAAAAAATATATTTTATGCTTTTCAAACTAAACCACACAATTTGCTTTTACACACACACGGACACACACACTTACAGGTATTGTAGGGAATACCATGTGCAGCGTAAACAGACATGGCAGCCTCAACGCTACCTGAAGCACAAAGGACTTGACACATGACTCTGTAATTCAATGCACAGTTAGTATCAACATTGCCAAGGATGGTCCAAGGCTATTTGATCTTGTGCCACTTAAAAAAATGCTAGAACAGTACCAGACTATGGTTGGAATAAAATACACAGTGCATTTCACAAGACCTTTGCAGTATGTGTGTGTGGGCTAAAGTGCAGAACTATTAGCTTTGCTCAATTTTTTTCCCTTAGTTTTATAAGTTTTAAAACGGGCTCGACTAAATAATTATATGGCAAAAACAAATTAAATTACCATCATTTATGAGTTATTTTAATCAAAGTTGGTAAAACTTAACTTTGCTGGTGTATTCCTTACAATGTAAATCTGAATTAAATAACAAAAGGATCATTAGCCCAGACTCCTTTATTTTTGTTTCAGTGAAACCCCATACAGTTTACACACTGTATTCCATCATTTTTAACAAGTCTTTCTTATTGTGTCCTGAATAGGTCACCTCTACTCATTGCCTTTCTGTGGCTTTTTTTATGTTTGAGCCAAAAATGTTCATTTATAGCTGATTTATGTGTTTTCTTTTAAAGGGAAAAGAGTGGCTTTGTCTAAACTGCCAGGTGAAACGAGCTGCCGGGGGAACTGAACCACAGCGAGAGACATCCTCAGCCAGTTCATTTAAAAAAGCAACTGCAGCCCAATCTGCACCTCAAAAGACATCTGTTCAAGGGTCCCCTCAGAAAAATGTATCAACACAACCAACACAACCTGCCAAGGTGGAAGGTCGAGACAGCTATAAAGAGGCGAGCCCAGCTGCTGGTCAGGAAACACCAAAGGAGGACCAGAAGGCAGGTCCTCAGAAACAAACAAAGCAGACAGTTCAAACTGCACAAAAGCAGGGAAATGCCACAACCCAAGATTCTGGAGGATTTTTTGGATTTGGTGGTCCTAAAAGTCAAACCGACACTGCAAAACCTGGAGAATCGATGACTGGAAAGATGTTTGGCTTTGGTTCCTCCATCTTAAGTTCTGCTTCCACTTTGATGACTTCAGCTGGTCAAGATGAGCCCAAAATTACACCTCCAGTTTCGCCCAAAATGTCACATGCAAAGGACTCTAAATTTCCCACAGTAACCAAAAAAGAACAAGACAAGAAACTGCAGGAGCCAAAGCAAGCCATAGGTCCAACGTCAGGAGCGCCAAAATCAGACAAACCTTCACCAGAACCGCCAAAGAAAGCTTCAGCTTCACCTGTTGTTTCCAAGACCTGCCCCCTCTGTAAAGTGCATCTTAATGTAGGCTCTAAAGATCCCCCCAACTACAACACTTGCACCGGGTGCAAAAGCACTGTTTGTAATCAATGCGGATTTAATCCCATGCCAAATGTTCAGGAGGTAAGATAATACAGCCCCTCGCAAAAATGACTGGAGTAACCACTCCTGGAGGTTGTTCTTTCAATTAAAATAATGATTACAGAATAATCTTTTAATTTGTCTGCCCTAAATTTGAGTGATTCGATCTTTTTTGTCATCGACTTGATCTAAAATAAGGAATTTATGTTTTTTAGTACAGTAAGGTTGGCAAATTATAGTTTTATGACATGTTTGTATATTTTTGAAATACAAAATTAAATGATCAAAAGAACATTCTTTGAGAATAGTGATTCCATAATTTTTGAATGATAAAAAGATTCAAGGACAATGATTTTACATAGTTTTTGTAAATAAAGCATGCATTCCTTAAAGCTACAACAACACTAATCTAATTTTTATCTGAGTAATGTTTGATTTTTTACAGGTGAAGGAGTGGTTATGTCTAAACTGTCAGGTTCAGAGAGCACTGGGAGCATCTGAGCCTCCTGGAACTCCCAAGATGAAACTGCAGGCCTCACCAAATATAGCTGCTAGTGCACAAAAGAAAGAAACTTCTTCTCAACAGAAAGACATATCAACAACTGGAATATCTAAGGAGAGCTCACCATTAGGCTCCCCTCAACGGAAACCTCAAAAACCAGCCGAGCAGCCAAGGTCTGAAAGTCCGAAAGATGTCAGTTCAGATGCTGGCCAAAAAACTGCACAGCAAGTTCAGAAGACAGGCCCACAAAAACCATCAGAACCCACGAGCCAAACCAGACCAGAAAAGAGTAAACCTCAATCCGAGGCAACAAAAGCTGCTGAATCACTTGGTGGAAAGATGTTTGGCTTTGGTTCTTCCATTTTCAGTACTGCATCTACTATGATATCTTCAGCTGTACAAGATGAATCAAAAACAACGCCACCTGTTTCTCCTAAAATGCCAGTTGCAAAAGAAACCAAATCATCCCCTGTTCAGAAGCATGAGCAGGAGAAGAAACCGCAACAGATTCAACAACCCAAGACCTCTCCGTTGTTACAACCTCGAGTAGAAAAAGGGCCACAAGAGCCTCTGAAACACCCAGTGACTTCAGATGTTTCAAAGGCAGGTCAATCTACCTGTATGCTCTGTAAGACAAGACTCAACTTTGGCTCCAAAGATCCTCCCAACTACAATAAATGCACAGAATGCAAAAACACTGTCTGCAACCAGTGTGGATTTAATCCAATGCCAAATGTGTCAGAGGTAATCATAAAGACATTCTATCATTTTCTATCTTCTTTAAAAATGAAATATCTCTGTAGCTTAGTGTCTTAGAATGACTCCTGTGAAAAAAAATTAAGATCAAGATCAACCACTTGACTTCCTCAGTGAAAGCAATAATAAAATACTGATTGATTAAAAAACAAACACAAGTTCATTTGGCTACCAGTATGAACATGTAGAAATTATGAACTAGGTTTATATTTCTCTTGCACGTCACTACAGAATTTACACAACTGTGTTGGAAATAATTTGTTTTCTATCTTTTATGTATGTTTCTATAGGCTAAAGAATGGTTATGCCTAAATTGTCAGATGCAAAGAGCTCTTGGTGCATCTGAACTCACAGGACCTCCAGTGAAACCACAAAGTGGAGCCAACAAAACGTCTCCATCTCCTATACATCAGAAAATAACAGCTCCAACTCGAGAGGAAAATCAAAAGAAAGAATTACTGACATCTGAAACAAAAACAGAAGCCCCAGTACCTGTTTCTTTTCAAAAGAAGGAGAGCACCACACAAGGTTCACCTCAGAAGACACAGAGTGCAACAGTAACAACTGGAACTAAAGATACTAAGGATTCTGAAGGACCTGAAACTAAGTCTGTCCTAACTGTTAGCCAAAAAACACAGAAACAGACTGACCAGAGGAATCAGCTTGAGCACAAGAAGGGTACACCCGATGCACAGCATGAACCAGAAAAATCTCCTAGCAATCCTAAAACAGAGCCTGATGTTTCAAAGTCAACGGAGTCCTTGAGTGGAAAGATGTTTGGATTTGGTTCCTCCATTTTCAGCTCAGCGTCCAGTTTGATAGCTGCTGTTCAGGAAGATTCCCAAACTACACCACCAGGCTCTCGTAGAATGTCTGTTCTGTCCAATCTTTCTTCAAAAAGTTCACCTGCAGTTTCTCCTAAAATGTCACCAGCAAGGGAGAAAAAACCTCTTCCTCAGAAACCAGAGCTGGAGAAGAAATCTGACCAGATTCCCCCAAGCAAAGATGAAAACACTTCACCACAGCCATCAAAAGTCTCTAAAACAGGTCCAGATGCAGGCCAGAACACCTGCCCACTTTGTAAGACTGAGATGAACATCGGCTCAAATCACCCTCCAAACTACAACACCTGCACTAAATGCAAAACCACTGTTTGTAACCAGTGTGGATTTAGCCCCATGCCTGTTGGAGAGGTAAGTACAGAAACATACAGTATATTTTCACCTTATAATTTACATCACATTTTTTTGCCAGTTGTTAATGAATGTATAAACTAACAGACCTATTGGGGAGTTTTAGGAATTATTTCTCTTGTTCTTAATTTCTCTAAATCCTAATTCTGAATTAACACATCTTTTATGTCTTAAATTTTAGGTAAAAGAGTGGCTTTGTCTTACATGTCAGATGAAAAGAGCAGTTGGAACCTCTGACCCTCCAGAACCACCCATTTTAAAGTCCCAAACATCACCCAATAAATTTCCTGTATCTGCTCCTGCTCAGCCAAAAGATTCCAATCTGACTGCTCCTCAAATAAAAGACCATCCTGACTCTGTGGAACAAACAAAGGAGACCTCTAAGGTAGTCTCCCCCCAGAAAAAACAATCTGAAGCTGATGCTGTTTCACTTAAACAAACCACAGATCAAAAACCACCTGAAGAAAAAACTAAACTGATTCAAAAGAAGCTACCAGTTCAGCCAAGCCAGCCTGAACGCAAACTGAGTAACGCTACTCCTGAAGCACATCAAGAGTCAGGAGGCTTGTTTGGTTTTGGTGATTCTAAATCTCAGCCTGAAGTGACAAAGGCAGTGAGTGGGAAGATGTTGGGATTTGGTTCTTCCATCTTTAGCTCAGCCTCTTCTATGTTGAACTCCATTGGCAACACAACTCCACCGGTTTCTCCCAAAGGGTCCCCCAAGATGTCTCCTGCTAAGGAATCTAAATCTTCTACTGTGCAGAAAGTAGAGCAGGAGAAGAAACCAGATCAGCCCCAGAAAGCAGAGGGTCAACCATCTTTGAAGCCCAAACCAGATGAAACCAAATCTCCTGCCTCACAGAAACGTGAGCCTCAGAAGCCATCCTTAGAGACAAAGACATCTCCATCACTACAACCTAAAATGGACAAAACACCACCAGGAAAGTCAAAGCCAGAAGCCGGTCCTCAAGAAAGTGTCAAACCAGGCCAATCCACCTGCCCACTGTGTAAGATCAAACTCAATATGGGCTCCAAGGATCCACCCAACTACAGTAACTGCACTCAATGCAAGAACACTGTATGCAACCAATGTGGATTTAACCCCAGGCCAAATGAAACAGTGGTAAGGACAAAAAAAGTTAAAGTTTCATGTGAATTTTGACAAGCTGTTTAAGACTTTCAGTCTTAAAAAAAAAGACGTTACAAAAGTCATTTGTATCATAAAGATGATAATTAGACACATCATTATCTAACAGAGACTGATTAAAATATATTTTTTTCCTTTTTCAGGTTAAGGAATGGTTGTGTCTTACCTGTCAGATGCAGCGGGCCCTTCAAGTGACAGAGGCCCCAGATATGGCTTCTCACAAATCGCAGCCATCTACAAAATCTCAAAAGACAGATATCACTAGCACACCTGAGCCTGGAAAGAAAGAGTCATCAGCACCACAGTCACCTCAAAGGAAACTGTCAACAATGGCGCAGCCAGATATATCTGCGACTGCTAACAAGCCAGTTGTGCAGAAACAGGTCAGCCCAGTTCCTTCTCAGATAAAAACACAAGAGCCACAGAAAACATCAGGCCCAGACAAATCACCAGGTCAAACAAGATCGACTGAACGCAGGCAAAGTAATGCTGCTGCTACACCACAGAAAGATTCAGGAGGCTTCTTAGGTGGTGGTAAAACTCAGCCTGAAGTGGACAAGACAGCAGAGTCTGCAACTGGAAAAATGTTTGGCTTTGGTTCCTCTATTTTCAGCTCTGCATCTAATTTCATTACCTCAGCAGTTCAGGATCAGCCCAAGACCACTCCACCGGTTTCTCCTAAATTATCTCCAGCAAGAGAGTTTAAATCTCATGCTGCTCAAGAAAAAAACAAACCAGAGCTTGATCAGACCAAGACAACTGATGTAAGACAAACCAAAGTAGACAAAGCTCCACCAGAACCTCCGAAGATGACAGAAGCCTCAAAATCTGCAGTCAAAGCAGGCCAGTCATGTCCACTGTGCAAGGCTGAACTAAACATTGGGTCCAAGGAGCCACATAACTACAATACATGTACTCAGTGCAAGAACATAGTCTGTAACCAGTGTGGATTTAACCCTGTGCCAAATCAGTCAGAGGTAAGTGAGATTCACTCAGGATTTATTTATAGTATGTGTGTTTTATAATCCAGCATATATATTGTAGTGATGTCTCGATACAAGCAGTACTTCAAAATGCCCAAATACTCTTTACCAATTCAGATGCCGGAATTGATACCGGATGCACCAGTGAAAAGTTGTCAGATTCATATTTTAAAAATTTATACAAGTTGGAAAAACAAATCTTTAAACTTTGCAACAGTATAAATCATGCTGTATATTTAATTTGATACAGTCAGAGGGGCTATGGGCCTATAAATAAGGAGAACCATTTTGTTCTAAATAAAAGAAAATTAATTTTAATGTCAGTGTGTAATGTTTAAGTTCTAACTCAGTAAGTACTCGGTATTGTTACTCGGTATCGGTGAGTACCCAAACTGAAGTACTCATAATCGGTTTGAGAAAAACTGGTATCAGGACACCCCCAGTATGTTGTGTTAGTATGTTAACTGATGTTGAACTGTACTACCAGTTGAAATACTTAACACAGTAACATTTTAATATGTTCTGCTCTACTCATTTTTAGTCTTTAACAACTAAAAAAAATACAATGTTTTTATTTTTTACAGATGAAAGAGTGGTTGTGTCTGACTTGTCAGATGCAAAAAGCTCTCGCAACGGACCTATCAGGGCAGCCTCCATTTATGAAACTTCAGGCATCATCTAGCAGCGTGTCCTCACCTGCTACTTCCAAAAAGGATGTCCCTGCCAATCAAAACAAAGATGTTATTTCCACAGAAAAAGCGGGAGTAATAGACAAAGCTCCAAAGGACCGTTCAACACATGATGCAGCACAAATCAAAGAGGAGATTTTACAAACCGCTGATGTTTCAGGCCAAACAAAAGAGGAGAAGCCCAGTTTGCCACCTGCTGGGGATGTTTCAACTTCTTCTGCACCTCAAAGCAAAAAGGCAGAGCCTGCTATTTCAAACCTTGTAAAACCAATACCTGCTGAAGCCCTTTCTGTCACCACAGGAGGTGAAAATGTAGTTCAGAAGAAAACTCCATTAAGTTTCAAACCGTCTGAAGTGACTTCTGAACAGACGAAGGAAAACGTTGAAGAGATTAAAAAACCAGCAGATCAACTTGTGAAACCCTCCCCTCAAGTTTTGGACGAGACATCAGGAATACAGATTTCTCCAAAGTCCAGTCCTCCAGTTTCTCAAAAGAAGCCTTCACTAAAGGAGGCTGAACAGAAAGAGGTGCGGCAGACCGAACCAGAAAAGACACCAGACATGCCTCCAGAGCATAAGGCTTCAACATTAAAACAGAGCAAAGCTGATATAGAACTACAAGAATCATCAAAACCAGAGGCTCCCAAGGATGCCCTTAAAGTGGGTAGACCTACTTGCCCACTCTGCAAGGTGGAACTTAACATGGACTCTAAAAGCCCTAACTTCAGCACCTGCACTGACTGTAAAAGTGTTGTCTGCAACAAGTGTGGATTTAGTCCAATTCCAAATGTGAAGGTAAACATTTTGGCTTTAATTTTCAATCATCCCGAACATAGCAAAAAACAAAAGCAACAGGACTTCTATTTTGCAGCTGAAAACATTTCTCAAATGAGAAAACTTCTTGAATGGGAAGCAAAACATTTTTAACTACAAAATAGAAGTCCATTTTTTTTTCTTACATTTATTTTGTTACATTTTTTTAAATAAGAAAAATAAAAAATTCTGCTGCGGGATTATTATAATCATTAAAACTAAATACAAAAGGAAAGTTGTTACAATGTGGTTAGATTTGTTTGGTTGTAATGCACTATTGTAAAGGCACCACATTTTACTGTTTCTGTTTGCAAAATGTGTTTAACTGTCGATACCAACAGAAAAAAACACAGACTGAGTTCTTATTGTGAATGGGCGAATGCCTGAAGTGTAAAATGCATATGGACTTGATAAAGCGCTATATAAATTTAAACCATTTACCATTTTAAATGACTAAATACTCAGTCTTGTTTTGTGTTTGCTTTTCAGGTAAAGGAGTGGTTGTGTCTTAACTGTCAGATGCAAAGAGCACTTGGCGCTTCTGAACCTCCAGGCCTCCCTATGATAAAACCACAGCCTTCACCAAGCAAAGAGGACCCTGCCACTGTACAGAAGAAAGAAACTCCAACTACAGCTTTAACGCAAGATATTTCTAAGCCCCCCGCCCCTAGTAATGAACTTGGTAACATTACTAGAGTCAAAGAAACAGAAATCGCTTCTGTTAGTATGCCATCAAAAGAGGCTACACCTACAGCTGTAGATGTTTCACCAGCTCCAAAAAAGCCACCTTCAGAAATGTCTAAAGGACAACCTGAAGCACCACAGAAGCAGACTGAAAAGGGCCCAATTCCTCCTAAGTCTGTTCTTCCATCAGAATCAAAAGCAGGGGAGCTACCATTACAAAAGCCTCCTAAAGCTATTGTTCCATCGGAAAAATCTGTTCTTTCACAAGACCAAAAGGAAGAAAAGCCACCACTAAAACAGCCACCAAAAACTGGAACCTCCCCAGCTAAATCAGTTCCACCACAAGTTCAGCCTGCAAAACAAGAGTCGGAGAGTTTCTTTGGCTTTGGCCGACCCAGAACACCACCTACTGCAGCAAAACCTGCAGATTCTGTGAAAGGGAAGATGTTTGGCTTTGGTTCATCTTTTTTAAGCTCTGCATCCACTTTGATCTCTTCTGCTGTGCAGGATGAACCTAAGACTACACCACCGACTCAACATAAATTGTACACTGCAGACAAAGTCACTCCGAAGACTACACCTCCAGCTTCTCCTAAAACAATACATGTGAAGGACACCAAACCACCTCCTGCACAGAAGGCTGAGGAAAAGAAGCCAGAGAAACTAGAGCAGAATAAGATTCATTCAGCAGAACAATCCAAAGTCAGCAATTCTCCACCAGATCTCCCAAAGCTACCAGGAGACAACAAAGATGCTTCAAAAGCAGATCCGTCAGTCTGTCCACTCTGTAAGATCAAACTCAACATTGGCTCCAAAGATCCACTCAATTACAAGACCTGCACAGACTGCAAGACTACAGTCTGTGTTCAGTGTGGCTTTGATGCAATGCCGACTAAATCAGAGGTATTCAAGAGTTATTTTTGTTTTTTTTTTGCTTAATTATTTTTCAGCAATACATTTAAATGAGAAACTAACAAATTAGCGTGTCAAATTAGTAGTATTCGATCATTTTTTCTGGTACTTAATAGTCATATTGTTATGATTTGTCAGCATTTTTAATCCAAAAGTATTAAAGTTTTTACAATATTAGAGGCAACATATTTTGCAAATACATGTGACATTTTGGTATTTTACTCTACTCTCTACATTCACAAACTTACAATGAAAAATACCTTTATTTAAAAAGCATTTCATGTTTTATATCTATTCATTAAATATAATCTGCTTCATTTGTCAAGGACCTGTGTTGAAGTGCTCGTCTCTAATGTTTCATTTTATTGCACATTTAGGTAAAGGAATGGCTTTGTCTAAACTGCCAGATGCAGAGAGCTCTGAGAGCTCCTGAGTCCATGGAACTTCCTGCTGTAAAACAACAGCCCTCACCAGGCAAGGTCTCCCAGCCTCTTTCTGAGCAAAAGGAAAAGCCAATGCAAGACAAACACATCCATAAAGATGACACTCAAGCAACTTTAATACAAAAAGAAACCCAGGAAGCTAAGGTCCCAGTATCATCTCCAGCTGACATGATGGTTACAGCTCAGAGAGATTCTGTGCAAAAGGCACAGGTGGTTTCAGCTACTGAACAAGGAAAAGCAACAACTGTGACAGATCAGCAGAAAACAGCTGAAAAACAGCAACAAGTACAGGTTTCTTCAAGTACCATGCCAGCAGTAAAGCCAGGTCTTACAAAACCAGAAGCTGGTAAGCTACCCTCACAGCCCTCAAAATTAACTCAACCTGCCAAACAGCCTATACCAGTTCAGCCAACTAAAACAGATTCTGGGGGTTTATTTGGCTTTGGTGCTCCTAAAACACAAGCTGCAGCAGCAAAATCTGCTGAATCAGTCACTGGGAAGATGTTTGGTTTTGGTTCATCTTTTCTCAGTTCTGCATCTACATTGATAACATCAGCTGTTCATGATGAAAATAAGACTACACCTCCTACTCCAAGAAAGATGTCTACCACGGCTCCTGTCTCTCCCAAAGAAACACCCACTACTCCAAGGAAAATGTCCACTATAGCTCCCATCTCTCCTAAAGAAACACCTCCTGTTCCAAGGAAAATGTCCACTACAGCTCCCGTCTCTCCCAAAGATACACCTCCTACTCCGAGAAAGATGTCTACCACGGCTCCTGTCTCTCCCAAAGAAACACCCACTACTACAAGGAAAATGTCTACTACAGCTCCCGTCTCTCCCACAGATACACATCCTACTCAAAGAAAGATGTCTACCACGGCTCCCGTCTCTCCCAAAGATACACCTCCTATTCCAAGAAAGATGTCCACTACAGCTCCCATCTCTCCCAAAACTACACCTCCAGTTTCTCCTAAAATAACCCCTTCAAAGGATACCAAACCACCTGCTGCACAGAAATCAGAGATACCTCAACAGGCCAAATCTGGTCCATCAGCCCAAGAAAAAGTAGAGAAAGCTCTAACAGAAACTCTGAAATCCACAGAACAGATCAATATTGCTTCTAAGACAGGTCCACCCACCTGTCCACTTTGTAAGGTCGAACTCAATATGGGCTCGGAGGACTCTCCTAATTACAACACCTGTACTGATTGCAGGAACACTGTCTGCAATCTCTGTGGATTTAACCCCATGCCCCATACAGCAGCGGTAAGTGCAATGAATCTAACATTTACATTTCACAATTCTCTTTTTGTAGTCTACTTTATGTTCCCTTGCTGTGACAAAATTATTACTTTTTTATTAACTAATTTTACTTCTGTCAGGCTATCATGCAGAAAAACTATAAATAAGAAAGACAGATTTTATTAAAATACACATCATTGTACAGCTTTTAGAAACAAATGTCCCCTATGTTATATTGTAATATACACTTCTTGTACTTACATTACATGTACAATTACATTACAATTTTACCATACACTAACACTTTCATTTGTGAATGTACTTTATATTGCAGTGCAGTTGATACAAATACCTAAAATGTTAACAATAAAAATGACTCAGACACAAACAGTTTTAAGAAAAATATAGTTGGAATTAGTGTGAATGTAATGACCGGCTAATGCAAATTAAGATCTCATTTTATGGTTATATGAAATGATTTATCTTAATTAAAGAATTCATAAAAAACCCTTCCGAAAGCCCAGGTTGCTCTGTTATTACAGATAACTGCTCAGGAAGCTGCATAATATGGGTGCCAGATTTCCCCTTGTGGTCAGCATTGTTCAAATGCATTATTGATAATATATAATGATGCTCATACATAATGAAAAAGAAAACAAAAACGACAAAAACAAGTTTTTTTTAGGAGCAGTGTTTTCTTTGAGACAGAATGTCTCCCTGTGGTGTAGACTAAGGGCTTTTCACACACTGAGAAAGGCATATTGTATAAGAGAACAGGGAGAATAACATACCATAATGTTGTCTTTAAATTATTGGGATTTCATTGTGACTTGTGACCAATAAATGTCTTTTGTTATTGCCAGTCAGGTGTAAACCTGCTCAGTGTAACTTCTGCTGCTCCATAGTTAGTTTAAATCAGGGGTTGATATTTCTCTTCATAAGCTATCAATCAGAGGAGTCATTTAGTCGTTTAATGACCTGTTTTGAATGAGGAAAAGTGTCCTTGGGTAAAAATACTGAACTCTTACCTCAGTATGTTTCTGTTGAGATACATTTTTAGGTAATAAGAAGCACTTTTTGAGGATTTAAAACATTTTAAAATTATTACAGACTATAAATGGTTTAAAAAGCAAACTTACACAGGAGTGCTATTTGTCTTGTCTCATAACTTAGTTTATTCCATGTCATTAATCATGTGCCATCAACAACCCTTTTTTTATTTTGGATTGTAGTCAGCAAGCTCCTATTTGTTGAAGTGATAGAAAAACAGGAAGATTGACTCTAGTGCACCTTTTTATTTAGATTGCTTAGTAAAACCATGGATCATCTATTTTTCTCAACAACACACAAGAGTTGGTGGAATATTGAATATGTGGCAAATACAGGAGAGCCTCAGTGCATACGTAGAATTTGAACAGAGGTCTGTTACCATCTAATGTAATCTATTCTAATCTTCGAGTTAATTCCCTACTTTAAATGTGTCCAATAAAACGTGCCAAACAGCATGCGGCATGGTGGTTGACTGTAGTGGCTGTCTCTCTGCTGGACAGGTCAGATTTGTTACATAACTGCTCAACAGCCTAGCAGAGCAGAAAATGTATTAAAGCCATGATTGAGGGTTGTGCAACAGTATTAGTGAGATGGGATTGCTGCCATAGGAGACCAGGGACCTAGGGAAACTTCAAACCCCGTGGGAGATTTGAGATTGCAAATCCCTGTGATATGCCAATAAGTAGAGGTGAAATGGATTAGGTTTATCACAACATGGTGCTTTACAGTTGAACCAGAGATTTGTTTTTTTCAGATGGCCATTTGCTCCTCTAGAGATCAGTAATTCAACTGTTTCCTCCTCATTGTGTGCGGGCGCTAATGATACATGTATACCTGATTTATGACTTATCTACCAATGTGGGCCATGCTTGATACTCTGCTGTGAGTCCTTGCCATGTCATTAGTTGAAATGTCAAGAGCAACAACACCGACATCTTCAGATAATAATTTTTTCCAAGACATCTACATTCCTTTGTAGTATAGATTTACCATTTACATAATACCTTATCTCGATTTCTCAGGCCACAGACAGAAGCATTTCGCAAAATGTAACTGACATATCAATCATGTTTTTTTTTCCTTTTTTTTTCTTTTTATAAATAACTGAGGTTGACAGATAACGTTATGAAAACCGGAATCTTCTCTCAGACACCAAGCAACAAAATCCATCTTTGAAATGAAGTTTGTTATTTATTTATTTGAGCTTTAATTTGTCTTCCAAGACACAGATTAGGCTACCACCTGCTCAGTCTGAGTACGTAAAGAGAAATAATATTGTAATGAGATGATTATTACTTTTCTTGTTTTTGTTGACACTAGAAAAAGTGGGGACATGATAATAGCAATTGGACTGGGGGACATAAAAGCACAATGCTGTTACGTTTGTAAATTAAATTAATTATTTTAAGTCAAATAGAGACAGCCCAAACTCAATGCCACTGGATTGGATGAGCTGTCATTTTTACTGCTGTCTTCCTTGTAATATTTATGCTTGTTAGTCCTTTATCACGAATGTGTGTGGCGTTTTCAGCAGAAGGACAGAAATGCAGCCTTTTAGAACATACAAGGCACTAGTAAGGTTTGAAAGAGGAGAAGTCTGCTTCAGGCAAATTTACTGCTCGTAAAAAATGTGTCCATCTTTCTCCTTTGGTCGTTCTGCATCAGTTGATGCCTTTTAAAGCCTGGAAAATACTGTTGTTTGATAAGTAGGGCACAAGTGTGTCATGCTTTGCCAACTAATGCTTGGTTTGTAACCAACGACACAAGATGAATCAGTCACCATGTTTTTCGTATAGTTTTGTTTTGAAGATAAAAATCATTGCCGTTTTTATTACTGTATTTGTCTTTCAGTTACGATTTGCTTTCATATTTAGTGCAAAGGTCTCGAAATAAACTGGATACCCGGTTAATCAATGTTTCCTTGGCTGCAATCATTATTATTTATTATCATTATTTCTAGGTCTCCCATTTTAACTATATTATCCACCTATCACAGTCTCAATGAAAATGGCTACAACATTTATCTTTGACCTCTGTTGTGTTTTAAAGCAAGTTTTTATTAAAGAAACAACACATTGTCAGAATAAATAGCCGATTCGGGGCACAGCTCCCTAGCCTCAGGGGAACAAATAGACTTAAAATATGCTGAATCACGCTTTGCTGTCATGTCTGGTCACGCTGCTCTTGTTCTCAAATCTGCATACACACACAAACATAATCAGAGTATAAAAACATAAAAAAATAGAATATACTTCAGGCCAATGCAGTTAATATTTAACTTATTTTGTAAATCATTTATAATTTTCTGTTTTTTGTTAATGCAGTTCCAGTTAGGTTTTTTTTTTTTTTTTGTTCTGTTTTGTTTCCACACCAACATTGATTTTATGGCTGTTCTCTCTCCAATAAAAGCTTCGAAAATAACAAAGTAACAGAGAAAAAAAAATCTTAAGTTTAATGAAACACATATTTATAAATTGTAACCCAGGGCTACAGGTTAATGTACTGTACTTTGATGATTTTAGATAAAGCCTGGACAATTTGAAACATTATAACAAATATATTGTATATGTCATCATTGAATTTTGAAGCATTTAATTGTCACGTTTAATACATTTTTATTCAATCTGATCAATCAGTCTGGGTTATAAATCAAGAGTACGGACACATATATAAAGGTTATTAAACATGCTATGAACAACAAAAATAAATGTAAAGTAATTTAAAATTATAAGCAAAATAAAAGTTGTCAGTTTTCTTTTCTTTATAACTAATTGTACCAAGTGAAAATCAATTTTCAGTTGTTTTGCTGTTCTAGGCAGAAGCTAACATGGAAAAAATCCCTTTCCAGATGATGTTTTTACTTACAGAAGGATCATAATGTCCGCAAAGCCTTAGATGGAACTCGACTTAATATTCAAACCCAACAACAGCTGTCAAGGCTCTTAGGGGAAATTAATTCCTTTCAACCTGCACACACAACAGCATATTTCAGCATGATGAACATTGTGTCCTTAAAAAAAGAGAAAACCGGACATGTGGTGGAAACAAATCCGATCTTTGGGTGCTTCTCTCTTAAACCTAAAATAACTTGAAGGAATTTGTTTAATAATGTCTTTAAAAATAATTTTGGGGTAAAGCTGCCTTGTCTTTGGACAAGCACATACATTACATTGTCCTACACCAGGAGCAGACCCTCCTCTCCCCTGGTACAAACAATCTTTGAAAATGGTCATACTGAGAAATGACTAAACAAACCCTGCTTGCTGTATTCTTACTGTTTTAGCTTTGTAGCTCATACATTCAGACACGACAGTTCAGAAGAGATTTTATTATATTAGTATGAGAAATAAATTCACATTTGCTTGCTTTTGACAGAGCTTTTTTATTTTTATTTAGGAAGGCTGCTATGTTTATTTTTAAAGCTTCAGTGACGTCATAGAACAAAACAACAACAAAACAAAAATCACGTTATAGTAACCATAGTGGTGGGACATTTGCTGATGCAAGAGTTGACAGCCTGGTGCTCGGGATGCATTAGCTTGTGTGTGAAACGAAGCACTCTGCTTATTGCACATCAGTAAGTTGCATTCTTTGTTTTCAAAGGGCTTAATATATGAAGAGCTAAGCCCTGTGGGGGCTGCTGAAAGCCAAGTATATTAGCGATCTTAGCTTCAGCCAAAGGCATCTGCCAGAAAATCAATAAGAACCTCACTAGCTTCAGTAACAAAAGCTAAAAAGAAAAAAAATAATAACAAAAACACAAGCTAAAAAAAATATGGAATTTCCAGATGAATAGCAAAGTCGTGATTTTCATAATTTGAGTTAAATATGTACTGACAAACACCCCTAAAATTCAGAGACTTAAACTTATCTGATTTAGTTTTTTCAACATTTTCTTTTTTTATTTGCAGTTGCAAATGCTGGACAGGAGCTGCTGTCAATGTGATGGTCTAGCAATCCAGCTTAAAGGCTAATCATGCAAAGCAACCTCTCCCACAGCTCTCTGCATGAATCTGCTGTGCTTCACTCATAAAACAGATTTAATTAGACAAAAGGATGATGGGAACTTTCCAAGATCCATAGCTGTGGTGCATGGCTTTTAAACAGAGTTAGTGAGATGCAGTAAATGATGCTAAAGTGGTGCACTGTGATTTGTATTTCTACTTCTACTTTTTTCTTGTTTTCTGTATTAATAATAGGATTAGTATTTATTTTAATGAAGAATGTATTATTTTTGAAAACATTATTTAATTTGAATTCTCAGCTACATCAACTTAAAATTATATCCATAACCTCAGCTAATGGTGTCAGTGAGCTGGCTCTGATGAAGCCATTGTGCTACTTTCATAGAAATAAAGATGCAGCATGAGCTTGTGTTTGACTTCGCTGTAGAGTTTGGCAAAATCCTATCTTGTACAATTAATTATTAGTAAAACTATCAAAGAATTAATATTTGCCACTTTGCAATTACTGCAATTAGTGCCATATGATGATGTCACTATCAGGCCATGTGAGCCCAATGGTGAAAGGCTGAAAGGAGCAGCTAACCCAAATCCTATTTAAACTTCTTAAATAATTGAAACACCGGCATAAACCAGAGTATGAGGAAACCCAGAAAATGCAGACCAAGGCCACAACGTTAGCCAAATACAAGTGCAAATGTCATCCTTTTAATGTCATATTAATTGTTATTGGCTTCCACACACATTTAATTGTGATACGTTTTTATGCCAATTTTACCAAACCCAACTTTGCTAGTTTTCTTCCAGAAAAACAACATGAACATCACATGTGGAAAATGTCATAAATGTGTTTATTTTGTTGCAATGAATCATAAATTTAAAATTTTCCATTAATTTAACCAGTGGGCCGGATGCGTCCCCTTCTATAGGGAATCATGTGTGAAAAAACGTATTATTTTATTTTATTTTATTTTACTTATTAGCTGGGATTAAGATCTGTGGATGTGACAGCAGCAAATGAACTAGATGTTTGTCAAATAATAGCAAAAGATTGTTTAAGTTTTATTTGGACTGGTATCATTGTTTTGCATGATGCAATGTTTTGTCCTTTTAAATACATTTCTATATAGTTTACTTTCTATTGTCTTGGTCATTGTCTTTAGCAAGAATTATATTTTAATGTGAGCTGATATAAGTTAATGTTTCTTGATTCAATGGATAAACATCTCCACAGGTCAGCATGTAATAAATCATAGTCAAAAGAAGGTTTAATTACTAGTTTACATAATTAACCCCTATGTTCTGTGCTAATGAGGTATTGTTGCTACTGAAGTAATCAAGAATAGCAAATTGTTGATGGGAACAGGAACCACTGTACAAAATTATCTCTGTTTCGTCTCAGCATCAGAGTTAAATAAGTCATTGTATTACATTAACTAAAACAGTTTCATCAAAGATTGTGTTGCTTTCATCTTCATTATTATTTATGCATTTGATAAATACTTCTCAGCCATTTAAGCTATTTTCTGGCCTTGCAGCTAAACATGCTTTACATAACATCTCGCATGTTGTCCACAATTTGCAGGTTTAATGTTCACAATGATACATTTAGTCATGTTTGCAGAAAATGTGTTCATTTAAAAATAATAATAATAATTTAGCTCTTTTAAAAGCAAACAACTTTTGGATGCTGATTTTTTTACTCGACTTTTGACTGAATAATTTTAAGTGTTGTCTGTTCATTTAGAATGGCATCTCTTAAAGATCTAATAACAAAAAAATGTAAACTTATTTGCTAAAACAACAATAAAATGTGGCTATATGAGCTGTAAAAAAGGAAACAGTACTTTACTAAGCTCCCCACACAAATGACTAAATGATACAATTATTTCTGTTCCTGCATTCTGTACTAGTGCCCATTTCAATAATGTGTGTTGAAACACACACCCACAGATTATTCCTGTTAATAAAATATGAATACATTAAGACTTTTCACTTTTCGTTGAGCTATTGTTGCTATTATTACAGAGTGCTAATTTTGTACAAGTTCCAACCAGTTCTCTACATGACAAAGGGAATAAATATCCCTTGTGTTGCACAGGATTTGTGTGTAGTGTAATCTTCCTCTCTGTATTGGTTCTTGCTGGCTCTGCAGAGGCAAGCGCATTGCTGTGATTCTGTCTGCTGGTTTTCTAGTAGAGACATGCTGCTTTATCTGTTGACAGCTTTTGCATTCTCCTCGTCTTTAACTGTCCATTATTGGCACATAAATGTGATAGAACATGTCTCTATGGCATTGCAAGCACAGCTAATTCATTAGAAAATGTGATTAGCTCTTCTGCAAGGTAAGCATTTTTATTGCAGTCATACCAGTGATGTAGGAGCCTTTTGCTGTACAAGCAGGCATGTTATTATGGAACAGCTGAAGCTAATGGACATTGTATTTCATACATGTTCATGTGTGAATGTGTTGTTCTTCAGGGCTGATTACGTGGACTGACAACTGATTTTTTTTATCATTGTGTCTGCGGTAGTATTACTCAGCAAAGCAAACTGTTGAAGCGTTAGTTTGCTTTTATTAATTAGAGAAAGGCAGGTTAATTGTGAAAAAATGTTCCCTTTAATGGCAAATCAACAGGTAGCATCATATATTGTAGTGTTTTGTTTTTGTCTCTTTGCCATTATTTTAATTTCACATTTGTAAATTCAACAGATTTAGTGAAAAGCCTTATTGTGTTTTCAAGCACAAGTGCTTTCTGCAATTATTCCTAACAGAAAAACAAGGCAGCTTTACTTTATTTTATTTATGTATTCATTTTTTTTTATTTGTATTTTTTTGGGGGGGGGGGGGGGGGCCTTTTTTTTGTGTTT
>JARVJO010000002.1:15106164-15141976 GCA_031762555.1 Cynodonichthys magdalenae | reverse complement strand
CCCCCGCATTTATGTGGTCGTTCTAAAAATTGTTTAAAGAATTATGTATTATTAAAAAAAAATCTTACCTGCCTGTGTACTGGTGGTATAATGTAGTTACCATGTAACATCTTAACATTTGTCTAAGTTGTAGTTCAAATATATACAGTATATTTTTACCAGTATGAATAGAAAATAAAGGATCTGTAAATAAAAAGTTAAATAAATTTGTTTTGTTTACTCATGTCTAAAAAGATTAAATGGTCTTGTTTCCAAGCAACTTAAAAGTCCTGTGTTTTTAAATTGTCCCTCAGTGAGGGTTAGCATTATATTTTATTTTCAATAGAGGAAATTAGTCACTCTTTAGCCAGCAATAACCTACACAAGTATCTTAATGTGTTTATTGTTCTTACAGAGAAATACTCATCTCTGCTAATAATCTATTCTTGTGGTTTCCATGATGTGAAGTGTTTTCTTTGCTACTATACTTGTTACAGATATTTAAATTTAGTTAGAGAGAAAAGTGTGTTAGTGAAATATGGTGAAGTGTTTTAAATAAAACCATAAGGAAGGATAATCACAAAATAAAAATATATACTGTATATATTTATTTTTTTTTATTTATTGCTGGTGTAAGACAGATTAAAGACCTATTTTGCTCAATCAGAATTTGCTTTGAAGAACTAATTTCAAAATTTGAATGAATGAAAAACATCAAATAGGTCATCAACACTGAAGACATTCAGTAGGAAATGAAAATGTATGTATAAATACTGCAGAAATATCTTAAGTGTAGTAAAAAGTAAAAAAAGAAAATGCCTCAAAAGCACAGCTGTAAATTTACAATAAGTTGATTTATTTGAATATTTTTATTTTTTTTATTAGAGATTTACATGTCACCTTAAATCCATCTTGGTTGTCCATTATAAAATTCTTTATTTTGCCTACAATATTGTGAGGATTATGCAAAACAATATTTTGGCACAAATTTATTTAATCAACACGGAAACCTTTTGTTGGGATACACGTGAAATTACTTTTTAGGTTTTTATTGTATCTTCCTCAAGTTTTACATGCTGTGTTTACTAAGTTTAGGTTATCTTTATTCTTCATTTACAGAAGGAATGGCTGTGTCTGAACTGCCAGACTCAGAGAGCCTTGTCAGGAGCGCTGGGAGACTCTGGAATGATGCCTCAACCTTCACGTGTGGCTGCCAAGCAAGAGACCCAGGCTAAACCTGCAACAAATATCACAGAGACCAAAACTTCAGCCACAAAACCACAACCTGTTCCCACTCAAACCAAGACAGTAGAAATACCACCAACTACAAAAGCAGAATCAGCCAAGATGGAAACCACTGAGTCCATACCTTCCAAACAAAAAGAGCCTGAAACAACACTAACATCCATAAAAGTAGAGCCCACAACTGAAGCCACAAAACCACGACCTGTTCCCACGCAAACCAAGACAGTTGAATTACCACCAACTGCAAAAGCAGAATCAGCCAAGATGGAAACCACTGAGTCCATACCTTTCAAACAAAGAGAACCTGAAACAACACCTTCTGCTGCAGGAAAACAACCTTCTACAGCTGCACTGGAACATTTAATACCAGAGGCTGAGTTGCCAAACGCCAAATTACTTAAGACTGAAATAATGCAAAACAAAGAGGAGATAGTGGTGATGGATAAAAATGTGACAGAAATTTCAAAATTCCAAGACTCTAAACCTGATCTTCTCAAAACTGAAAGTGATTCAGAACCATGGAAACCTCCTGTTTCAAGGTTTGAGGATAAACGAGTCCCCATAGCTCCTTGTGATACAAAAGTTATTCCAGAGAAAGAATCAAAAGCAGAACACCCTGTTCCAGAGAGTATAGTTACAGAGGTTCAACCTTCAGATCAAATTCAACTGAAAGAACCAACAAGTTCTCTGCAGCAAGTTCAACTGCCACTGAAGTCACAAGAACAACAGGCAGCAACCGAAGTAAAACAGATTGTGGCAGCTGACATCAAGAAAGTGGTTAAGACAGAAGAAAAAATTGACATTATCTCAACCCAGGAGTCACAACCAATGTCTACGGTAAGAATGATTCAGTTTTTGTTAATGTTATTAGAAGGTAAACGTTAGATTAGATATTGATTCTTTAGTGTAGATGACTGAATCCAAAAAGAGCTACCTATTTCTGTAGTGTTTTTTTTACATTACTTACCTACTGATTCTATTTTACAGACCTGTGATAACTTTAAACTATGAATACATTTTGTTAAAATTTAAACTGGCAGACATTGTGCAAACTTTGTCACATTTTCACATGGCTAAAAAGCTATTTTTATTTTGTGCATGACTGCTGTGAAGATGTGTCTTTCAGCTCCAATTGAAGGTTTTAGTTACAATGAATAACTCATGAGCTCAAAACTTGTTTCATTTTATTGTACATGTACAATGTACTAAGTGTAGTATGCTATTAATCACTGCTTTCTTTTCATTTTTCAGGATATATATGAAAGAGATGAGATGTCAATAATTAAAAGAAAAAAATTAACATCTAATGAGGAAGTTCAAATAAAGATCTTAGCTGTCCCTGTAACAAGGGTTAAGAACAATCTCCAAACAGAGGAGTCAGATGAAGATCAGCCTCAGATTTTACCTGCAGTTCAGGAAGTGAGTGACTTGCATTTAAGTAATGCAAGAAAAAATGATATAAATATTGATCCCACTATGCCAGTAGAGGAAAAAGGTAAATCAGAGAGAAGACGCCTGAGTGTACAAGCAATGGATGAGAGCAGTGAAAGTGACCTCACACCATCTTCCCCCCATGTTCAAAGAAAGATCCTGAAAGTTAGCACTATTTCATCCAGTAGTGAAGATATCAAAACAGAAAGTGCTGATTCCTCCATTGAGGAAGATGATTTCATCCGCAAGGAGATTATGGGTATGGGAGGAGAAAAGGAAATGTCTGTGTCAGAAGATGAGAAAGAAGATAATATGGCAAATCTAGAAGATATCAATATTACTCGGCTTGATAATGCTTCTATACCAGACAAATTTCTATCACAAAAATCTGACACAGAAACTAAGGTCACTACAACTCTTCAAAATGTTCCAGAAACAACCACAACCACATTCAAAAAAGCTATTCCAGCCATGAGGCAAAGACAAAGCACTGATGAAGAAGTTGAGAGCATTACAGAATCCCTGTCAAAGGGTTCATCTAGTGTTCAGGCATCTAGTATAACTCCAGGATCTTCACCAACATCAGTTTCATCTTTGGAAGAGGACAGTGATAGCAGTCCCCATCACAAGAAAGTTAGAGGAGACAAAAAACATCGTAAAGAAAGACACAGACAACCACCCCAGCATCTACCCATCATTGAAAACTCATCTGAAGAAGAAAAAATTAAGATGCATAGTGAGCCAATGTCTTCTTCTGAAAATGCATCCTCTACAGAAGATCTAAAACAAGTAACTGTAATTGATGAAAGTCATAGAACATCTGGCTCCGAGTACTCTGTCAATTTAGAATCAGATCCAGAGATTAGGACAGCTGTACAGAGAGGACGTAAACCTTCAGCTACAGTCATACCATACACCCTATCGGATCAATTTCAAGAAAGGGACACCATACCAAAATCATTAAAGAGTGCTGATGAAGCATATGAAGAAATTATTCAGAAAACAAAAGCTATTCCAGGAGAGAGTCCTCCAGATATTGAACCACTTTATGGAGGAATGTCAATAGAAGATTATCTTTATGAGTCCTTAGTTGAAGAGCCTGAAATCAAACAAAGTGAATTTCAAGAAGAAGAATCACAACTTGATATGGGCGCTCAATCGCTCAAAAAACTTAGATCCCCAGAGGAGGTTTATGAGGAGATGATGCAGAAAAAGAGGGAATTAATAATGATAGAGCAGGAATTCCAGCAAGCCCAAACAGCATTGGAATTTTCCTCCCCAGAGGCTTTGGTCCACACATTTCCATCAGAGGCTGAAACCTGTGTGGTGACCATATCTACAGAAGAAACACATATCACTGAACAGAGTTATACACCTCCCCTAGAAATGGACACTTTAACTGAATTTCCTGTAAAGAAAAAGAAACGTCCAGCACCTCCACGGCCTTCTGAACCTCCTAAACGTACTGCAGTAACAGTTGTTCCAACTACCCAAAGTGGATCTATAAGTTTTGTAAGACCTATGGTTCCTCAGGATCCTGCACTAAGGAAAGCTTTGTTTCCTATACCTGATCTTAAGATTACTCAGTGCTCATCTGGTGAAGAAGAGGATGACAGTCTTGCGGATGAGTATGCTATAGGTATTTCCTCTGACATTACCCCAAGTGATGACTCTGATACTAAAGATGACCCATCCCCAAGTCCACCATTGTCTGAAACCACTGAAATGGAGCCTATTTGTGTGGTCTGCGAAATGCCAGAACCAAAACCAATTCCAACTCCAATATCAGCTCCAGAACTAACCACTACACCTTCTACAGTATCACCAGTTTCAGTCCCAACTTCACCAGCAACGCCAGATTCCAGTTTGGCTTCTAATGCAACATCTTCTTCTTCATTTCAGCCTCAAACACCTCTTTCATCAGATTCAACTCCACTTTCCACACCAACACCCCCAATGTCTTTTAAAGACGAGTTGCTTTCAGACTCCTTAGTGCAGATGCCTGACACAGTTGCAACAGAACAATTAGATGAAACTTTATTTCCTTGTCCAGCTTCCACCACTGTTATAGTTACTATACCAGATTTGGTCTCTGAGCCATTCAAATCTCAAGCTATGGAAGAATTTAAATATAAGTCTTCTACAGCTATAGCTACAACTCCACCCACTGTGAAAACATCTATTGCTGTATCTGGCAAGGTTCAAATGCCAGACTTGGTTTCGTCTCCATCGCAGGTCCCTAATAAAGTTACAGGTGTTTTACAAGTGTCAGCGCCAAGCCCAGCCCCTGTTGTTGTCTCATCTCATCAAGTTACAGCTACACCTGTCATAGTTGCAAGTCCAGTTTCAGTCATTGATGTCTCATCATCTGTCAGTCTGGTATCATGTCCTGAGCCAGTCATAATCCAGATGCCTGATCTGGTTTCAACAACAGCACCAGTTGCTGGGCAACCCCCCAAACCAATTTCAGCTCTAATAACTACCCCAGCTCAAGCTCAAGCTAAAGTGGTACACTCAGTTCCTGTACAGCCAGCCGTTCCATTAATGAGACCAATGATAGTCTCAGCACAGTCAGAACAGGGGCCTCCATTAGCTTCTGCATCCACTACTGTTATCAAAAAGAAGGTCCCACCACCCCCCCCTCCTCGATCTACTTCTGTATTGTTGTCTGAGATTTCCAAAGAGACGCCTGTTACAAAGACTGTTGATGTTTCATCAGCTACATCAGCTATTGAAAGCACAATGGCTGCCCAGCCAATGCAATCAGTAGTTGTAGATATACAACCAAGAATGGAAGTAAATCCATTTGATAGTGCATATGTACCTCAGGTAGTGACCCCAGCCAGACAGGGACATGTCGTCATCATTGTGCCAAGTGTGGAAAACATATCTTCACTTGGATCTGGACAAACTACACAAAATGTAGATAGCACAGATAGAAAAGTTGATGCTCATGCCTATGGTACTACACATCCAATTTCAGATATACCCAAAACAGATATATCCTCACTACCTCCTAGAGCATCATCTGTGCAAGTACTTTCAGGTTCACCGTTTCCACCTAAAACTTCAGTGGAAGCAAAAGTTGCACCTAGTATACATAGTACAGATTTATCACCATCACCTCCCTCTACTTTACCTAAACCAACTGTTTACCCAAAGTCATCAATTCCCACTCAAGTCACAAATTCAGTAACAGTTGCACCAGTTTCCGTTACAATGTCTGGTTTTTACCAGGCTTCCAAGCCTCCACCACCAATACCACCTAAGCCTGTATCAATTCCAGCTGGACTCATTTTCAGTCACAAGCCAGGAGAGCATGTCAAACCACCTCCTCCTCCTGTGGCACCAAAAGCTGCAACACTGCCCAGGATGAAGGAACCTCCAAAAGCTCTGTCGCTTAGCCTTACACGACCTGTGGAGTCTAAATTTGGAGCAACATCTCCTAAATCACCTTTGTCTCCTAGACATGCCAAATGTTTACAAACTTATGTGGTGATTACACTTCCTTCTGAGCCTGGATCTCCAACTGAGACAGTAACAGTCCAGGCACCTATTAGGCGAGGGTCCATCCCATCTTCAAAAGTGTCAAAGGTACGGACAACACAAGCTGAGCAGAAAACACCAACTGAGGCTTTTTCAGCACAGGCTACAGTTAGAAGAGCTTCTGTTCCCACTGTAAAGCATTTTCCTCCAGTTAATGTGGCTTCAACTTTAGCTGTACAGTATGTCACATCCTCTAACGTAGTAGCTGCAGATATACAAACAAGGAGAGACTATTTTCCCACTGCTGTGAAACCACCATTCCCTGTGGCTGATGTTGTTACAGTATCGTCCGACCAAGGTGCTCCCATTCAGGCTCACGCTGTTGTTCCTCCAATCAAGAAAATATATATGGAGCAACAACAATCAATGTCTCAGCCACCACCTAAAGCAATGACAGAAGTCATCACAATGCCTCCAGATGAAAAAGTTTATGCTCAGCCTCATGTAGATCAAAGCATTGCAAGAGAACAGTTTGCATCATTTGTTCCTAAACAACCAATCATAGTCCCAGATGTTGAAACAATTCCTTCAACAATTTTGCCAGAAGAAGTGTTTCAGCAAGCACCAAAACCTATTTCACCCATGCAAAAAGTGTCTTTGACAGAAATTGTTGTTGTACCATTGCAGCCTGAACTACTGTTAGATGAAGTATTTGTTCAGGGTGGACCAATTTCAGGACACTCAGTCATTCTTCAAGAAGATTCAACACAAGTAGAAGTGATACATAAAGAACAGGATAAACCTACTCATGTCTTTGTCACAGACACAGTACCAATAAAAACATCAGTACCAAACCTTAAAGTCTTGTCTGATCACCCAGTAGCAGCACAAATAGTTCAAGATGCAGAAATTATGCCCAAAGTAAAAGAGGAAATTCCAGTACAACAAGCAAATCTTGTGGCTGAAAGAGTTTCTCTCCCTACAAAGGCTGAATATTCCATTGAGCTCTTTACATTTGACACTGGTGTTAGAATGCCAGAGGTTGCTGTGGTTTCTCCAGTACCTCAGCCTGTCACAGTAGTGGCTGAAATTTCACCAAAACCTCAAACATCTCAGGTACTGCCAATACATACAGTAGCTGAAATGGAAACTCATGCAACTTTTGAAACAACACCACCATATCCTGTGATGGAAGATCAACAAAGGGCAACACACTCAAATGTTTCTTATCTTCCACAGGAATATGAGATAATTACATCCTCAGTAATGCCACCTTTAGTGCCATCACTGGAGAACAAAACTTTGCAGGTTGGACATAAAACACCTGCTGAAATTATTACAAAAGATACAAATGAAAGAACACATTCAATGTATTCATCAGAATTACAACATCATACAATGACAGGAATACCAGTTATTTCAACTGAAGAGACTAAATATAGAAGAACATCCATATCATCTACAGAACAACCACAATACATCACAAGCGATGTATTTGCATATCCTGGAGAGTATGAAATGCCTCCACAAGGGGTTACAGCTGAGGCCTTTGCACAAATACTAAAAATACCAGCTGAAAAAGATGTCCCCACAACTGATTATACAGCTGAAGTCTACAGGAGTGAATACATCCCACCAACAGAACAGCAACCACAGTTATCACCTTATTCATCTGAATATGAATACCCTGTTGAAATATTAACCACTGAGGAATACACCAGGAGAACCTCAATGCCCCCTGCACAGGACATTGCACAGGATATATCTGTAGCACCAGTCACGATCACTAAAATTCAACAAGAGTCAATAAAGAGCCAAGAGGTTAGAGGAACAGAAAAAGTAGTTTCTAGTATGAGTCACATGTATTCTTCCTCCATTTCCACCTCAGGCAAGCCTCCTGAAAGCCTATCTAGCCTAGTCACTCAAGTGGTCACCACTGAAGTCCAAAGGACAACTGTTTCTGTTGTCCATGAAAGACTTCCACAGGTCCATCCACAAAGTGTAGCAATCACTATACAACCAGACATAGCAAAAGTCCAACCTTTGCCTAAGCAGAATGGTAAAATAATCTATCCTGGTGATGTTATTGATCTGCGTACTATCAAGTCTGGCATAAAGATGACAGACCAAGGTATGGACCTTACTCCACCTATGTCATGTCGTCAGTCTTTTTCAAGTGACTCTAGTGGACATCAAAGCACTGCAGTGCAGCCTGAAATAGTTAATCTTAGTGCAGAAATTACCCCTACAACAACTTTGTCTGTTGTCACTGACAGCATCACAATAGTGACATGTACAGCCACAATTGCTTCTTATAGCAACACTCCAGCAGAGAGACCACTTAATTTGCAGGGCCCTGTTGCATCATTGCCTGTGCCTCTCACCACATACAAACCATTTGAACCACTAGCACAAATCATTTACAGACCTGTAAAGACCCAACCTATGTATAATACAGCATCATCTACAGCTCAAGACCTACCCATCAATCTGTCCTATGAAGGACTTGTCTCCTCTGGAGGAAAACAGCCACTGACTTCAGCGCAAACAGTTATCAGCAATGGAGGTGCAGTTCTTGCACTTGAGGCTACAGGAGCCATGGATTTGTCAAACTACAAGCCAGTAAAAGCTATGGTAGCTTTGTCTGGCATAAGCCCAGGAGTAGTGACCTCCATTGTAGAGGATGATGAAATTCCTGTGGACCTTACTGCTGGTCGGAAAAGCATCTGCTGTGATGTAATTTATAAGCTACCATTTACAGGAAGCTGTAGAACACAGCCACCCGTTACAAACCAGCCTGACAATCGTTTTGGATACAGGGACGATCACTATCAATACAATAATGCCGGACTGTACAGTATAAAAGGAACTAATGGAATAAAAGCATCAGTGTCTGACAACAGTCTGACAGAAGCAGGACTGTCCTTGTATGATCTCAAAAATGACTACGACTACCTCAGTGGATCTTCTGATGGTGCCATAGACTTAACTGCTACTAAACTTTCAACTGGTGAGTGTTTTTTTGTGTTCAATATTTTTTTTCTCAACTGTACATGTGCTTAATCAACTTTCATTTGCCTGAAATTTAAAAATTTTATTTAACTATGTTTTTTTGTTTTTAAGACATTTGGCTTTGATTTGATGTTTACTGTATGCGATTGTTTTAGATTTAAGACTGTACATATTGACATTTTCTTGTATGTTCAATTTGTTTTGCACTGTGTGAAGCATGAATTTCTTAAATAATAACAGCTGCACGTTTTCTTTTTTTTCTTTTACACAGATGCATGTGTGTGCCTGCGTGTTCTCCCACAGTACTTTGGTTTTGCATCTTGCTAGCCAAAATAACCTCAAATTTGCATGTATAGTTGAACTCTATTTTATTTCAAATTGCATGATCCTCACAATAAACTGTACTGTTTATTTGTTCCTGAAAATACAAGTAAACCTAAAATCTAAAACTATATATGTTTACTTATTGTGACAGGTGAAGCCCTTGACTACACTAGCAAAGCAACCAGAGTCTACCCTACCATTACTGCTCCATACTCCCAGGTCTCTGCAGCTGGGTTTGGTGTGAACAGTGCTCTAAGAACATCAGATGGAATAGTTTATTCTTCAGTTTCCGCACCAGTTCCATCTACTTATGCCATTACAACTCAACCAGGTTCCATTTTTAGTACTACTTTAACACCTACATCAAAAGTCCAAGACCAGTCCTTACTCCCCTATTATGGCTTTATTCCTACTACAGACCCAGGGCAGTTAGTTCCTTTTGAGGCTGAGCTGTCTAAGGAACTCCTCCCTTCAGCTTTGGCTGACATCATAACTGGCTATCCAGAGATGTACTCAGACACCACCCTGGAAGCAATTGCTGCTTCTTTAGATGCCCTAGCTTCTTCTCCAATTTTCCCTGGCTTAGACAACACTAAGATGGCCCAATATCAGATGGAGAGAGAGTTTTTAGAGCTAGAGAAGCTTAAGCAGCTTTGCCTTGCTGAGGAGCTGGAGTGGGAGAGGCAGGAAATTCAGCGTTACAGAGAACAGGAGCAGCTTATGGTCCAGAGGGAACTTGAAGAACTTCAGGCTCTAAAACAGCAGCTTCTCCTTCAGCAAGAAGAAGAGCATCATGCCCACATGGTTGCCCAGCAAGAGACTTATGCTCAACAGAAAGAGCAGTTGCAGCAAATCCAACAACTCCAATTTCAACTCAAGCGGCAGCTAGATGAGCACTATGGTACCACTGGATCAACAGGAAACATTTTAGAAGCCAAATATGCAGGGGTAGGAGACAGTGGTCAGTATTGGCCTGTCAAAGATGAACCTATACATACAGAAGAAAGTCATCTTAACTTAGTAAAGCTTCAAGCTGATCAGGACCTTGGGAAAAAAATACTTGATAGTGGAGTGCAAACAGATGATGAAGACTCAACAGAGAAGCAGCATATGGGAAGAAAAAAGAAGATCAAGAAAAACATTGAAAGCTCAGCTCAGTCTGATGATGAGGAGCAAGATGAATGGGATGCTCCAACTAAAGTTCGACGACGCTCTCGAAAGCATAGTAGTGAGGGGAAACATGGCTCCAAAGTGTCTAGCATTGCCATTCAGACAGTGGCAGAAATATCTGTTCAGACTGACCATTCTGGAACAATTAAACGACCCAATGTACAAATGGATACAAAGGTAGAAATCATTAGGCACATATCAGCACCAGAAAACTCTCATAGAGGTGGCAGTCTGAGCTGTCAGACAGATTCAGACAGAAGGCATTCACCCATAGAGGTGGGCTACAGCACACAGCTGACGGCAGACATCCCCTCTAAATCTAAAGTGCTCTACACTTCAGTTTCTCCCTTATCCCCTGAAAAGTCATATGGAGGGCAGAGAATGTTAACTGCTGATCCAACCAGATTTTCTTCTGGCCCTCGAATATTAAAAGCTGGTCAGAAGTCTCTGTCTGATCCTAAATCACTAAGTCCTTCAACAGAAGACAGAATGGGAGGCTACTACACAGACAGCTATTCTGTAAGTCTTTAAAAGCTTTTTAAATAAAATACGATGTAATATCAAAAATATTACAAAACAAATATATATATATATATATATATATATATATTTTTTTTATTTATTTATTATTTTTTTTTACTGACAAATGTGGGATTTATTTATATTTTTTAGGGTCGCGGTTGTCCTTCTAGTACCAGTAAGAAAGTAAAGCGAACACTGCCAGACCCCCCTCCTGAGGATGACTCTCTGACTGGTAGGTCAGGCTACAGCACCAACTCTGCTCGTCGCCGTCTTGCACGCAGCACAACATTGGCCCGGGCAAAGATTCTGCAAGATATTGATAAAGAACTCGACCTGGTAGAGAGAGAATCCTCTAAACTTCGCAAAAAGCAAGCTGAGCTAGATGAAGAAGAGAAGGAAATTGATGCTAAGTTGCGGTGAGTTGCTACACATTTAACCAAAAAGCAGTTAGCTGAAGGATGAATGTTTTGTTTTTCTTTGTGATATTATTGCATTTAGAAATACTAATATCAAACATTAACAAATCATTGTACAGGTGCCATTGAATTCATACATTTTTTGCCATTCTTATTTTTTCATCTGCATGATTTCATTTTCATCTTGATAGCTTATGGGCTAAAAGACTGCCTTGACAACACTCAATGAGACCTCTCCACTCTTAAACATAGTAACAGGTACAAATGTGTGAGAAAATGGAATATTGTTTTCCATTTCTATAGTGTGCCTAGAGAACTATTAATGCTTTAATTGTGAAACACTTCTTTTTTGCTACTTTAGGTATCTGGAAATGGGTATAAATCGCCGGAAGGAGGCCTTGTTGAAGGAAAGAGAAAAGAGAGAGAGGGCCTATCTTCAGGGTGTGGCAGAGGAACGAGACTACATGTCAGACAGTGAGGTTGGCAACATCAGAGATGCTAGAGGCGAAGGCCTTGAGAGACCACGGACTGCTCCACAGTCAGAGTTTGATCAGTTTATTCCTCCACAAACTGAGGCTGATTCCCAGTACAACACACTAACTAGTCCCTACTCACACTATGGTCAATATGTGCCTCAGACCCAAACCACCAGTCACTACACTCAGCAAAATTTGTACCAGCAGCAGTCCCTATACCATCAACAGGTGTCTCCTTATCCAACACTCTCCCTCTCCCATGCCCAGGCTCAGTCGAGCAGCTACCAACATGCGTTACTCATGCAGCAAGGAAAGCAGCGTCAAACCACCCTGTCAGATCTGGGGCCTAAAATTACCACCAACTATGAGGTGATTCGCAACCAACCTCTACTCATAGTGCCAACCTCTTCAGAAAGTGGCTATGGAGTGGCTCACTTAGGGGGAAAATATGGCAACTTAGACTTAAGGGTGGGATTAGAAGAGAGGAGCATGGCCTCTAGTCCCATGTCCAGCGTTTCTGCTGATTCCTTCTATGCTGACATTGACCACCACAATGCCAGGAACTATGTCCTTATAGAGGACATAGGGGAGCTCACCAAAGCCTCAACAGGGCTGGGCAGTAGTGGATTAGGATCTGGATTCAACCTGCCTGATAAGGAGCTATCGAAAGCCGACAGACTACTCAGGGCAGCAGAAGCCAGGCGCACCGCAGAGGTAAATACTGTGTTTTTGTATCAGATTACATTTTACATCATCTTCCCCTTTTCATGTCTTCATTTAAGCTGCTTGTCACTTGTCACTTATCACTTTTCTTTCTTTATTTTGCTGTGTTTCAGCCTGTACAACTGCAAGCTAAACAGCACTTGTGAAACTTTTAACATTTTACCATACTTTTTTTAAATGTGATGATGTCATCAATATTAATAGGATTAAGATAAAAAATATTACTTTTGACATATTAATATCAATAGAATCCTAAATGCGTTAGTTTCACGGTAGCTACTTTTAGCAAATACTTGCTTTGAAAACACTCTTTAATCTTATACAAATAGGATTCAATTTAGCCAGATTGAGAGGAGGAAAGTGACTGTTACTGCTTAAAAATCCTAAACTGGATAACATTTTTTCCTACATCTTAGGTGGCAGAATTTTTAGGCACGTCACGTTATGGAAAAGGAGAAGATGATGCTATGGAGGAGCCTTATGAGCTGAAGCTACTGAAGCAGCAAATAAAGCAGGAGTTCAGACGAGGAACAGAGGGGCTTGAACACTTAACAGGCCTTGGCCTTCCCCAGTATCTTTCAAGCGATAGCAGTTTGCGCCATTTTCCAAAAGGGGAGAAATACAGCATTGGTAGACTTACTCTTGAAAAACAGGCTGCAAAGCAACTCCCAGCTGCAGTGCTTTACCAAAAACAGATGAAGAACAAAAAAGCCCTTTTAGACTCCAAGGCTATTACAAAATTTTCCCCAATTCAGGAAAGTCGAGATCTTGAACCTGAGTTTGGTAGCTACATGGGATCTGGTGCTTCCTCTGTGTCCAGTCTGGCAGCTAGGGCAAGGTTACTCCAGGATGAAATTACATTTGGGCTTAGAAAAAACTTGTCTGAGCAGCAAAAATATTTGGGTTCCTCCCTTGGGTCCAACCTTTCTGGTTCTCTTAATCTCGGGCAGTCTCTTAGCCTTGGATCAACTGTTAGGGGCACCACTCATGATGATGGCACTTACCCAAGTGGCACTAGATCCCGTCCCTCCTCTCGCCCCTCTTCTCGCCCATCTTCTGTCTATGGCTTGGATCTTTCTATAAAAAGGGATCTCTCCAGTTCCTCACTCAGACTTAAAACAGAAGGGGATGTCCTGGATGCAGCATTTGCCCCTGGAGTCTCCAGAGCAAAGCCCACCAGTTTACCTATCAGCCAAAGCCGGGGCCGCATCCCCATTGTGGCTCAGAACTCTGAGGAGGAAAGCCCTCTGAGCCCAGTGGGGCAGCCTATGGGTATGGCTAGAGCATCTGCTGGTCCACTTCCTCCTATTTCTGCTGACTCTAGGGACCAATTTGGGTCTAGCCATTCCCTGCCAGAGGTACAACAACATATGAGGGAGGAATCTCGTACACGGGGCTATGATAGAGACATCGCCTTCATCATGGATGATCTGCAAGGCGCCATGTCTGACAGCGAAGGTAAATGGAGTTTGAGACTGTTGCAGCAATTCAACTGTGCGGACCTGCTTGCTTTGCATGCAAATTCAGAGTGGTCGTATTGACTTTGTGCGTCAACTGGTTCTTTTAATTACAAGTGAACCGATTTTTGTGGTTACTTTTTAATTTTGTTTTATTTTTTCGTATTTTCCTCTGTTCTGTTAAACAATACATTAGATGTATGCATGCCCTTCCTTTCTTTGATATAACAAACTCACCAATACATAATACTCTTGATCTGAGTTTATGTATGTCACCAACCTGTTTTATCTCCTTTGAATCTGTGATTTTATTTGCATGCATTCATTCAGAATTTATTTTATCTTCTTTTCAAAATTAAATAATCATCTGCATTTTCAGATCTTAAAAAAATCCTGTCAAACCATCAAACCATATTTTACAGTCTAAGACAGATTCAGACAGATATATTAAAGGATCTTTCCTCCTTTGTAAACACTATTTTTCTAAACAAGGTAATGCATAATTTGAGTAATTTTGTATGGTAAAAAGTGACTTCAGATGTAAATTTTTAAACTGTTAGATACTGTATATATATAAAAATATTGTCACTAAACAACACAAATGAAGTGGATTAGTCTGTTTAACTTCTGTGTCTTATAGGATATGTCCTACAAACAAAAATCATGAAGATGTATATTTTTGAAACATAAAACACATTTGAATTTCTGTTAAAAAAATATCAAAACTGTCTTAGAAGCAAGGACAAGAAATGTCTAGGAAAGCATTACAAACACGCAGCATTTTTAAAAGTAGGTAAAATCATGGTTGCGCTTTCTAAAGCTTCTATTGCTGAATCATTGTGATGTAATATATTAATCATTTTAGGTTATGAGGCAGCACATAAATTGCACCAGTTTTTTTTGTGAGTCAGTGTTACACTAATGTAAAAACAATCCCATGTCCTCATTGGCTTATGCTGGAAAAGAAGCCATGAAGTAAAGCAGTAACCCTTTTTTTACTGAAACCCATTCAGGGTTTTTTGTACTTAAACATTATGTCTCATTTGTGTTGTACTAACTGTCTTTGTACAATTTTTGATTTCTTATTTGTATCTGATTTTGCATCCTTGCATGTTGTGTATTACGTGCTTTTTATTTCCATCTTAATAAAAATTTATGTTTTGGTGTGTTACTTGTTGTAGATGTCTTTCTGCCAGTGTGAGATGTCCATGTTCCTGTCTGACATTTATCTCCACGTCAGTTGTGATCTCATTTAATAACCAGATATTAGATAGGAAGTATGTAAATTAATCTGCAAAATCAAACCACACTGAAAATAGCAACATTAAAAAGCTAGTAGTTTTTTGCAAAACATTTAATTTGGACTAAGTTTTAGAATATGTAATGACTTTTACACAACAAAAATTAGTGGGTTACAGAATTTTTGCTTTTATTACACGCAGATAAATAGAATCAGCATTAATAAATTCTTGATAGAGTAATAATTGTTTTGACGCCACATTAAAGTGTCAATTTGCCTTTATTACAGTGCTAAGTGAGTCCATGCTGGCTTTGAACAGAGATGGTGCCAGAATCTTTCATGAAAGTATCAGACACGGTAGAGTATCTAAAAGTAGTTTAAAGTCAAGTTAAGATGTATTAATTCATCTTTCATTAATTTAATGTATTTGGTTTATTTCTTAAAAGAAAATTCAATTTATCTTTATTTTTATTTTTTTTGTTTTGTACATTATTTCTGCTTCTTTTTTTCCCAGGCTAGTAATATAGAGTATTTTAAGCATGCATTTTATTGCTTTAACTGCATGTGCGAAAGAATACCCACAATATAAATAAAAATGTAGCACATATTTGTGAAGTAAAAACAGAAATGTTGAACATACTTCTGAAAAAGCACTTTGTACCCCAGCCGGAGGCACAAACTGGAGTATAGAAGGTGAGACAGCATTCCATGTAGTTACATAGAAGTTTTACAACTTCATGCTAGGCACCATGATTTTGAATGATCCACATCTCTGGCTGATTCTGTAAACATATCAGAACCATTCTTGAATGCACCACATCTCACTAGTAAATGATAAATATCATTTAGCACATTTGTAGTAGCCAACATGTTAGTTTCATTCTGCAATGAACCATAGTGAATTCAGTTATCCGTCATTCTGGAATGTTTGCTCTGTGGTTTTGTAACCATATCAGACCCATTCCTAGTGCTCATGCTCATCGCCTAAAATATTTATTTTTGAAAAATCATGCGTATATTTGTGCTCAAATGTTCACAAAAATGATGCTGAGTGGTATTCACTGCTTTTTACTCCAAAACATGCAGAAGTCCAATTTCTGTCAATATTGATGCAACTTATTTGTGGATCTCTGATCATAGAGTGACAAATGTTCTTTAAATTGAAATTATGTTTTTTTTTGTTTTTGTTTGTTTTATGGGCTGTAAAATGGTGATTTTAAAACATGCACTCTTTTGGGTATTGTATAGCAATGGTTAAAAGATACGAAAGGTTTTCAGTTTCTCAGAAGTACGTACTTTTAGGACAGACACATATTGTATGAACATGGATTTATATTTCACAACAAACAGCTACAGGGACAAGGAAGATATGTGATTGTGCTTCAACACTTAGTCTACCTTCCCAAATTGATTTTAGAAAATCTTATTTTACTATAATCAGAATAAAGCAAGCAGCTATGGGACAACCTTAACTTGTGGCAATTGCCAGATTATTCCAAACCATTTTTAAAAGATTTAAATGGTTAAAACCGATGATATAGCACAATAAGCATGCATTAGTATCAGAAGCATGTCAAAAATAAAATGCCTTGAATGCTGCAAATTTTGTCTTTTATTGGTGTTAATTTCATTGCATAGATGTTAAGACAGGAGCTGAACAGAGTCTGTATTTATTTTGCTGTACTTTCACCAAAGAGAACAGATCAGAGATCTTCCTGCATTTTAACAAATGAGGGTGGATGTGCAAAAATTTCCTAAGCATAATGGAAAAAAAATAAATCAGTTTTCCCATCTTGATTGCTAGATTTATCTCTGTCAAGCAGTCACCATGTTTAAAGCAGAGATTTATCCAGCTATCAGGCATTCAATCACTGGCTGTGGATTTGTGTGTGCATAACTTTTAATGACTTCCTCTCCTTGTCCAGCCTACCACCTGCGGAGAGAGGACACAGATTGGTTTGATAAACCAAGAGAAGGGCAGCCTCATAGCGGCCACATGTCAGATCGGCGACAGGTGTGATGCAATCTTTATTTTTTATTATTCTTTTATTTGTGTTCACTCAATTATTCACTTCACTAATTCCTTCAAACCTCCTATAGATAAAACTGGTCCCTTACGTCTTTCCTCACACTCGCATTAAGCTTAAGAGAGACATGAATGACCCCAGTGTTTCAGGTATGCTGCAAAATAATTGAAATTGCTCAGGGAAAAAAAATAATTTACAAATATTTTAATTGTTTTTCAACTTTTCTAAATAGGATTTTCGTGCATATTTTTACTACAGGGAATGGACTTGGGATCCATGTTGTAGGGGGTAAGGAGATTCCAGGCAGTCGGGGTGAGATCGGAGCCTACATTGCCAAGGTTATGCCTGGTAGCGTGGCTGAACAGACGAGAAAGGTTGCTGAGGGTAAGAAGAGATTGAGGAGAGAAACTTAAAGCCATCAAACCAAGACAAATTATAGAGCTTGTCAGTCCACAGCTGGGTAATGTGTCAGTATCATGTTTTGCCTGGTCTTTGCATGCAAAGTATGTACTGTCACTGAGCCTCTGAAAAGAAAGGTCAATGCTGCCTAACTCCAAAAACCTAAAAAGATTATCTTTAAAAAATGTGCTTTTATCTGTAACCATAAACTTTGTCACTGTGTTTTCACAATAACCTTAATAACCAAGGCCAGCAAAAATAACTCTATCTCTGGCATTTTACAGAAGTTATAAGCAAGAGCAAGAATTTGACAGTGTGATGATTTTAACTTTGATTGTGCTTGTTAAAACATCTCCGAGACAAATGGGAAACAAAACTTGAAAAGGGGTGCTATGTATTCTCCAGACACACAGTTCAATTCAATACCACAATCAAGATACTATGTTACCTTCAGTTTTTATGAAAATGCTGTATATTTCAAAAATATATCTGACTTTGCATCATAGCCTATCTAAAATTGACCTCTGTCTCTTTAAGAACTGCATACTATTTCCAACACTCCCAATTCAGCACATCTTCACAACAATGCTTCAGGGGTTGGGGTGCTCTGTGGGGTGGGAGCTTAGCTGCAGACTGAATTTCAGGGAGGAGCTTTGTACAAATAGGTGGTGCTATGTACAAGCATGGTTATAGGTAGCTCCAAATGGCTACAACATGATAAGGGTTTCTCCAACATGCATAAATGAATCAAAGCAACACTCTGGGTGTGTTTTTGGATGAGGGAATGACATTATAACATTTTATAAAGCTCAAGAAAGTCCATTTTGCATAGTACCCCCTTACCCTTTAAAAGAGCACATTTTCAATCCAGTTTGTCTCTTGAACTAACAAAGCAGGTGAAAATGAGCATGTAAATTATGGAATTGAATGTGCTCTTTTCTATGGCACAGATAATCAAAAACCAACAGAAAACAGTAAAAATAAGTAGAACTGTCTAACATTAACAAAGTGGAAAAAGCTTTGGACTCTGTCAAGATCTGTAGGTTCTGCTGAAAACAAGACACATTAGACACATTGCACAGTTAATGCCTTTATGGTGAGCAAAGCTAACATAACACCCCTTGTGAGAAACACGACTTTGATAAAATGATTGGACATCAGCTACAATCCATCTCTCCTGACAGCTGTAATGATGTTTTACTCAGCCGTGTACAGGCAGCACATTTAGACTGTACTCAGCTTTAGATGTTAGGATGTGTTCTTCAACAGCTTTTCAAAATAGCAGCAACATAAAATGAATTTATATAGATTTTAATTGTTTAGTTAGTGTGTGTGTGTCTTAGCAGTGTTAATGCTTCTTTTCTTGATGTGCACGGCTGTCAAGATTACTACTGTTTGCAACTAAATCTTAAAAATGTGGGTTTTTTTAATCTTTTTTTTGTTTTGTTTTGTTTAATGTGAGTTTTTAGAGTTTTAAAATAATTTAAGGCAGGAAACCACCAGTTGTTATGTTTGCTGTCAACAAAAAGAGTGTTTGTAAAGATTGTAAAAATGATGGAAAACAGATGCTATTGTCAGACTTAACTACACAGAAGTGCAAAAAAAAAACATCAATATGCATAAAGTAACACAGGAACAACCAAGCAGATCGAAGCAGCACAAACATAAACTTCACTGTCAGTGGAACTGGGAAGCTAAAAGGTAATTAAATCCTAACAGATATAAGATAGAAAATCATCTGGCAGTGAACATAATTAAAGAACTGACAGGGTAATGAACAAATAAAATAAAGATGCATGACGTCAGGTAATTAAACACAGATGATTAGGCAAAACAAGAAGGGATAAAGTCCATCCCAGCAGTCAACAAGGGAAAAACAGCGTACATGCTGGACAGGTCATCAGTTCACTGCAGGGCCAACACAGAAATGTGAGACAGATAATCATGAGGATTTACACTCCTCAGGTCATGTCAGCTAGGTCTCCAATTAACCTAACATGCATGTTTTTTTTGTTTGTTTGTTTTTTTTCGGGTTGGGGGAGGAAACCAGAGTACACTGAAAACCTTTGCATGCACAAAGAGAGCATGTAAACTCTACACAGGAAGACCCCCAGCTGAAATGTATAGTAAGGACCTACTTGGGGTGACAGTGCCAACAGTTGTGCCACTGTTTAGCCTTAGGATAACAATAAGAGAAAACACTAGTCAGTACCTTTAAAAATACAACAATTTTCAATGATGGTTTTGGGGCTTAGAATCAGGAGTGTCTATTTACACCTATAATATATATTTTTAGTTATGTGTATTTTCTGGAAAATGCAACAGACTTCTTTTTAACAGGTGTTTTGCCTTTTGTCTGAATATTTACCTTTTTTTTTTTAAATAAATATATATGTATAAACGTTTAAGCATCCTATAATTCAAGTGCAGTAAATACTTTCAGTAGGTGTTCTTATGTAAACTTCATTTCAAACAAATACATAGTTGTTATAGCCTACGCCTGCTGCTGTCATGATTTCTTCCCAGTCACATCACGTACACACAAAAAACTCCTCCCCACATTAGTAGGCTGTGTTAGTCATTAGACTATATTTAGCATCATCATAGACACACAAGTACACACAAGAAAGCATAGACACATCATACATAATCAACAAGCTTTTGAATATCCTTGTTTTTGTCCCTACTTCTGAAAAATATATAATTTGTAGAGATTTTTGGTGCAACATAAAGGAAAGTCTGAAGATTAGTGGTGTATTACAGATAAATAAAATGAGGAAAATGACAAATCTTGTTGCAATTCAGTTTCTTGCAAAGAATACATGGATCAAGATTGTAGCTGAAAATCACTTTGAAACTTGCTACAGTTTGCAGGATAATCAAGCCGCCTACATGCCAACTGGGCACTTTCACAGCAAAGAGGCTACTACAAAAAATGTTTAAGAGTTGTTCAAATAACATGAGAAAAAGTGTAACAGTTATCAGAATAATAAGGTCTGATGTGACCTTGGAAGCAAATTAAGTCCACAAAGACAATTATAATAGTGCACAAACCTGGCTGATAAAACAGGGAAACAAAGGAAATGTGGTGAAATGAGATCAAAATACAAAAGTCAGACACAACAAAGAGAAATCACAGATCGTGACAATTTTAGTGAATTTACACTAAACATCTAATTATTTTATATTATTGTATGAGTGAAACAAACTTGTCTTGTCTCATACAGTTTTACTGTTTGTGTGATTCTATATTCAAGCACAGTTAACATACAAAGCAAACTCAAAAAGTTGTTAATTTTACTATTTTGGTTGAGATTGTTGTTTTGTTGTGTGACTGTGAAAACTTAATGTTTTATGCTGAATTATGTGTTTTAACAATAGGGTGATGATCATTTTATGGGCAACACTGGTTTGTCTTTTTTGCCTGACTTTCACAGGAATGCAGGTGTTGGAGTGGAATGGAGTCCCTCTAACAGGAAAGACTTATGAAGAGGTGCAGTGCATTGTGGGTCAGCCATGTGCAGAGGCGGAGCTCTGTGTGAGACTGTGAGTAACATCTGTCACCATTTACCTCACTGAAATTTCAACATATTTAGTTGCAATAAGGCATCTTTGCACCCGTTCTCCCCTCCCTATTTGTTCTCCATGAACCCCACACCCCTTCAGCTGCTAAATATCCCTGTGTGACTAATTACTGCTAAATACACTAGTTGTGATTCCATTATGTATTTAACATACTTTATGTTTGGATTTAAACAGTGACCTTAACATGTTGTCTGACCCTGAACACCCTCAAATTCTGGAGCATCATATCCAGCTAAAAGCTGGTATGTACAAAAACGTATTTGTCTGCATGCATGTATCTGTGCACCTATATCTAGGATATGATTTATTTTATTTTTTTATGTTTGTTTATATAGGTGGGCAGCGTTCCCCTGGTGTAGATCCTAAGCAGTTGGCTGCAGAGCTGCAAAAGGTATCTGAGCAACAAGGCCCTGACATAGTTGGGACAGGACCAGGGGGCTTGGGGGTCCTCTCTGCATTGGAACGTTCTGCCCTCCTTCACTCAGGCACTGGGTCAGCGGCCTCCAGTGGGGTCCCAAGCCCTGGCCAGCCAGCCTCTCCTGCCATCAACAAGAAACAGCGTCACAAGGTAAATCAATATAACTCATTTGGTATGTGCTTTACTTGCAGACATTCTTCCCACAGCAGCAGAGACAAGATGATTTAAACAGAGCCTGATCAATCCTGTGTGAATTATTATATACTTTCGATCCTAGGGTTTGATTTGTATTTCGAGAAACAACCCTAAAGAAGGGTGCATGTAATGGGTATATGGTGTTCATCAGAGAATGAATAAACCGAACACTGATGCATGTCCATTGGAGCGAATGTTATTTGTTGATGGAATGGGCAACATATGAACAAATGCTTATTTTTTAATACAGAAAAACAGAAAATACTGTATGTGTTCACAGTAAAATGAATAATGAACAGTAGATTTTTTATTATTTTTTTTTTATTTAGTACATCAATTACTAACCTCACTAGAGGATTTTCTATTAATTTACACTGTTCATATATACTTAGCACAAAAAAAGGAAGTTTGTGTTTGGTAGAATATTTATTGCAATGCTTCTTGTCAATAAATCTTATAGCAGGCACCTGATTAGCAGCACCTGGGGGTACCAGAAGCTCAACGCAAGTGTCAATAGAAACAGCAAAATAAGCTGTTTGACAATGGCAGGGAACATTTAGCAAAATGTTCATGTGCAAAATCCACATACTCTGCTTTACTCTTCATCCTACAAGTGCATGTCCCTTACAAATGTGGCACCATTTAAAGGTGACAAATCATGCATATCCTTTGTTTTAGCCATTAAATGCATTTTGTTGTGTACTTGGAATCTCTAGGAGTGCAAGAAAATTTAATTTTAAAACTATATTTAAAACATTTATTGCCAAGAAGCATTGTTCCAACAAAGAAATAACCTACCAAACATAAATCCAATATTTTTTGTGCTAAATGTAGTTAAAACTAATACATCCAGAAATAAATTTTCTCTTCTAGAACAACAGTGTGCTGAATATTTGCAAAATAAACAATAAAGACCTAATTCAGCTTATTCACCATGCACTCATAGTGTTTTTACTGCTGTTTCAGCCAACAGAGATGACAAAAGCAGTTCATCCCATCACAGGAGAGATTCAGGTAAAAACATTAAACACGTGGTTTTTATGCATGAGTCTGCAACAAAATACAAATGTACTCCTGCAGTGTGGTTTTCTCTAACTGTGCTTTCACTTCACTCATTTTCCCACAGCTCCAGATAAACTATGACAGAAGCTTAGGAAATTTGATTGTACACGTCCTGCAGGCTAGAAACCTGGCCCCCCGAGACAACGACGGTTACTCTGACCCTTTTGTGAAGGTCTACCTTTTACCAGGGAGAGGGTGAGCTCTGAGCGTGCTTTAGTGCCCACCGATGTCTGTCTTTGTCTTTCTGTTTCTGTGCCTGTCTCGTTTTGTGTCCCCCAGTTTTTTACAACTTTGTATGAACCCTGCTGTTTAACACTCACTAACCCCTTCAGCTTGTTTCAGAGAATGACAGAGGGCAGGTTATTTTTTTTTTTTAGTTTTTTGTGTAATTTGATTCAATTTGATTCTTTTGTTTTGATTTACAAACCTCCAAGAAGATCTTTTGTCAAGTTTTTTCATAAAAACGTGGCTGATTACCTATATTTGCTCCAAATCTTTCCTGTTAGATTTAGTTTTGACTCAGCTGAGTATTTTTAGTGCGTATCCCCCAGTGTTTCAGACTTCCTCCTCTTATCCCCGTCTGCTTCGCTCTCTTCCCGAGAGCGTGTGAATAGCTGGAGAGAGGATCGATAAAGCCTTTATCTGCTCTGTAACAATATCTGTTCTTAGATAATGACTCCATCAGGTCTGTTTATGAGATTATGGTCCCGCTCGACCTACATGCAGCACAGGTTAGAAATAAAAGCTCGTTGAGAGTACTTTTGCTCCTCTGCTTCATTCATTAGGGCATTTTTTTATGCATTTAATTGGTGTTAGCAGGAAAGCTCATACAAGTCGCCTCAACAGCTGATTTTATGTTCAATTTGTCACACATCTATCAGTTGGGCACGAGAATGAAGAAAACACCTCTCTGAGAATGTTGATTGCCTCACCTTTCTATTCTTAACTGCTTTTTAAGCGCTCTGGGCTTCTCTGACAATTTTTTCTTTTGTATGTTTTTCTTTCTTTCTTGTTTGTGTGATCTGCCCTCCTCTTCCTCTTCTGGACTCCCTCAGTCAAGTCATGGTTGTCCAGAATGCAAGGTAGTGTGGTGCTGATCTTTGCTTTCAGTTGACATTTTATTTTGCTTTCAGATTGAACGGTTTTTCATCCTTTTGTTGTGGCCTTTGTTGTTTGTCTGGTTTATTTTAATGTATGTGAGAACACGTGTGTCATTGCAACTCTTTCATGGACACGTTTCACCTTCTACCTTTGAGTTCACTTTGATTTTGTAACAGCATTTTAGTCACTAGCTGTAAATCAAACACGTTTTGTTTATGTTTTCACATTTGGATAGCAACCATTTTTCAAGCATCTACAAATTCAGTTTATTTAATCAGTTTATTTTGGTCTGTAAGTATTTGCCGCAGAGTCAGACTGAGTGAAGGTGTGTCTAGTTATGCATCTTAAAGTGATGTGTTACTGATGACTTTCCATGCTAACTAAATCATCAGTGCTGATAACAAGAGAAGGACCAAGTTTGCCCAGAGGACCTTAAACCCAGAGTGGAATCAGACTGTCATCTACAAAAACATTCATTTGGAACAGGTACTGTGCAAACACTCACATACTGCACATGTCCCAACATAGTCTTATCTTGGTCTTTAATTATTGACAAAAAGTATTATTTGTTATTTATTTTTATTTTAAATTTCTGCAACAGTAATTATCATGCATATTTGATTTGGTACAGTCAGAGGGGCAGTAGACTTATAAGGAAGGATAGCCACCTTGTTCTAAAGAAAATAAATGTGTTTTTAAAGTCATTGAGTTATGTTTAAGTTCAAACTCACTTGGTTCAGTAAAGATTGGCAAATAACCAAACTGAAGTACTTGTACTCATACTCTGCAAAAAACTGGCATCGGGACACCACAAGTTTTTTGATAAGTTTTCTTTATACTATTCTCATCATATATGCACACGTCACAGAATCAGTCATACTTTTAAACTTACACTTTCTTGTCTGACATGCATGCAGGATGCTGAGTAAAACAATATTGTTTATTTTTCTCTCCTCTCTCCATTAAGCTAAAGAAGAAGACGTTGGAGGTAACAGTGTGGGACTATGACAGATCTTCCTCCAATGATTTTCTTGGAGAAGTAAGTTCTTCTCAAAATCTCAAAATTTTGTCTTAAATGAAACATTTTTCTTTTTTTTTTCTTGATGAAATAAAATGTTAATTTTTCTTTAATTATTATTTTTACAATATTTCAAAACATGCTTTATTTGATGTGTCTAATAAATCTAAATAAATGGGTAAAGCACAGGCTTATTCACCATAGCAATTTAATGTAAGTTCAGTGATCAGACACAGCATATTGTGACCCTTGTTATCATTCTTCAAACAAACTCTTCTCCTTTGTCTTCTTGATGTGGATAATATGTGATATGTCAAAGCAAAAAGTCCTGCAGTCCTGAAAGCAAGGTCTGGAATCATAATGGTAAAAGAATCAACAAGTCAAAACTGAAAGGAAAATTTAATAAATTGTATAATAAAAAAATGCGACGTTTGAAATGGTATGTCCAAATAAATGCAGGAATCCACAAGATTTACTCTCAAAAACATTATTCTCTGTCTCTAGTTTTAGCAGTTCACATCACAGGCCTCAGTGACCTTGGGCTAAACCCAAATAAAGCATCCCAGTCTGTCCAGACTGGATCTGAACAGAGACTCTCCCAACTTCTAAAAACTTCAACATTATAACCTCTTCAGTCTAATCCTGGTTACAACCCCTGAAGGTGGTAACTTTTACGCCAGACGTAGAACGTAACTAACTTTTGTTTATAGACAGAAAGAACATTGATAACACAGAGACCAACTCTGTCTGTTTTAAACTTACTGCTGCAATGATCAGGAAGTATATAATACAACACTGCATCAAACATTCAGTTGATCAATTACAAAATTTTCTTCAAAATGATGTGTAAAGTAATAAGTTGGGTTTGGTAATCAGGAAGTGGGACCTGGGTCTTGTTTGAACACAGTCAGCAGTTTTGTAGTGCATTTTAAAATTTCATCTGTGTCTTTCATTTACTGTATAGTACAATACAAAATATGAAACAATAATGCCATGAGGCTAAGTAGATGGTGTGTATAAAAGCTGCACACTGCAACAGTTAAAAACAGCACTGTGCACTGCACCCCAGAGTCAGCAGCCATAGAGCAAACAGAGCCTGACGACACCAGCATCAACAGCTTGTGATTGTGATTTCCTTACCCTTTTGAGATGTAAAAGCCCAATTATACCCTGGCTAATCATTTGTGAAATGACTCATGTTTTACCTAAAATAAAATAAAATAACATAATAATCATAATAAATGAACTTGAATAATATTGATTTTGTTTTGTCTAAACATTAAAATTCATTTAGTATTTTAAAATATCTGCAACTCCAACTGCAACAATGCAACTCATCTGAAGTCAGTTTGTTTACAAGATATTTGGTTTTGAGACACTTATGTTTTTGCTTGATAAAATAGATTGCTCAAATGCAAGATGTTGTATTAAGTAAGTAAAGCTACTCAACAAAAAGTGCAATAAGTAGATTGATTTCTTTGTAGCTGCTAATAAAAGAGAAATAGTCTAATTTCCATGTCGTTCCTGCCCTTCCTGTTGAATCACAGTTTTAAAGTTGTGGGTAATTCGTTTGTTGCCACTTTGTGTGTAAATTGTTTCAGGTCCTGATTGACTTGTCAGACACAGCCCAGCTGGACAACACTCCTCGCTGGCTGCCTTTAAAAGAGCAGAGCGAAAGCATAGAACACAGCAGAGCCCACCACGCGACCCAAGCTCCACCAGGTTCTGGGCCGGGTCAGGGACACGGCCAAGGCCACATATCTGGGTCTGGACCGTGGCAGGGAATGGGTCCAGGTCAAGCACCAAGTCAGGGAGATGAGAGCCATGATTCACCCAAAAACTCTGTGATCAAGAGCAGAAGCCATGGAATATTCCCTGATCCAGGCAAAGGTAAAATATTTTCCTAATTTTCCTCATTCTTTGTTGGTGGATTGTTTGAACCATGAAACTGACATACATTTTCTCAACAAGTTTCCACAATCCTGTTTTATATGGTTAATAAAATAAAGTTGTCACGACGGTTGGGCATCTTCGGATTTGAACGATTCTGGTTTCTTGTTTTGATTCCGGGTTCTAATGTTTCCGATTCCATTTCTTTTCAGAGGCAAGGTCAAAAACGTTTACATGGTTTAAATGAGGTAGCTAACCAGAATTCTTTCTGGATGAAATAGTCTTAACTTCTCAAAGTATTTTCTGACAGGTCTAATATTAACCACTATATAAATATCAAACCTATGAACTTGAATCTAAGTGTTATGAATTTTCCTTTCATGGGAACACAGTTAGAAGAAAGCTTTATTTTTAAAAACCTTGTGAAAACACGAGCCATGTTTTCTGTAATGCAAATTTTTATTTATTAACTTCTTTTTTTTTCCCAGACATGCAAATGTTGCCTTTGGAAAAGTCACACAGCAGTCCTGGCAGCTCTAAGTCCTCGTCTGATGGCCAGCTGCGCTCCCATGGCCCGTCCCGAAGTCAAAGCAAGAGCAGCGTCACTCAGGCCCACCTTGAAGATGCTGGGATAGCCATTGCTGCCGCAGAGGCTGCCGTGCAACAATCCCGCCTGCAACCAAGTAAATCCTTCCCCTACCCGTGACATGCTTCCTGTGAGATGCTACCCCCCACCCCCACCCCCACCTCCTTCTCCAGTGCATGCAAGTTTTGTTGGGATTGAAAACCTGATCTGGAAGTACATTGACCTCTTTCCGGCTTACATTTAAATTTGTGCCCACAATATATTATCTCTTTAATCTTAAATATTCATCTAATTTAAAACGACTGTAAGCAAATTCAAAACCAGAAGAAGTAAAACAGGACATATAATAAGTTTGAAATTTACTATTTTCTTGAGTTATTTTAACATTGTATGTTTAAAATATGACCAGTGTTTAAAACAGTTAAAAGTATTTGTCGTTTTTACTAGTTGTTTTTATAATTAAAATATCACACACAATGATGGATGACTGTGAAGTTGCTAACACAGCAAAAACCAAAAAAAAAATCTAAATTTATATTATCGGCCCCCAAAGAATGGGCCAGACCCCTTTGTTTCAACAACAAGTCTGCATGTGTAAATCCCCAGCATACGGTTTCTATAGAGCCCCAGTGTTGATCCTCAGAGTAGAAACCAATGGCTTTCCCTCACATGTTGTCTGTTTTTCTATGTTAACATATGTAAAACATCATCCATTATTATTCCTGCATAATCCTCAGTGTTATTTCCTTTAATCAAAAAAACAATTTGCAATGCTTCTCTGAGATAAGTTGATGGGACTTTTTAAGCATGCAGTAACATAATTCCTTGCTCCTGGCGACTGAGTACTGAGTACTGCAGTACTGCTGTCTACATGCATGTCTCATATGAATGAACCCCCTAATAAAAGTAACAAAAGACTAAGACGCACACAGGTACACTCAGTTATGGCACATAGTCTTCCCACCCTGCCCAGTCCTTTCCCATCCCCGCTGCCTTAAGCAAAAGGGACACAAATGTGGGACTGACCAAGTCAAACCAGGAAAAGCAGAAACACCGAGAAGTTTCAAAAGTCAACAGGAGTCTCACTCTGCATTCACGGGCCAATGAGAGTAAAGCTTTCGGCTAACCAAGAGAGGAACAGAACTGTCGAGGGAAGGTGAGACAATATAGGAAAAAAGTATTCCATACATACATTCATACAGTAATACATAACAAATCCTACACTTTGTATATGAAGTGCCATAAAACAAAATCTTAAAACGTAGCTGAGAAAAATTCGTCAGAGAACTTTGATGACAATAAACAAGCAAAAAAGTTATTTTCCTTTTATCAATTTCCATATAAAGTAGTTCTAAGTCTGTGAATGTCTGAAAGTGTTTCTTCAAGTAGTTGTTTTCCTCTTTTTTTATACTTCAGAGTTGTTGCTAATTTTACATTTTTCCCTTCCATTTTTTACATACTGTGTAAGAAAAATAGCAGCCCGCATGGTTTGAGAACAACCAAAAAAATCAAAGAATGAACATTTGTATCAACGTACACTAAGTTTTATTTGATTTGTAAACTTTGTGCTTTTCCAGTGAAGATATCCACTGTGTATTAAGTGAGGTTAGATACTCACTGTACAGTGAATGCAATAAAACACTTTCATCTACACTGACTTTGGTTAAAGTCGAGGGTGAAAGTGTCAGCTAGAGGGCTTTGAAAAGTGCTTTGTCATTGGAAATGCATTGAAATGATGGATAGACAGACAGATGTAAACAAAAATTGACTGGCTGTCTGACTGATTCTCAGCCTCCCAGCATCCCACTTTGTCTTTTCTCCCACAGGATTGGGACACAGGCTGGCTGATGTCTCAGGGTCAGTGGTCCTGTCTGCCCCGAGCCTTGTCGGAGATGCGTATGGAGGTCTGGATGGGGAGGAAGGGGTGGGCATCGGAGTGGACAGTGCCATTTTCCAAGTCCCACGCATGTGAGTATGCTCATTTTGACACACTGTACATCTAGCAGTGCTTTAACATAATCCTAGAGTATTTTATCTACAGTATTTTGTGACTACAGCAGTACTGTTTGTTTGTTTCTTCTTTTATTTTTTTACAGCGGTAAAGCTATTCCTAACGGTACAGACAAAAACCAACAAATCACCCCAGAAAATGAAGGCAAGCCCCGTTTCTTTTCTTTCTTGGTTGCAGGCTGCCCTCTGCAGAGTACTATGTGCAATATCACTTTCCATTACTCATTTAGTCACATTTAAACTGGGTTTTCAGAATAAATTGTTGTGTCAAATGTTAAGTTAAGTAGTTATTGTCAAATTAACTCTGAGTAATGACTCTTGTCGTTGTGGGAGAGAAGTGGTTGTCACACTATCTCACTCATTGTCATAACTATATCTGCATTTCATGTAGCTCATGTGTCACGATGCCGCCCCTCCATCTCCCATTTCGTCCAGTAACAAAGTGCTCAGGGTCAATTAAGGCTATAGCCTGGTTATTGTTACACAGGTGATAGTCAGGAGGTTGTTTCCATGGTGTCTGATTATCTTTTACCACTTTTTACTTGGCTTGTCTAGTAAAAGCTCTTATGCCTAATTAGCTGCAGACATGTCACAACCAGTAAGATCTGTGTGAAACTTTAGCGACAACCTCAAACCTAGTTTCATTTTTGTAAAGGCTCAAGTTTGCAGATTTAAATTTGTTAAATTATTTAGCATAGCTTTAGTAACAGCCGTGCATATTATACTTTAAGGTGCAAGTAGACAACTCCACCTGCAGTTACTGAATGCAAGGGAACGAAAGAGTTCTAAAGACATGAAAGTCACAAACATCGCTTCTTTTCTCTTTGCTTTTAATATTAGGTGGTAAAACACAAGTAATAGGGGAAATCAAGGTTGCTCTTAAAAAAGAGGTGAAGACAGAGGGGGATCAGCTGGTCTTGGAAATCCTTCAGTGCAGAAACATCACTTACAAGTTCAAAACCCCAGACCACCTGCCAGGTCAGGAAATTCTGCATGTGTTTCTTTGATTATTTAAGGGATGGGCAACTTAAATGATGTAAGCGGCCACACTACAAGAGGGACACATAGAACTCCACACTTACCCATATGTGATAAAACAGCTATTTTAAAAGTGTTTGTGTATATATGTTTATTAAACCAAAATTAAAAAACGAAACTCACCTGCGGGCCACATATGACCAGTTGCCCATCCCTGGATTATCTGAATGCATGTTTCTAATGTTTGTTAGTATAGATATAAAATTGTGTTTAGATATTAGATATGTTTCTGCTCAACACTCTTGGAACTTTTCTAACCACCAGACCTGTATGTGAAGCTGTACGTGGTGAACGTCGCCACTCAGAAAAGGATCATTAAGAAAAAGACGAGAGTTTGCCGCCACGACAGAGAGCCTTCTTTTAATGAGACCTTCAGATTCCCCCTCAACCCAACAGGACATTCCATACAGGTTAGTATGGTTACAGTTACATTTCCAAACTGAAACTTTGTCAAATCACAAATCTTTTTTTTTTTTTTATGTACATGATAAAGTAGAAACTTAAAAAAAAAGATTTAAGTAATTTACACTACTAATAAACTTTAAAAGACACTGTTGTGCACAACGAAATGACAAATGCTTTGCTTTTTTCCCCCCTATCTACTTCTTTCCAGCTTTTCTTGGTGTCTAATGGTGGCAAGTTTTTGAAGAAAACCTTGATAGGGGAAGCTTATATCTGGCTTGACAAAGTGGACATGAGAAAGAGAGTGGTCAGCTGGCACAAGCTGTTTGCCAGTCCCAACCAGACGATTCCCTAAACACTGAAACAAAAAGAGGCAGTTTCTGCAGACCGGTAAAAGTGAATGCAGAGATGAGATCTGGCAAAAGAATAGTTAAAAAAAAGAGATGTATTTTGTTTATGGAGTTTTTAAGTGGTAAAAAAAAGACATATTATGAGAATAACGTTGCATGTTTATCAGTCTAACACTGCCAACACACATATTCACTGTCTCCCTTGTCAATTCTCTGCAGACTGCTTGAATGCAAGCATGCAAATACCAAGGCAGGTACTGAGAGGTACTCTACAGCAATATGGCTTAAGGGCAAATATGTTTTCTCTTACCATGGCTCAAATTCTACAATCCACATGAGACTTTGTTTTGATGCTGCATGGCTGAGCATTCATACCTTTCAGAGAGACAGATAATTAAAAAGAAGAGAATGATTAACAGAAACATGTCATCTTTATGAGAGTCTATATTATGAAGGGTGTGGATATGAGTTGCTTTGGTGTATAAAAAAAACAAAGGAGTGGATAAAAACGTTCATGTGAGAGACTTTCTATTCATAAAACAGTATAAAACATTACAAAACCTAAACAGAACTCAATAAGACTGTTGACCTTTGCAATGGGATGAAGATTAAATGTACAGCAGATATCCCACATGCAGATAACCGAGCATATCAAAGAATTGTACAGTGTGATATTTGTAAAACATGAAAAAAATATAGCTTATGCAGAATATATCTAGAGTATCAGATTTGTTCTCTTATAACTAGATTATATATGAGATGAGGCGGACTACAGTTCTTGCGAGATTGAGGCTGTGGGTGGCGCACTGACAATCCAGTAAGCAGTCCTTACTGTTAGGTGAATGTGGACCTATGTGAGCTCAAGGATGGTCATTATCACATTCAGTGGCTCCTTCAGGCCTCTGATCACACTGATGCACCTTCTGTGTCGATCAGGGCTGTGATCGTAGGTCGTGTCATCATCCAGGGACAGATTATTATATCATTATATCTTCGGGCAAGTTGGAATTCCAATAAGAATGAGCAGCATCTCGTGCTCTTTCACTCAAAGCACATGCTGTGTTGAATGTCACAACTAATTAGGAATAAGGCTCATTATATTTATGTCATGTGTGTGACATTGTTTTTCTTTTAGGTTGCTGTAGGAGCTTAAAGGTCTATATTTTGTTAAGGCCCTTCACTGTTTTAGTGGATGAGCAATTTAAAACAAGTTGTGTCAAAACCAAAGGTGGATCCACCGTATTGATTATTGGCAGGTCTGCTTTGTGTGTTTTAGTGAATCCCTCTGATTTCAGTTTGACTGTGGAAATCGTTTTAAAATGAAGATTAAAAAAAAAAAAAAAGAATTAGTTAGTTGTCAAGGTCCTACTGTGTGTCTGTGAAAAACAAAGTTGAACATTTTTTGTTTGTGTCAGTGACTCCCGTTAAACACAGTGAACCAGCATCTTTCACTGCCTGTGATCAAAATATTCTCTCAGGCCCAAGAGTTCAGCCATGGCGATGGTCAGAAGAGTGCATGAGGGCAAAGGGGGGGGCCGTGTCTCGATATTATTGTGTATGCAAGAAGACCCGTGTCCATGTACTTGTTCATGTTCGTCTGTCTGTGTTTTACCACCAAATCAACTAAAATCTAAGAAAAAAAATGAGCTGTCAGCAAATTTAGGTTTAAAATAGGGCTGATGCTACTTTAAAAAAAACAAAGAGCAAGATGTCACCTATACAGTCAAGTATAGTGCTGATGGGACCATTTTTAAACATTGATAAATATTTACCCGTGCCAACTTTTTTCTTTTATTTTTATTTGTTGAACTTCTATTTTGTACATTTGATCCCATATTCATTTGTTCTTTTAATGTAATTCTATGCAACATAAGTATTTGAATGCATTTGAGTTAAACAATTAAATGTTTGGTTTGTCTAAAAAAACGTCTTAGAAGAAAAAAACAACCATATTTGTACACTGGTGAGAGAAAATATCTTAATTTTTTACTTATTTTAATAAATATTGCTGTTAACACTTGTTAACATCTACATGGATCTTGTGCACTTTATTACAATGTTTATTTTTGTTGTCTGATTTGAACTGTCACATGCAAGGTTACATGTTTTTGTGTTTCTGCACTGAAATGGGTCATGGCGAACGTGGTGGTGGCAGAAAAATCATCAATTGTGGTGTGCATTTTGTATCTTTGTGGCAAAAAAGATGAATAGGAATACAAACATGTCATTCCTTAAAAAAAAAAATGCACAATCTTCCGTGGAATCCCCCTCAACTACTTCTCGCTCATAGTGTACTTATCAGTCTGTGTACTCAGTGCAGTAAGTAAGACATCTTATTGCTCAGTCATGACTGTGTAACCTCTCATGTTTCATTAGACTTACTTCAAACTAAAAACTGTTTGTTCTGATCAGCTGTTGCCTGTGATTGTGAAACCATTCATTTGTTGTCGTACTGAGGGGTGTGAATGTGACTCAAATTGTCTGACACATGTACATAAAGTGTTTATTTTCTACAATGATTGAATGTTTATATTGTCCGAGGTTTGAGCATGTGAGTGTTTAAAAAATAAAAATCACAAAAGACATAACTGTACAGCAATGGGTGTCAATAGTTGTACAAGGGGAGTTTTATCAAAATGTGCTGTCAACCAATGACTATTTGTGCAATTATGTCTTCTAATCTGCAGAAACAACTCATAGGAAGAAAAAAAAATAACTTCAGTAGTTGTCTAAAAGTTTTTTGTTCTGAATGTTGCATGTTTTGTTGATGTTTTGTCTGTATATTTTGCCCACAGATTATGTTTAAAAAGAGAGAGAATATGTATAGATTTATCTGTATGCTAAGAGTAAAGAGAAATGCTTCTACAATTGTCTCGTTTTTCACTCCGTGTAAAAACAGAGCATATGATGTTATGGTTTTTGTGATTGTACACAGGATGTGTTGAGATATGCAAATTGTGCTGTAAAAAATATTGAAGTTTCCTTTGAATCAAAAGAATAAATATTAAGAGCTATATTGCATATCCAAAACTGGGCTTTGTTGAGTTTTATGTTGTGAAGAAAAAATAAATAAATAAATAAATACATAAAATAAAATTTCAGAACATATACAGTAGGCTATACTATACATTTCGTACAACAAATTGCAAAGTTACAACTCAAACAATAAAACAAATTGTCTGTTTTTTGTTTGTTTGTAATCTTTTTTTTTTCATTTACTAAAGTAAAAGTCAAAACATTTTTTATTTAGCTGTAATTTAAAAATATGACCACAAGGTGGCAGCACTGATCCAAACATTTAATTAAGGCTGACCTGGTTCATCATTGTAAAGGAAAGTTTCCATTGTGCAAATATCCTTTCAGTTTGTTATGTCTTTAAGAACCACCATAATAATGTGGTTAAAGTACTAAAATAAATGATCTGTTGATTAAGCTGGTGGATTCTTCTCTTGGTGATGGTTTTGATTTCCTTCTGAGCCCTTATGATTCGGACTTTCTAATTAAACTCCTCTTTATACCTATGATGTTTTATAGGATTTAATAGACTCCATGTAGTGCAGAGGCAGATGATGCAAAGGATGCTTCATGATTGTGCCTGTCTTTCCATTGAGGACTTTCCATTCTTTAGCAGCTGGCTCATCGGTCCTGCTAGACCAACCTGTTTGTCCACCATGTGGAGGCAGTGCTTATAAAGCTGAGTTCACTTGAAACTCCTCAGACTAAAGAAGTCTCTTGGAGGAGAGATGAAACGTTTCATTAACCTCCTAACAGAAATGTTCACAAGTCTTTTTTGCAAGTCCAAGTCAAGTCTCAAGTCTTTGGCTCTAAGTCTAAGTCTTTGACCAAAAATCCAAGTGAAGTCTCAAGTCTCTTTACCTCAAGTCCAAGTCTCGTTGCGTGTATCACTTAACTGGCAGTTTGATCAAAGGTATTCTAAGTATTCTAGATTATATTTTATAATACTATATTTCAATCAAATATTAAAACATAGTGTTATGTTTTAATAATACTATTAAAATATAATACTGTTTTAAAAATAAGGTTAAGGTTGAAATCACCATCAAGCATTTAAAGTATTATATTAACAGTATTTTGCATTTATAGTCTTACAAAAGCATACTGTAATTATATCATGCCATTGACAAATAACAAATACTGTATATCCCTTGAATAGGTTGTTCTGAACTGTAATTTCCCTTCATGGGATCAATAAAGTTTCATTCAAATCCAACAAGTCTGCTGCTGATTTT
>JARVJO010000002.1:15059199-15090917 GCA_031762555.1 Cynodonichthys magdalenae | reverse complement strand
TTCTGAAATTGATTTATTTATTATTGAAAATTGTTAATTGTCTGAAATAAATTTAATTCATTCATTAATTCATTCATCGGGTCTACCTCCCACGTCCCACCTGTCCCTTCAAATCTGTCTCCCTTCACGATAACTGACGCGTATCTGATGAGTTGACTTTGTGTTTGAACCCTTAAAGAAATTGTATTTGTATACAACCAGGGATGCTTGCTTTATTAAATGCTGTTGTGTTTGTTCCTGGCCGTTAGCATCACATTGGACGACATCCAGCTTGACCCAAAGTAGGGATTGTATTTGTTTCTGGTTGTTTTCATGTTATCTGACCGGATGTTCATGTCACAGGACAGATGTGAAACTGCATGATTGACAGTTTAATTGTGCTTTGAAATGCCCGAGACATCGGTTCTAAACTGCTAACATTTCAGTCACAAGACTGATCGTGTGCATCGTTTTGTCCCTCAGGGTTAAAGAATGGGTTGATCAGATGCAGAAAGAGCTCATCACCCTGGCAGACACAGCCACAGCCGGGAAGCATCTCTCTCAGGTATAAACCCTCCTAAAAACTTTAAATATACTGTCATAAGGAAAGCCTTACTTAATTATTAGATTATGTTGTCCATTACACAATTTGACAAAGCTGATTGTTTAAAATGTTACTCTTCTAATAGCAGCCGATCTTTATGAATAATTCAGAATTACCATGTGTGATTGATTGCTTCCCAATTATCCAGATTTTTTTGAGGAACCAGCACCTCTACACTGTGGAGCAAAATGATGCAGACAAGCTGGTGGCCAGAGCAGCCAGGAACATTGAGCAGCTGCTGCGAAAAAGGTCTGCTGCCTTGGAGGTAAGACTCGCTTCTCTGAGGGAAACCAACTGTCAGTTTGCGAGTTTATGTAGATGTTGACGCTGTACAGAGTAAATGTTTTAACAAGAACCATGATGGATAAGAGTTTTCCATCTGTTCCTCTTGTACACGTGAATAAGTGCAATGTGGCATGGTGACCATTGTGGCATTTAATTGCTCTTGTTTAAAGTCTTTCCATTGGGACTTGACTAAACCTCTACAAACTACCCTTTGCTCCAAAACAAGTATCATAAATACATGAATATAAATGGTCTTTTAAATAAAGTTGGGAGAAGAATGCTGTGTGGTGCCTAAGTACCTTCTCCAGAAAACACAAACATAATTGTTGATATTAACATATTAAACAAATGTTTGAGAAATAAAGATCTCATGTGCCTTCACTGCTGCACTGACTACACATGGATGCTTAGATTTTAATTGTTTTCTCTTAGATAAAATGCACTAGACAGTGAACAGGCTCTGTCCCAGCAAAGAGTTGGTGCTTTCAGGCTTACAGGGATGGAGCTGATGCTATAGTGATACTGGCCCAGTAACAGCATTGGAACTGTTTTGGAGGAATGACCAAATATATGACACAGAGAAGATCAGATCAAGTAAAGAGCACAACATGAAACTTTGTTTGTTTTGAAGTCTTACATTTAAGAACTGCTACTGTTACACAGAAGTTACAGATTTTAATGACCTAGCATTCTTTGAAGTAATTCATATTGCCCACTGTCTATGTCAGAATTTTAAACTAAACCATCTTATGTTGAGAAATGATGGAGTGCTAATTGTTTTGGTCCAATCCTGAAAATATCCCCATGCTTCTTCACTCATTATTGCACAGTCTCGTGTGATCTGTTAGCACTCAAAGTATCTGTTGTGAATTAGCCTTAGCTATAACCACATCTGTATCGGCCATTTTTCTGTATCGTAATGTCAATTGACTGTGGTTGGGCGGTATTGATCTTTTTCATAACAACATAATCTTTAGACAGTATTGTGATATAAGGGAATTACCATGGCAGGGTAGAAATGGGCGGGGGGTGAGGGGTGTATGGTATGTGGCATGTTGAGTTACTTTCTCCCACTCACCCCATCTCTCCATCGAACTTCATTCAACATTTGTGTCTTTTTAGTTTCTTCTTCCTGTAGATGACTGGGGATTGAGATTTTTTTTTCCATGAGACTATCGTGTTTTCTTCCACCTGCTGCTGCAACATGCATCATATAGGACGGTCATGTTCATAAAAAAAAGTGTCTAATATTATTTATCATGACTCCAGTTTTGTTTGGACTATCAACTCAATTTAAAAACTGATATTTGGAAGTCTCTACTTTTGACACAAACTGAGACAGAGTCTCAGAGAAGACATATCTTTCTGGCTTGAGTGATTGAAACAGGTCATGTGACTAGGTTCCATTGTGTCATAATTTTTAAATACTGCACCATATTTCAATACTGAGGCATACCACAGTATATCCTACTGCCCAAGCCTAGTCACCACCATGAATTGGTCAGCTCCATCCATTACTTTCTCAAAGTTTCAATTCAAGATGCATTTTGCTAATGCTATAGACGATCGAACGCTTGCAAAAGCAGATGCAGGCAAAGACACTGATAAATAAATCATCTTTTGCCTTTTGGTGACAAGTGATAAGTAACAATTTCCTCCTACTATTTTTGAATGTGTTGCTTCTATCAAGGTTTCTGTGTATATATAACTATAGAGACACATAATAGTTTTTAGGCCTGTTCAGTTTAAACAACAAATATATCTTTCTGTTGCATTTTAGAAAACTTCAAAACTTTTGTGCATATTATATTTTCAATACAGTTCATAACATTTGTTATTGTGAACACTTTAGCAATGATAAATTGGTGAAATTATTGATGAATGTAAAATAAAACGTAAAATATATGTTTAAAAAGAAAGTGGAATAGAGGCACTATGATTCTTCTTAATATTAATATGAAAGTACTGTATCTTCTGTAGGGAATAATATAATGAAAGCTATGACCCTGGGGAGCTTTTTTTCCTTCTTTTTCTCAGAAATAGGTCAGCGATGCACATCTCAATTAAGAGTTTGCAATATTTTCTTACATTTCTAAGAAGTTCATAGTGCTCTTCACTTTGCCTTTAAAAGGCCTCACCATTATTGTCTTATTAGTAATGGAACAGGAGTATTTATGAATGTCATAAACACATCTCCTGCCAAGTCTCTCTCTTGTGTATATTAAGTTAAAGCTCTGGTATTTTTGTCATTTTCCAAGTAATGGTAAGACAAGTAAGCAATAGACTGGAAACAGACTAGCACATTTCCTAAATTATAAAGAAGGATAATAGTTTTAGGCTGTGTTGGTTTATCTTGTATTAAATGAAAATGGTTTATTAAGGGAGTTGATTGTTGAAGCATCAGTTTTTGTCTGGTGTTGTCTAACTCATTGATCAATGATCATGTCTCTGTTTACAACCTTTCTGCCTCATCTTTTCTTACAAGTAACCTAAAGGCACACTGATATTGGATTTTCAGTCCTGTTCGGATGGGGAGATAAATGGTCCAACAAAAGTTAGGCAAGGAGGACAGATGATCAGGACATGATGGATATATGGACATAGAGACAAATAACCAGAAAAGCTATTGCACAGAATACAGTGAAGGGAAAACAAGCAAAACATATTTAAGTTATTGTTTTCAAAGGGTTTCTTTTTTGTTTGGCTGCTGCCTTTCTAAGACTGATAAGCTGCCCAGAGGTAACAAACACTTGCAAACTCCAATAAGAATATTATAGTAAATGTCCCTGTAGATTTTAGTCAGGTTTCAAGACCATTTTTGGTCAGCAATCTTTATGCCGGTCTTTTCGCTGTAAAGCTGACCTGCTCGATACAAGAAGAAAATGGTCATTATAGCCGGGACTTCTTTTAGTGTTCAATGCCTTCGAAATGAGTTCTGGGAGGACTTGCAATGTCAATATAATTGGATGTAGCCTAAGGCACTCAAATCATTTCCACTCGGCTGTCAATTGTTTTTAAACTTTCACCCTCTCTTTCCTCCTTTGTTCCTGTCTACTTTGTTTTCCTTTTTAATTTTCAAATGTTGACATTGGATGACCTTCTGCAGTCCATTGTTTATTTAGCTACAAGTGTGTGAAAATAGATGTTTAGCTACCTGTGTTGACTCACAGTTTGGTAAGTGTGGCTGTACATGTATTATTAATGAGATTTTGACTGTGTAATATTAAGAAATTATATCATATCAAAATGAATTACAATGTTGATTGTGGCCTGAGGTCCACAGGAAACATTCACTCTTTCATATAAACATTTAAACTCTCTGTAACGTATACTGTACAGTGTGTGTTTCTCCTGAGTTAAATATTAATAAGTATTACCTACATCTGGCTAGTAATCATTACAGAATGTGGATAGATTTTTTTTGGTAGGGAAACACTAATAAGTCTGAAAGTGTATGTCTTTCTGATCAGTCATATCTTCCAAATAGGATATTGTTTTTAATCACATTACTAATAAAGTTTTTTTTTTGGAAATGTGATACAAAATCATACAAAGGTTTGTTTATGATTTTGTATCCCTACAGTTAGTCTGAGAAGTATTTTGTCCTTTATGTTAAAAAGATTTCTCCTTTTTGTGTACACATGTGCAATAATGCAGATATGTAAAGGCATGAAAGTTAAGATGCTGGAGCATTACCATAGTAGTATAATTAAAGTACAAGTATAGTACAACCTTGTTGTCTTGCTGGTTGACAAGGATTATAGGCTTTTAAGTTCATATCTTACACAGAGGAAGTACAGTATAACAAGTAGTGAAGCTGTGATATTTAAGGTAAAACAAGATCAGTACAGTTTCCTGCTGAAGTAAAATATCTGCCATTTGAAGCACATTTGCAGCTCAAGCCTAAATCTTACTATTGCCCCAAAAGACACTGTGGGAACTGTATATGTGCAGAACAAAGAGCTTATCTTTTTTTTTATTTCCAAAAATGTTAAATATTTTAAATAAATAAACAATTGAACAAACAAACAAAAAATACCACAACACTAATCATACATTCAAATTCAAAACAAGATCAAATTAAAATCAAATTACAGTCGATTCAAAACAATTTGAACATATTACAACCAATTGAGTATATTACAAAAATCAGTTAGTAACACCCCCTCCCCCCACAGTCACACATCTTGTTTGGTGTTGTATTATTTCAAAAAGTGGTTGTATGATGAGCATTAGTCTTAATAAATAGATGGCTGAATACCACATGAGGCCACACTTTGCCAGCTGTACCCACCATGTTTTTTTTCTGTCTTCGGTGTACCAACAGCCTAATTGTATAACATCTGACTGGGTATTGTGTAATTATTGTAGCGTACCCATGGTAGATCATCATCTTATGTGATTGATCACAAGGAAGATTTGGTCAATGTTCTTCAGTTATGAAATGGTTCAAAATGTGACACATCTCTGGTGATAAAAACGATATTATCTGATTCCAGAAGCTCTTACTTCTGCTGCATTTTTTTTTTGCTGCTTTGTCTCCAAGGCATGTGTGTGCAGTGTATGTGTGTATTTCTTCAATTCATCTCATCTCCTGTGGTGAAGGACTCTATCCAGTGACTAATGAGCCAGTGTGCAGCATTACTTAGAAGGATACTTCCACCGGCACCAGTAAAACTCAACAGGACTCAGGTGGCCCATTTTTCTATAAGGGAGACAAAAGTTTGCATCTGAACCGGTGTCTGTGTATCTGGCTGTTTATGGTTTAAAGAGTGGCTTTTCAAAATTGCTTATCTTTCTTTTTCAAAGTTGGATTTTGCAAATATATTTTGGGGATTTTGTTTCTTGTAAGTGCTTCTTACAAAAACATCTGTTTATTTTCTGTAGCTCATCAATGAGAAAATAGGTTTTCATGTAGTTTCCTACCTGATAGAATTTTTAAAATGTAATAAAATTTTTTAAATGACATTTCCAAATAGTTTAGTTTGGTATATAAACTTTGGACATGGATTCCTGAGAAGATATTTGCGTACATTAAATGTAGGTATATTAACTCTATACCACAATCAAGTAATTATGTTACCTCCAGTTGTTATGAAAATGTTGTATATATCAAAAATAAATTTGACTTTACATCATAATCCCAATATAAACACCTTGAAATTGGCCTCTGTCTCTTTAAGAACCTCCTACCATTGCTGACACTCCCACTTCAGCACATCTTCACAACAAAGCTTAGGAGTAGGGGTGTTCTGTGGTGCGGGAGCACCCTTTGATTTGATTTCCATCTCAAGTAAAAAGTAATAGCTATTTAGTTTAGTTGTTTAGTTGCTACCAAACAAGAATGTTGACCTAATCTAACGTGCAGATCTAGTGCCTTTCCCTAAAATTAAGTTTGACAAACTGAATACTGAATTTACCACAGTTTTCCATTAATAGATTTCAATATCCCTGATACCCTGAGAACACTGTAGAATAAAAATGCCAAATTTGGGATCAAATAGTAAAAGATCTGTTCAGGTAACATGATACATACATTTCACTAATGGAATTGGCACTGCAAAGCCCAGAACCTAACTTTGGGAGGATTTTTCGGGATCTGCTGTAGAAGAATTTGGGCTGTGATCTGACTCTCCTGTCAATAAAATTATACAACTTTGATTTGTTTGGACAAAAATGTTCTGACAATATATGCACTTAATAATTTGATGCCACAATAAAAGTGTTCTGAAAGCTAAATGTGGCCCAACACAGTATTAGAGAGTGTGCCTTTTTATGGTATATGATAAAAATCAAGTTCATGCAGTGTGCAAAAACAGTGACAAAGTCTGTTGTCAGGCTTTTCAATGGTAAATTTTTTAAAGGTGTAACACGTAACCTTAAAAAGGCACTGGCTGTCATACAAAAGCAGCAGAATCTTATTAATCGTTGTAATTCAAGGTCCCTACATTGATAAATAAATAATTTAGAGTTTTCTTTTAGCCAAATGAATTATGTTACTCACTGTTAGAACACCATAACAGCTCAGAGTCTCCTGCACAAACACTCCTGTGGTTACCAAGCTCAAAATTGTGAGCTTATGTGAAAAACATAATGCAAGGGGTGACTGGTTGCAAATTCTGGTATAAAAGTCAATATTTTTACATAATATATGAAGATATTTTGGATTAACATAAAAGATAAAGGTTACAATGATTGTGTATCAGAGCTTTAGTAAGATATGTTATATTGGACATGCTCATGTCCCTGATTGGTGGATCGTTTTAATTTGCTGCAAATATTGTCTCAAACTTCATGGCACTGTGATGTTCTTTGACATTATATGTTTAGTTAATAAGGAACACTTTGAGCTGTGGTAACAATAGAAAATGCATCTTCCAGTACTTTTGACTATAAAAGACAAAATCCCAATATCAAGTTAAGAGGTTCAGTTTTCCACTTCCATTCATCTGGAGGTGCGTGCTAAATGCTTCATGTGTTATCTCTGCATATATTTAATAGAGTGTTTGAGGCTCAGGTGTTTGACCATATTTCATTAATATCTCACCTGTTGTCACAGTGTTATAGTGTTGAGCAGAAGATGTGACATTGTGATGTTCTCATGCGCGTGCGTGTGTGTCTGTCCATCCATCTGTGTGTGTGCACGCACACAGACACAGTAATGAGCTGAGGCAATGATATGATCAGAGATATGTCAGTCTCCAGAGCAGATGTTGCCCAACCTCCCATCTCCGCGCTGCACTGATCAAATTAGGCAGACAAGAGTTGTCAGCATGTGTCTCTGTCTTCGTGCTCGTATGAATGTTTATGAGTGATGACAGGAAGGCGAAGGCAGAAGCAGGGAGTAAAGCAGATGGGGAATTCTAACTAGACTTATGGTAGTCCAGAGACAAGTGTTTGCACTGCAAAAAAAAAAAAATTCTACGTAAAATGAAACAGCTTAAATTTAATATTTGCTAAGTTTGTTTACCAAAATATTTCTTCATTTTGTTGTTTACTAAGAAAATTTACTAAATGTCCCACAAAACCAGCAAAATATATTGTACATATAAATATATTATTGCATTAAGAGTATAAATAGTTTCTAAAAGAGTGCTAAAATAGTGTCAGCCTTTTTACATGGACCACATTTACACCTTTTTAACCACAAAGCACAGTACAATGTGTTTTTTGTTCACACACTAACACAGTGCTTTTTACATTATAAACTAAGCACAAAAAGTAATGAAATTTGTGTTTGGTTGATTATTCCTTTGTTGAAACAATGCTTCTTAGCAATAAATCTTATATCGTTGAAAAGCTTGTTATTTTCCCTTTAAAACTGTGCCGCATTTGTAAGGAACATGCATGCCACTTCACCCTAATTTGACCTGACCTGGCTCTCAGTAGATTAGAGTGTTGCCTCTATGTAGGCAAGTCATTACAATGCAGCGACCTGAAACTTACCACCAAGAAGTAAAAAAAAAAGAAAGAAAGTCACAAAACATTCACAATTATCTGCCACCTTTCTCAAAAATACTGTGGCTGAGATAAAGTCATCTTTTACGTCCACTAGTCAGACATGTAGTCTGCTGATGTCACCTCTTTAGCTCCTCTCGCCCCTCTTAGAACTTCAGCCAAGTAGGTTCAATGAAAAAGGCTGAATGTGAGTGAGGCTATCCAATGTAAAGACACTTAGCTGAGAGGGTAGTACCATTTTGGATGCTGCAGAGGAGAGGATCTGATTTAGTCTTTGTTCTGATTAAACAATTTCCTCAGGTACTTTTATCATATGTTATGATGTGCCAACACGTGAGCTGTTCACACGCACAAGTGAGCTTTTAAAGGCCAAATATTTGACTAGGCAAGTAAGATGAGACGTCAAAACTAAGATAACTTGGAAAATCAAGCTAATAATCAAGCAGCAACAAAGTTAAAAATAAGAACAAGTTTCCCCTAACTTTTATGGATAAAGTGAGATCCTTGGCAAATCAAAGGGAATATTTTACAGTTCTGTAGGAATAAAACAGGAATATCATGCATTAATCACAACATGACTTCCAGTTTTTTAGACTCAAGTGTTTCACCAGAAAGGAGAGAGTTCATTGCTTGTAGGAACAAACAGTGTGATCTTTGTGACTTTACTATAAAGATATATCTATCTGGACATCGATCAAGTAGCTGTTAGTTATTTATTTCTAATAAGAAAATAACCTGTTTATGAAACAACTATAGCTCAGTTGTTGCCACGCTACAGACACAACAACCCAGTTCATAGATGTAAAACACAACCAGTATTATTCATTATTCAACTTACCAACTTGTATGTTTGTTACTTCAAAATGAAGAAAAGGGGAATTAATTGAAATAAACTCAGTCTCAACTTTATTATTTTTAAATATTATCTTCTCTCGATCAAATTATTTTTTGTTTTTGTTTTTTAAGCTAAGGTTTTATTTGAAATTCTGAAGAGTTTTGAAATGGGAGCACCAGATGCTCCTCACAGACATACATGCATTAGAAAAAAAAAATACCCAAAGTGAATGAAACAAGGAGCAGCTGCAGATTTACTGTTTCCAACAGGGAATTTTCTGGCCTCAGAGGGAAGCCAAGTAGAGCAGCAAGGTTCTCCCATGGGTTCTCGCAACTACAGTTACGTCAACCTTTGGTCTGTGTGTTATCCTTTCTTTCCCTTATTCGTCGAGCCTACATCTCTGTGGATCATTGAACCTACTCCATAGTTTCTATTTGTCTGGTTCTCAAGGCTAATAAACCTTACCTCCTGTCCTGTTCCTGACCATGCTTTATATCTCTGTCAAACACAATTTTGAAAATCAAATCATCTGTACACCCTCTCATTTTAGTGTTTTTTCCCTTCCTGTCTTTTCTTTCCATGAATCACTATCCCTAGTCTGTTTTCCTTATTTGTTTTGATCTTACACTTCCTGTTCTTGCGATTCAACCGACCAATTTCCCCTGCTATTATTTCATGGTCTCTTTTTTCATGTGATCCTTTTGTCCTACTATTTCCTAATTCCCCTCTTTTCTTCTTACATATAAAACATATTAGACATGAACAAATTTTTTTGTCCTTTTTTTGTGGCACAAACTCAGCGACTGAAAAAGCTACACACTCTACCCTGTCATACCTCTTTCTATTATTCCAATATTTGTTTTCATAAGCTGGGGTTTAATGAGCTTACTCTTAATACTGTGATCAGAATTAGTCAGTTCTGTTTTATCTTCACTGAAGCTTCTCTTTTTGTAATTCCCACAATCCCTCCCCCATTTATGCTTTCTTGTCATCCTTTTGGAACAGGACTCATGGCAAATAAAAAAAACAGTATTCCGGATCATGCACTTGCTATACGGAAACAAGGAAGAGAAGGATACCATGAGTGTGGGTGTTAATGATCTTTAGACCTTTCTGAGTATTGCTTTGTTGTCTGTGGGAGTGGGGATGTGTGCTCCAAATTGGCCATTGATTTTAGGCGTGTGGAGCCTTCAGACGCACACACATACACACACTTTTGGAGTCTGAGACGCTCTTTGAGCTTTAGCAGAGCTTGTCTCATCTTTCCTGTCTATCCTTTAAGCTGTGCTCCTCTTTCTCACTAAATGCATGGTGGGCTGCTGGACTGCCCTGGCAGCATGACAATAAGACTGGTGAGAGTCGGGCAGAAATATCCCTCTGTGCGGGGGTTTCAGGTCTCTAATACTAAACTCAGACCAATTACAGGTTTAACATTCATCGTGGTGTCAGCGTATCATTGTACATAACAGTGAATGTTTTAAAGTCCATGTACTGTTTTAGTTTTTCTTAGCTTCTTTTTTATGTTTAGCTTAAAGTAAGAGGTTTTAATGGATATTATAGAGCATTTTCACTTTAGATTCCATCATTATATCAAGATCGTTTCATCTATTTGCAACCAGTTTCCAACTAACTACTTAGATTGCTCTACTTCCTGTGGGCATGTATTAATGGCAGCAACCCAATACCCTCTGTATACAGTACATGAAGTTTTACAATGAAGAGGAGTGATGGCTCTTCTCAGATCTCTAGGGTCATAAAGTGAAAGAGTAGACTCATTACTGCATAGAACCTTTTAAAAAAGTAAAATAAAAAAGACTGATGAGGTGGAACATGCAACAGATGCTCTCATGTTACGTAAAACACTGGACTTCCAAATTTGTCAAAACAGATTTGTAACCAACAGGCAGAAACAGTAATGAACTACATAGTGTAGCTCAGAGAAACTGTCCCTCTTGTGCAGTCATCGTCTGGGCTCTTTTTAGAATCTGATTATGGAGTTACTTTCTTTTAGTGGCTTGATAATGTGTTTGAGGATGCTCAGCTGTACAGGAAAATGGGAGGGTAGTTAGGTATCTTCCTCACACTCTCATTCTCACCCTCCCCCACATTTCCCACAGGGGAGAGGAGCCTCGTCAAAGCTCTGTCATGAATTTTTAACAAGCCTCTTGGTCTACTCTCTGGAGAAGTGTGTGCAGATTTGCATGCGCATTTATATAATGTCAGTGTAAGGAAATACGCTTTTTTTAAAAAATCAACATTATATTTCTATACTATCCATTAGTTTCACAAATTGTGTAAAAAAAAAAAAGATGGGTCAGACACTAAACAACTGTTGCTTGTACTAAGTTTACTCATCTTTCTCATCACTGAAGTCAATACTAAGCCAGGAGAGAGAGCTGCTTATGGGTGATTGAGTTTACTCAATTTAATGAAATCTACTTAACTTTTTCAGCATTTATAAAATCTGTTATCACTCGCATTGTAACTTTTTTTCTTCCAAAAAAAACCAATAGCTCAGATTTTATTTTGAAGTGGGGTTTTCCAGAGTGGTTATGAACAATTAATATCCTGCCTGTTGTAGTTTTTAAATAAACTCCATTTGGAAAAAGAAAATTTAAGTGTGGCTGGTTTAACAGGTTAATAACTAGTCTGAGCAGGGTCAAGTAGTAGCTGTAGTACCTCTGGCAGGAGTATCATAATGTTTCTGTCAAATAGCCATGTAAAATCTTATTGGCAGTGATGTAAATAGTTATAATATGGGGAAACCCCGTTTTTCCCAGGGTTTACCTTCTAAGAGTACCAGCAAATTGTGAAAAAACAAATAAAAACACAAGAGCTGAACTGTTAGCAGCTACATACCACGCGGTGAGTTAGAAAGAAGAAATGCTGCGCTCTGGGTGGAGCATGAGCACAGATCATGAGTCGCATACTATACTGTATTTCTTTTTTTAAGGAACTGAATTACATTAATATATAAGTTACAAAATTAGTAAATTATATTGCCCTTAACACTTAGCTTGAAAAATCAATATAAAGCATGACAAAGAGAGAGGAAATTTGACTTTTCTTATTGTACTGAGTTTCTGTTTCTGTGATATTACGAGATTACAACTACTAGTAGTTAGGCTCCATAAAGAAATCTGTGAAAGACTGAGTCTGCAAACGATGAAATGCAACTTGCTGGGCTTTACTGTATTGTATTTGTCCATCATAAACGTATCTAAAAAACTTGAGATTAGATTTGTTTTATAGTGTCAGCTCTGCTTGGACTAGAAGGTACAAGCTCATCAGTACAAGTGGTAGCATTTCCAAAGTAACTTACTGCTAATTGGAATTTGAAGATGAGTTGTTTGAAGACAAAATAAATCTTATTTGTTCTTGGTCGCATTTGGACTTGCCATTAGCTTGTCACTCCAGTCAGGTATAAATTTTACTTCTCTATTCTGAGGCTGTTCAAAGAGTTATTTTCAACAGTTAAAGAGCTCATTATACTCCATCTGAAGCTGAACAGTCGATGCGCGGTCATATGGTTGTTTGACGTTTGTTTTTGCACACATCTTTCACAAACCCTAAGAACACAGCGCACAGATGTCTTGGGAAATCCCTCCCTCTGTACATCACTGCATGAGGTTTCTTACCGCTGGAGTTCATACTTTTACATTTTTATAATTGTCTGCTGATTGTGGAAGTGAGTAGCTGAAGAACAATGCAGCATTCGAGCACTTTCAGCATAAACAAACACTTCCCTCGAACTTCTGACCAATCACAATAAATTTATTGTTATTATTATTATTCATAAAGATTTTTTCTTCTTTCTGTTGCCATTTTATTTGTGCTTTGTACTTCTTATTGTATATAGAATTTCTTTATTTTTTTAAAGAAATTAATACATTTTATTAAAAAAAAAAAAATAAAATAAATAATGAATTCTTATGTGGAGGTGGGTGAGAAACTCCCCTGGCAAGTTGTGACAAGAAGGAGTGGAAGACTTAAAGACTCAAAGCTGCAAAGAAAATGACACAATTTTTGTCACACAATTGTGACAATTTAGGCATTTTGGATTGAACACTGTGGATAGTAATTCTTCATACTTTTTGTCTGCAAAACTCCTCTGTTAAATATCTGAAGTATAGGTTTAAATTGTAGAGTAGTAATGCTGAGTATTTGACTGACAAAATTCATTGCCACAAAACAATATATGGAACTTAATACAGAAATCAAGCCATTTTCTGCATGGTGTACATCAGGCACACTAATTTCCCAATCACTACTTGGTGTCATCCAGGGAGTGTGTGTGTTTGTTTATGGCCAGAGTGGGCTGTAAATTTAGCCAGTGACAGGTCTGGAACAGAGCCCAGAACCAGAGGCCAAAGAGATGGCACTGTTGATCAAGAATGGAACCGTTGCCGAAAGCAGACTCATGGTCAGAGACAGATATATTCCCATACCCACACCCAGAATAAAACACTGAGTGACACATACTTTAATCATCTAATCAAGAGTTGATATGCCACTTAAACTTACTTGCACGGGCCGAATGCAGATTATAAATAGCAATATTTATTGGTATTTGCTGTGTGCTGCTATGATTTATATCTGTGTTTTAGACAATCTGTTTGATTTAAGAGCATACCATTCCTTCACATTGTTGTTATTACCAAACAGTATAGGCCAGGGCCAAGTAAAGCTGTTATTCTGCAGATTTGCCTAGGTGAACACATCCACTGGTTTCATTTCTGTTTGTTGCTTCCTCTGCTGTTTGCCTTGGGGATATCACTGGTCTCATATTAAATTTTCATCTCAGTGTGCACAGTTTTATTATTAAAGCCAAATCTTGTATAATTGGAGGCAATTATGGTGAAATGACTTCACATATAAATATTATGATGCAGATTGCTGAACTCTTTTTTTTCACTGTGACTTGCTGTAATTTTAATTTCTTTTTTTTCCCTCCCAGTTTGTTTTTCTTCATCCTTCTTCTTCTTCAAAAAAAAAATAAGTCATTTTTTGAAAGCTCATTATAAAAACCTGCTGAAACTCTGTCAAGGTTTGTGCAGTTGGAGACAAATGTTACAATATGCATAGATGTTAGAATTTAAGCTTCAGACTGTCTGATGTTATAATATATATATACGTTTTGGATTCAAAAAAGTTATTTTAAGAAATGAAAATATGCATGAAGTTGGTGTAAGTTTGCATTGTTTGTAGTTTACTTTTGTACTTTTATTGCAGCCTCTCTTTTTTGTTTGAACATGTCTGCATGGAAAACAGAGTTAATCACATACATTTTACACTTCGTTAGTCAAAAGCATCTAATTTGAGCGACGCCATCTCACCTGGCAGTCCATTTGCTGTTGACCTTATCCAGTGATCTGGCCCTTTTTCGTCTTTGTTTCACAAGCTGTCTTAGTCACACTTGCAAACACACGCCTACACACATATGCACATTTGCCTATGTTCCAACCTTTTCAGTCTGACATTCTGATACTCAGTGTTGTGGCCTTTAGTGGAAAGAAAATGCTTGAAGACAGTAAAAGTCATGTGGTTTGAGCTGTGCAACTGAGATTATATTTTCTCTGTTTCTAAAAGGATCTTCTTTGCTGTTTTCGACTCTAATACACATTTTCTAAAATGAGTGATGCTGTGAAAGAAAACCGCACTCAAGGCAGTTTCTAATCTAAACTCCTGTCACATTTGTCTCCCTAGAAACTAGCCACAGCTGCTGAAGTATTCCAGATGGAGCACGTATGGAAAGACGAGTTTGAGGTAAAAAAATAGTCACTCAAAAACACAAATGTCTCTAGATTTACTTTTACTTCTATTGTTTGAATAGATGCAATCAGTTTGCAGATACCTGTCATAAACAGGGTTTACAGCTCCATTGCTAAATGAAGCTGTAATCACATCTTTATTGCCTAATTATGCTTCATCGCCCATCGTGCACCGTGTTATGACTCATTAAGTCTCCAAATTCAAGAGCTACAATAGTGAAAACTTTTGTTTTATGAAGGAGTAAATCGTGGTCAGTAAAGATGCACAGTTATTGTCTGCCGCCAAGGGCATATAGAGGCAATAATGTTTTTGCTAATTTCTGTAGCAATCTTGGATGTGTTTTATTGAAACTCTTGCAAAGTCATTATCGACACGTCTACAAATGATTATCTTTTAGGTTTAACTCTATTCAAGATGGCTGCCACAGCTAACTGGCATTAGCCAACAGACAAAAATATAGTTTTAGAGTTATTAAACTAAACCTTGGTTTATTTGAGAGACCTTTTCAACACATAATCTGAGCACTGACACATTTGTTAAAATCTTGCATGATCAGATTGCAAGTAATGTTATGTAGAGGGTTTGTCTAACACAGTGGTTCTCAATTCTGGTCCTCATTGCCCACTAGCCTGCATGTTTTTACTGTTTCCCATCTCTTCTGCAGGTCTAAAAGTTCTGCAGAAGCTTGTCAATCACTCATTCATTTAAATCAGGTGTCCCAAAGCAGGGAAATAACATGCAGGATAATGGGTCTTGGGGACCGGAATTGAGAACCACTGGTCTAACACAACTATAATATGTGGCATGTTCTCAGCTTGACTCTGGCATGAAAAGTGGCATTTGGTAAATAGTTCTTTAAAGAATGCCAGGTCTTTAATTTTTGATATGTTTGCCTGTCATGACTAACATTATTTCTTTATTGTCAGGAAAATAGTAGTAGTAGTAATACTCAGCATGTACTTGAAAAAACAGACTGTTATGACAAAACTGAATAAATACTAATATATATAGATTTTTTTATTTCTTTAAATTGATTTGTAACAACATAAACATATTATTGCGCGACACAAACAAATAACATTTGTATTGTTATTTTGTCTACAGGATAACGAAATTGCCTACTACAATTCAAAAGATAATGTAAGGGCTTTTTTCTTTTTATATGTATCATTAGTCTATTTGCACTGTTTCTACTTAAACTATTAGTAATGTACATAACTGAGTATCAAAATTTTGGGTTTGCGCCCCACCCCTATTCTTGAATGCCTTTTTCACTGCATCATCTTCCCTCATGTCCCTTATTTCTACTATTCACCACATTCACACATTTTTTTTTACCCTTTAATGCTATCATTGCCTCAGCTTTTTTTACTGCATTACCCCCCTCCTCTGCCTCTTCCTCGGGCTTTTCCTCCCATCTAGCTTCCTCTCTGCTGTCTTCCCTCCCATCCTCTCTCAGGTGAAGGGGTCCCTGCCATGTTTCTCCTCTAATTGACAGACGAGATGTATGAGCTGGCTACGCTGTTGCTTTATTAGGAAGCAAGTGTTTCACACTACCCCCCCCCCCCCCCCTTGCTTTCTCTCTCTCCTTCTCCGTCTCAGCACCTTGCTACCTCTATACCCAGATTCTTTCATATCTCATCATGCTTTTCACCTCATATCGCCCCGTCTCTGCTGTGCTCATTGATGTAAATTGGCAGAAGCGCAGCACGAGTTTGAAATCTCCATATAAAAGTGTCAATGTCTGCTGCTCCTCCTCCCAAGCGGTGATGATATAAAAGAAACAGGCGAGACGTCTTTCGGCAAACAGTTAAGAACGCCTCGTTTTAAAAGCGGGTATGAAAATTGCTGTAACCTTGTAATTATGTCTGAGAGGATTTGTTGAGGATGAGTAGTCAGCTTGTCAATAGGTCCTGTGTTTTTAGAATAACCATCAAACTGTATATTATAGGCTATGCTTTAGCAAATAAAATCAAGGAGCCTGGTTTAATATCCGGAACCTGCAGTCAAACCTATTGGATGCATCTTCATTTCTTTTTCTCAGCTGGATGCGAACGAGACAGAGGGAAGAAAATACAGGATTCGGCCAGACTTTAAAGAGGACCCATCATTTAAACGCCTGACAGATCACAACCACACGGCTGTCCACATTCCCACTGACATCTATGACGGCTGTGAGTATAGAGTCACACAAAAACTCATGTGGTAACTATGGAAACTGCTGACACATCAAGCCGTTATAAAATGTTGATACGACATTGTGCTTCTTGCAAACTGAGGATGTTCTCTAGGTTACTACTTTGTGGGTTCTTAGCCAAGTCATGAAAATAACCTCATTGCAATAAAAACTGATTTATGATGCATCTTCTTCAGATACAATATTTGATAATTCTGATATTGTTTTCTGAATATTTTAAACATTTGTCTTTTTAAAATGAAAACACCAACATTTTTTACAAAAACTTACATTCAAAAATAAGCACTAAACTATAAATCAAGTTAGTTAAATTACAATTTCCTTGCATATTGTAAATTAACAATTTCATCAGATTTAGAAACAAATCAATTGGCTTCTTTTATCACCAGTTACCAAGTATATATATATAATTCAGGCTTAATTGATGGATGTTGTAAGAAGAAATGTGAAATACAAATGCAGTTGTCACTGCTGTTCAGCGTTCTTCAGATTGCATTATAAACAAATTTAATTTAATCAGATTTTATGCATGTTATGCATGGTGTGCTCTTTTACTGAGATTTTAAAAATTAGAATCTTTTGGAGAAATAAATGGCAATACATCACCTTAGCTTACAGTATCACAATATAGTTTATCATATTGTGAACCCTGTCTTGTGATGTGTATCACATCACTACATCCTTACATGACACAATAACATGTGAACCAGACAACAGATATTATGACCACATGCTGTTGAAACAAACATTAACCATCTTTTATACATTCATATCCTCAGTCTTTAGTACCTTTGTTAAAATAATTTGACTAAAGGATTTAACATCACTGCAAAAGCACTTTATATAAAACAAAACAATAAAAATATATTTGTATTTTGTCTGCTATATCTTGGTAGTTTTTTTGGTGAACAGAGGAAGAGTTTTGTTCATGTTCAGGTAATAGTACTTCAGCTGCTAAAGATCAGTTATCATCCTTTCATTGAGAGAAACTAAATGTACCATATTTTCTGTGGCTGAGAGTTGTTTTTGTCTTTAAACTGCTGAAGTTTCAAAGCCTTTTTATTTAGCAGTGTTTTTTTAGGAAGGCCTTTCTGTCTAACTCTTAATATAAAAGTATGACTCATTATGTGTCCCTTACAGTGCCTTAATGTGATGCCTAAAACTGAAATTTGAAGAGGTGCATTTAAACACACTTTCATTTACACAGTGTAAAAGATGACATGCTTGATATAGCACATGCAACGTTTTGTACATTTTAATGTGTTTGTTTAAAGTTCAACTTGCACTGAAACGTTATGGAGATGGTTGACTACTTAATATCTGACTCAAGCCTTGCAAAAAGTCTTTCATTGAATAGACTGAAAACACTAAAATGACAGAAACGTAAAGCAATGCAAGTAATGCACTTCAGCAATTCGATTTTATATTGTATTTTTGTGACCGTGAATATGTTTTGGTAACTGGTAAAAATGTGAAAATGCTGAGATTGTTTTAGGGTGAGAGAGAAACATGAAGCCATGTATTCTGCATGTATGTGCATAAATTCAGCTCCTGTCCCTCTGGCTGCTTCAGGAAATGCTGGGATGAGGTTTTCCAAAGAATAAGGAAGTGAATAAATAATAGTTTTCCTGAATGTGAATTCATCTTCCCCTGAAAAGTATGAGTCTTCTCAGTTCTTCAATTCATGAGCAATAGTTAGCATCACTGTTTAAACGGACAAAATATGTATGTGGCTAAATACGGCCCAAACAATGATCCAGATTTATTTATTTAGATGCTTGCAGGAACTGTTTTGTTTAATTTTATAAAGTTTTCTGTAAAGTTTGGAGTGTGCTGCAATTTGTTTGATTTCTTTCCCACTGAGATATCATATTAACTTCAGGTCAGGAAAGTTAAACTACAAACCGGAAACATTCTGCTGTGGTGTTCATGGTGTGGTGTTCGTGCTTGTTGTCTGCTTGTAATAAAAGCAGATTTCTGATCATTTCATCACCACGTGCTGACATTTACCTTTAGTAGTTCAGAATAATTGGATTCTCTGGAGTTTCTCTGACATTAGCAGAGATCAAGCTGAATGTCAGTGATTTGAAGATGGTCTGCTGAATCTTACATCTAAATATAGCTGCCACAGTATATGTATTTTTTTCTTTTACAAATCTTTTTACACTTTAGTTACATGAGTCTGACTACAAGGTGGTTTAACCACCAGGCTGCAGCGTTGCTCGTTTAATTGTGCTTGTGTACTTTTACTGTTTTCATGTGAGACTAGATCTGTATGTGTTTGTGTCTAGATCAGGAGAGTTATTTGTGTGCAGTGGAATTTACGTCAGCAGTGATTTGGAGCGGCAGGAAGATGGAGGGACTTCCTCAGCATGGATTTTAGCCTGCTGTGGAACCGCCTGCATGGTTCCAAGGTTACACAGATGACTTGTTTGCTGACCCCAAATGCTCAGGAATAAGTGAGGGACAGTGATGGGGCTAGATATATGTCAGGTTATGTTATTGGTAAAAGTGCAAGTTTTCCGTAGTACCCAGTTGTACTTGCTGTGACTTTGTCATTTTCATGCCTTAGATACCTTTGTGACTAATGTCTGGGCTGGTTGCCATGACTTCACACCCACTTTTTCTCTCATGAATCCTGTCTGCTGGTAGCTGGTAATGAGTATGCATGGAAATTCTGAGGTTCTGAAATCCATGCTGCACTGAATTCTAATCTGAACAAGATGAAGTAACTTTATGTGTTTTTTTGTGTGTGCATGTGGGCATGTGGGAAACAGTCTCTGTCAATTCCAGTGAAAAGCCAGTTTTTGCAAGTTTGTTTTTAGACAGTGTTTTAGGATGGAGATAAGTGGGATGAGTTATATTCACATAACTTTAATTAAATGAACTAAATTAATATGACAACAAAAGTGTGTCTTTGACATTAGCACACGTGAACTTATATGTATTTTGTATTGCTGGGAGAAAAACAAATAAATGAATAAATAAATAAACTGAGGATACATACTGTGTATTTTGGTTAGGTTTCATCTTTTCCAATTTGAATGAATGAATGAATGAATGACTTTTTTATTTCAGACAATTAACAATTTGATCTTCACCATATAAATGTTCCGGAAATGGCCTTTGCTCAGGTGGAGAAAATTGGATATTTTTGATAAAGTGGGTGAGAAGTTAATGAAATCAGCATCAACAGGAGACACTCAAATAGAAAAAGAAAACAAATACATATACACATTTATACCTATGTACACCTATATACCTACCACCTATATTTTTAAATATAAATAATCATTTTAGTCACAGCTCAAGATAGGAAGGTGGTAATTGCACAAAAAAATAAACAATATATGGAGGAATTTGTCTGGGTCAAAATAACCTTAACCTCGCCTAAAAAACAATTGCCATTTTTTTAATTATAAATTTTATTTGTAGTCTTAACTCCAGACAGGAAGATTCTAGTTGCACCAAATTTAAAGTCAATACATTATATTTACATGTTCACAATAATTGTACTATTACTGGCACTTCATCTTTTAACATGCCAATTTGACAAATCACTGTTTTGCCAAACTCTGCCAATCGCGGTTAGGACAAATTCCTCCCACACATCAAGAATCTCACCCCCTATTAAATAATAAGATAAACACAACACCAACGGAGCATTAAAACATTACTGTACATACAGTTGCATTTGACAACGGCTGCAGTTTCACTCTTTCCTTTTTTCCTTTAGAAATCCTGTGCCTAATGAGTGAAACGGATTGTTAATTGCACCACACAAACCAAACGCTGCATGCCTTTTTGCAGTCTCTTCATAACAAAATGCACATGCACTCCTGGCAGGCTAGCCTTCATTAAATCTACCCTCGAGAGACCGGCACACAGATGAACAGTGTTTGCTTTGCAAATCAATGAGCGACGTCACACCACATACAGTATACAGTATATGTGTTTCAAACCTGCATCACTCCTGCATAGATACAACATCATACCACCATACCACTATCCTTCCTTATATGTAGAGAAAAAATATATTACATACAGAAGATATCATATAAACAGAAAAACAGACAGACAAAGCAAAGAAAAGATTAAGTTGGGGTAGCACATGTTGTACCTCCATCAATCATAGTCACAGTTATATGGCTCTAAACTGTCTGTGCCGTTACATCCATAATGGCTGTTGCCTCTTACAACATACACTATCAATCACACACATGTAATAATACACACAAAGAGACAAGGGCCATTGGGTGTTTTAAATATTAAATACTTTAAAAATGAAATACTGTTTAATTTTGGTCAGAGCACAGCCATAATATGTTCCTTAGTACCATTCTTTTTATTTATGACTAAATGCAGGCACTTGCTAGTGTGCTGAACAAATATTTGCTTATATGTCCTGCTGGGTGAACAGGCTGAGACCGAATGAGTCAGTGTGTGAATCCCAATGAATATGTTAATCTGGGATGACCACATGTCTTTGACTTCTTTCTACTGGGATTCTGTCTGATTCTTTCCAGTTTAATGGCAGAGAATGGATAATCTATCCTCTTAATTACAAAGGTGTGGAACATGTGCAATGCACTACAAGAAAAAATTTCAATATTTTAACGTCTCCTTTTTCGAGATTTCACAAAGTTAAATATACAAAATTTCTGCATTTCAAGCAGCCTTATCAGTGTGACTGATATGCAAACATATAAATAAAATACGCATCTCTAAATTTTAGACTTTGGCTATGAAACCCATATTCTTCTCAGACTTGACTGCCTTATGTTCAAGATGTTGCTTTTTGACATACAATATGTTTCTTTTCTGCTTGTTTCAATTTTCTTTGTTCTTTTTGTCAGCTACCATTGTACTGAATGAACTCAACTGGACAGAGGCACTGGAGGATGTTTTCAAAAAGAATAGAGAAGATGACCCCACACTTCTTTGGCAAGTGTTTGGCAGTGCTACAGGCTTGGCTCGATATTACCCAGGTACCCCCAAAAACAAAACAAAACAAAACCACAACGCTTTAACATTCAAAAAAGTGAGCTCTTAATATTGAAAGTGTGTGGGCTTCCTTTAATCAATATCAGGTCATTACTCATTGACACTTCATGTGACTATTTTATTAAACAGTTTGGGATTTTTCATCATAATTTTCATCAAATACATGAATTTGTCCATAATGTCTGTCGTGCATAGTTTTTCTATGTGATGGCACACACTCTGCTTTTTTCAGTCTAGTTATTTCTACAAATTAAATTTTCCATCATTCTTTGTAATACCTTTGCCGAGAAGATGTCTAAAACTGATTAGATTCAATTTTTCCACAAATGCCTTTTTCCTATTTATTTTTTTAACTTCTTAGCATGCATGACAGATTATCACATGCCCTTGTACTGACTTGTTGTTATGTCCCCTCCCTAATGGAATGCAGGTAGAAAACAAGCTCATCCCATGCTCTGCATACCTTATCTTGGATAAATATTTTATCCTTTTATTTTATTTTTTGTTGTTTTCCACTCCAGTATTTTTTTTTTCAATCATGGAATGTGTCACAGTGTAGATGTTGTGATAAATTTAGGAATCAATCCAACAAGCCAACTGTCGTTATAAAATGTGGCTTATCATGTCTGGCAGTGACTCACTGTTTAGTTGAATTTGGCACTGCATGTTGCCAGGTTTTGTTAATCTTGCAATAGAATGTGTCAGAAATGAGACCGAAATAAGCTTAAGTGATAATTAGCTAAATCTAATTAATAATAAAAAAATCTAATCATATACATGCTATCACCTTTTCTAGCCTCTCCTTGGATGGATGCTCGAAAGACTCCCAGTAAAATTGATCTGTATGATGTCCGCAGAAGACCGTGGTAAGAAACCTAGTATAAATACATACTGTTCAGGGTTTATTCAGTCAGAAGCAGACCTTTTACAGGCCTTGTGTCTTGTGATTGTTTAATTAGTGGGATTGGAGTTTATAACAGGAAAAAAAAAAGAAAGTGAGAAAAAAATAGGACTTTTATTTAGGGCCCAGTGCAAAATTCAGTTCAAATAATTCATGAAAAATGCATTTTAAAACTATTAATGCAGTGCTTTCAAACCAGTGGCCCACGGGCTGCATCCAGCCCATGGGTTAAATCCATCCATCCCACCAACGAATTCATTTATTTTAAAAATAGATTTTAAATCAGTTGTAAATTTTAAATTTATGGTTCAATGCAACAACATTAATTTAAAAGGTTAAAAAAAATACTTGTTTTACATGTTTCCCCTACCGTTATTAGGCACAAATATTCTTTTTATTACCTTTAGGACAAAATTCTTACCTGCCAGTCCTGAAATAATACAATAAATACAAGTTTTGCATTTGTAAACCACCGTAAAAACCCTTGACTTTCAACAAGCTTTCTGTTGTTCAGAGAGCGAGAGATCAAAGATCACAGCTCAGGATTTTTTGTTTGTTTTTTTTTGTTTTTTTTATGAAGGTACATTCAAGGAGCTGCCTCACCCAAAGACATGTTAATCCTTGTGGATGCGTGAGTGCAGCTTTTGTTTTCTAGATTTGCCACATCGGATTGGAAGCACAAGTAGTAAAGTCAAAACTCATCTTATATTTTTTCTTTTCTTTTTTTAAGAAGTGGGAGTGTGTCTGGTTTAACCCTCAAACTGATTCGAACATCTGTCAGTGAGATGCTGGAGACTCTGTCTGATGACGACTATGTCAATGTTGTTTTCGTGAGTATGAATAAACCTCCCAGTTAATGAAAGGAAAGATATTTTTTATTTGAGACCACCAGGTGGATTCTTGTCTGAGTCAAAGAATGAAAGATGGATTTATTTTACTGTCAGATAACACACACACAACAACACATGCTCCAGCAGACATACAGTATGCATACAGGAGAGGCAAAGAGATAGAGGACAAGTAATGAAATATGGATTTTTTTCAGGTCTGGCCACCCTGAAACAGATCTTTAATGAAATACCCACTGCTCTATTTGGTGCTAGAGATTAAAACTCTGCTCTGTGTGCCCCCAACCCTCCTCCTGTGCCACAAATAGAGACACAACTGTGGATGAACATTCCCATTGCTCCTAAAGAAATTAAAGTCTGGGTTCATGACTCTAGTGAACCCAGGGAGCAGCCATCCATCACTCTCTTTATCTTTCCAACGTTTGTCCCTTTTATCATTAGGAAATGCAATTTCATCAAGGTTTTCACCATATTTGTTCATTCATCTCTTTTTTCCTCCCCCAATACCTGAGCTTTCCTTCCATCATTTTCAGTTTCTTTCTCTTCATTTCCATTTTTCTCACTCACCCATCACTCACGATGTCCTCCCTCTACATTTCCCCATCAACTTTTTGTGATTACACTCAGAAGGACCTAATCAGGAGATTAGTTGACGTGTAGGCGGGTACCTGTGGAGATGTTTATTGAGATGGGTTTTTATAAAGATCGAAGCTGTCTGCTGTTGTATCGCACAAAGACAACTATTCAGGCTCTGTCGCCTCTCCATGGGGACCCTTTGTCTTCGACACAATGTATTCTGTTTCATGGTGGACTTGTGATTCTACAAAGATGTGCAATTATCAGAAACTGATGGAGAGCAATGTGTGCCTGTGTCTGTGTGAATATGTGTGTGCGTTTCCCAGAAAGTCAGACTGACTAAAAGGATTTAGTTTACAAAGCAAAATGCAATTCAGTGTTGTAAAATTTAGAATGTTATTTATTTATTTTGTGTATGTGTGTCTTTGCTTTAAACCAATTTTTTTTTCTTTTTTTACTATTTAACAGCTTATAATAAAGTCTGTGAGATGGGCCAATTTTTGAAAGATATCAATGTGAAAATAAACTCATAGAGAATGGAGCAAAATGTTGGCCACAAAAATCTCTAACAATTCAGAGCAACATGGGCAGCAAATTAAGAGTTAGTAGTCCTGCAGTATTTGAGCTGATTCATCTCCATCTCTCCATCTTCTGATGCTTATCTGGAGTCAGATCACAGAGGCAGCAGGTCCAGGAGAGAAATCCAGACATCCCTCTCCTCAGCAATACTTTCCAGATCATCTTTGGGGGACCCCCAAGGTATTCCCAGGCCAGAGAGGATCCATAATCCCTCTAGTGAGTTCTGGGTCTGCCCCAGGGCCTCCTACCAGTGGGATATGCCTGGAATACCTCTGAAGGGTGGGCATCCTAATCAGATGCCTGAACCACCTCAACTGACTCATTTTGATTTGGAGGAGCAGTGGCTCTACTCCAAGCTTCCCCTGGATGATGCTGCACCTCACTGTGTCTCTAAGGCTGAGCCCGGCCACCCTACGAAGGAGGCTCATTTTGCCCGATTGTTTCCAGGATCTAGTTCTTTCGGACATGATTCATGCCTCATGACTATAGGAGAGGGCTGGATCTTAGACCAGTAAAGCGAGAGCTTTGCCTTTCAGCTCAGCTCTTTCTTCACCATAACTGACCAAAGCAACGCCCATCAGAAATGGGACTGAACTGCCATCCTTCCTCTTCATAATATCACTTGCATTAGTAGTCAGGATTTTTGCCCATGCTAGAACATGATTGACCATCATGCTTGTTGTCTCACTCTGTCTTTCCTTTAACATTGACTGCGCTCATTCGTACACATGTAGACAGAGTGGCGTGTGTTGGAGCCTGAGGTTGTTACCTGTCACTGAATCACAGCTCTGATATCACCCATAAATCATTAACCTCATTACCAGTAGCCCAGGGACTAAGCTAGTATTTGATAATGGAGGATGTTCACATTGTTCCCTAACAGCTGGAGAGGTTAGAAGATTGCTGATGTCTGCCTTTTTGTCTCCTTCACCTCTATTTTTCTCACTCTTTCTATTGTTTTCACACTTGTGTTCTTGTTTTCCTCAAACTCCATCACCTCACTGAAATTCTGTCACTTTTATCATGCCATGTTAGTCAGTGTCAGCATTGTTGGCCAGTGTCACTCTGGTGAACAAGCCCAAGTACTAAAGCCGAACTGCAGAGAGTCCGGCAGGATTAGAGTTTCAAGATTAGCCTTCTTTCCTGAGTCATCACTAATCCTTACATAAATCCAGGACAATAGCACACGCATATGAGTGCTGCTGTAATAGGATCACAGAGGACAGTGTAATTTGGAATAAGTTGTATCACATTTATATTTAAAGCTTGGACTTACAAAGCAAAAAGTAGCTTTTTTTTCCCAAAATCTGTACACCACTTTTCTTCTTTTTGACATAATTAGCTTAACTAGTAAAATGCATCCATCTAACCATTAGATGACAAATGAAAAACATGAGCTCATTAAAAGAGATTTTTAATGTTTTTTAATGTTCTTGTTTTTGAATCTGCTTTTTGTGTTATTTTAATCCTGGTCTCACCTTATTCACTTTTTGGTTTGATATATTATAGGCTAGAAAATCTATCTATGATAGCTGTGGCCAATTATATTAGCATCTGTTGTGCTTACATTTATGTTATGCCACGTATTTCTTTTTGTTTTGTTTGTTTAAACTAAATGGTTTTTAGCTCAGAAGAGAGATGTACTGTTTGTCTGATGTTGTCACTCTCAAAGGATTTTCAGTCCCAGCCAGGCACACACTGCTAAACAGTCAAGGCTTGTTTTGCCTGTTGTTCATGTAGATCAGTGTTATCAGCCTCCCCATTGGACAACTCACATGGACACATTGATCAGTTAAAATCAATGAGGCACTCTGTTGTTTTAGAACAGCTGGTTTACTTACATTTATGTTCCATGTCCTTTATTTTAATGCCCGTTTATTCTTTACATTGTCCTTTCATCATTACTACATGCAAATTGGAGCTTTTTGTAAAGATTTTGTTTCGCTTCAGTTTGAAGCTAATATTTTGATGATAAAATACAGTCTATTTAACTTGGAGCACTGTTTCACTATTTAGTTACCAAATTACATATTGTACATACATGTGCTGCAAGGTTAAAATAAAGAGGTCCCACTTTTATAAAAGGACGGTGCTACAGCCTATCCTCGTTTTTATATAGCAGAATTTTGTTTCCATGGGTACCACATCGTTGAGTTCCAAGGATGTGAAGCAATTAGTGGGGCTTGATGAATGTGTCTGTTTACCACTGCCTGATAACAGCCAAGGCCAGGTGGGAGTGTTTCTATGTGTATTTATATATGTGTGTGTGTATGTGTGTGTGCATTAATATGTGTCCATGTGGCATTCATATTTGTTACGCATGCACAGATGCTTTAATCATATGAATAATTTTCAGGTCATAACTTCCTGCTTCTGTTTCCCAGTTTAACACCAGGGTGAAGAACACAGCGTGTTTCGACCATCTGGTTCAAGCCAATGTGAGGAACAAAAAGCTGCTAAAAGACGCTGTACAGAACATCACAGCCAAAGGGATTACAAACTACACAAAAGGATTTGAGTTCGCTTTTGAGCAGCTCAATGCGGTGAGAAAAATGTTTCGTTTTTGTCTCACTTCAACGTGATTGAAAGCTCAAGGTTTAAATCACGTTTTGAGTGAATGTTGCCGGTAATGTCTCTATAATTTAAAATCTTTAAGTTGTTGTCTTTGCTGCTATCTGCTGGTTGATTGTGTTACTGCTATTGTCCTGTTTGACAGAAACAATCAGATAGACGATTAAAGCCTTTTAAAAGTACTTTTCTGAGTATAAAACCTTAATTCTTAGCTCTGAATTCACAACATCCAGTTGTATGTCTGGGCAAAGCAAAAACAATGACAAAAAAAGAGAAAAACTTAAAATCTGGAAAATCTTCTAGTGCATGCCTGTTATGCAAAAACATTCATTTTATTGTTTTTCATTAGAAAAAAAATGCTTGTGGTCTTCAAATCCCTCTGTTTTTTGTGCAGTAATGCAATATTTCTTAAAACCTTGTCTGTTTCCTTTGACTAGACTAATATAAGCCGGGCCAACTGCAATAAGATCATCATGCTGTTTACGGATGGGGGAGAGGAAAGAGCTCAGTTTGTACTGGAGAAATACAACACTGACAAAAAGGTACATTCATTAGGTGACACTCACGTGCACATAATTTTGTTTGATGGTATGCATGAGAGCCCAAATGCAAGTTGACAGGTAGGCAGGAGGAAGACGAGGAGCAAATAAATCTTTATTAGCTAAAGCAAAACTAGAAGCGCTGCAAGGCAAGGAATCATAAAAAACAAAAGCCTGTAAGTGAATAAAAGGAAACAAGTCCGACATGACAATAAACAGCAGAGAGGAAAAAAATAAACTACACACCTCTACAAACCATGTCATCCAGATGTTTTTCCGTTGATAGATAGCTGTACTTTATTTTCTTCAAGTTTACTTTAAGTCAAATCATGAAAACTACTCTCATTTTTACATTTCTTACTAAACAAAATTAAACAATTTTGTTAAAATGTAAGGATTTACATTATGTGAATCATTTTTGTCCCAAAAAAGGAAGTCATTTTATAAAGAAAAGGTTCACTGAAACACACACAAGCTATCCAAACCACGTGCATGTAAACACTTATTCTGATCAAGTTTGTTTGTGTACGTGCACCCTATGACAGCCTGACGTATTTCCACCCGGTTAGATGGAAATATGTCGGAAAAGGAACAATGGTTGGTTATCAATACATTTCTATTAAAAAACTTTGAAAGAGCTTAAAATGATCTAACACCTCGATGACTGAAAGTGTAGGAACACGGAGTGCAGTAATGTCTCCACCGTTGTTAAAACCTGGAGCAGGTCCATTCCGAGCACTCATAAGACACAAGTACAACTTCTTCTTCTGTGTTTTTTTTAGGGAAAGTTTACAACCCTGTGGTTGTAAACCACAGAAGAAGTTGTGCTTGTGTCTTATGCACATGTCAGTACTTCTATTCTAAATAAAAGCCTGCATGTAAATACTCATCATAATCAGAATAATTATTTTTGTGCCTATATAAACAATACATTTAGATTGTTTAATCTAGATAGATTTTAATCCAATCAAATAATTTTGCATATGTAAACAGAGCTACTGATCCTCACCAACGTTTAAACTGCCATCTTTACCTATCCTGCCGCCCAAACTGCTCGAGCTTGTCGGAGCAAACACACAGGAGCTGTAAAGGGTGTGTTTTGGTGTCTGCCGCCAGAATTCTCACTAATTCGGGCGCATCAGATGCTTCATCAGATTGAGATCTACCGTTTGTATTCTTGCTTCACACTTGGGGCTCTTCACCATGCTCCTCAAACTAGTTTTTGTGTTTGGCCAATCAGTTTTAGTTAGTTAGTTTGCAAAAAGTTAAACATCTACACAAATGACAGAAGTTATTGTTTACCTGCAGAATTTTGTGTTGCTTTCTAAATGCTTTTCATCATACTTGTCAGTAGTTTGTGTGCTAATTTTTTTTAAAAAGCAGTCCTTATGAATCAGTACGTGTGAATGATAAATGTATTATTTTTTTCTCTTTTTTATGTTCCAGGTCAGAATCTTTACATTTTCCGTAGGACAACACAACTATGATAAAGGACCCATTCAGTGGATGGCCTGCTCCAATAAAGGTTTTCTTATTGTTGTCTGTTTTTAATAATTCTATACTTAAACAATATCTCCTTACATTACTATCAAATCTTAATAAGTGATTTCAGAAAGATTATTTTTTTTTTACTTTTGTACAAAAAAAACACATTAAAGACTGTTAACATTATGAATATTTTAGGATGTTGACATGGTTAAACAGAGGAGTTTGTTTGTGATTGCAAAAAGTCTTGGTAAAATTTTGTAGACTTTAGCAGCTCAGACAAGAATGACTGCCTAAAAACCATTTTCTGGATAACAAAGGAGGAGTGAAACATTCATATGTAAATCCAAAAGAAAATAGTGTCAAACCCAATTAAAAAACGTCTGTTGTGTAAAATGTCTTATTGCATTTGATACAAGTTTGCAAACTGAATCTTCTTATTTAAGCGTGATCATTTTCCCAGGTTACTTCTATGAGATTCCCTCTATTGGAGCCATCAGGATAAACACACAGGTGATATATTTTTTTCCCCTACATTGATCAGGAGTTTGAAAAAAAATGCTTAAATAGAATCCAGAAAATTAATTATTGTTACTTTATATGTGTATTTTAGGAATACCTAGATGTTTTGGGAAGACCCATGGTTCTAGCAGATAAGAAGGCCAAACAAGTTCAGTGGACAAATGTGTACCTTGATGCTCTGGTATGACATCATTTTTGTAAAACATTAAAAGAAAAAAGAGAAAAACATTTTTTAGGCATGTTTCGTATATTGTTTGACTTTGAATCAGGAACTGGGCCTGGTCATCACTGGAACACTGCCAGTGTTCAACAGAACCAAGACCACTGATGACAGGAATGGCGCGGTAAAGCCTATTAACACATGATTATTAGTGTTATCATGATGTTCTGCCTCATCTTTTCTCTTCTCTCCATCAGCATCAGAATCAGTTGATTCTTGGCGTAATGGGGATTGATGTGTCTCTTAATGACATCAAGAAGCTGACGCCACGGTTCACAGTGAGTTTAACACTCCTACAATATATGTGATCACGTGTACACAGACAAAAACATCTGTCCAGGTCATTTTGTTAACCTGCTTTACATGAACAAAGCATGGGACTATTGTTATGTCATACATTCATTTTCTGTATAGGATTAATTCTGTGATCTTTTTAAATTTATCAATACTAGAACATTTAATAACTTTTAAATGTGAAAAGTCACACAACAAGCAAGTTCCACACAATCAAGTTATGCTAAAAATTCACATCTTTAACCTTTCTGCTTAAAATTTACGTTATTTATACAGTCTACCACATCATGATGCCATCGCAGTCTCATCAGCATTAATGTTTTCTGTTTGATACATTTTTTTCCCACTTCTTTGTTCACCTCAACACCAGATTGGTCCGAATGGCTACTACTTTGCCATTGATCCGAATGGATATGTCCTCCTGCATCCCAATCTTCAGCCAAAGGTACAACATCTGGGTTCATGCATGACTATGTATGAATCAGCATATAAATGTGTTGGTGGATTAAATTAAATTCTGACTATTCTACATAGTTTCACTGTAGCTGGTTGAAGTCAGTGAATAGTAATCTGCCTGGCAGATGGCAAAGGCCCTTTTCAAACTCTTCCGTGTGCCGCCGCCTAATCAATCTTCATAAAAAAAAACTATTCTCCAGTTAGAATATGAATATGATATAATCAGCCCTTAGACATTGGCTGGAAGGTCACTTCTAGCATATGGGACTGCATAGATATGAGGAGCTGGCACTGATCTGGCATACATGTTTGAGAATAAGGGATAACACGAAACTCAGCAGCACATTCTAGATGGAATTAGTTCTAAAGTTTCATAGCATGCCTGAGACTCAAATTTAATCTGTTTTGTTTTTCATCCTTGTTTAGAGGATAAATAGAGGTTTAGAGGACAATAAATACATTACTATGTTTGGTCACCAATGTCTTTTTACATATATATGTATATATATATATAATAATTCTCTTCTCACCCACCGCGGGTGGTCTCTCTCTGAGCTCGGGTCCTCTACCAGAGGCCTGGGAGCTTGAGGGTT
>JARVJO010000002.1:15003894-15059099 GCA_031762555.1 Cynodonichthys magdalenae | reverse complement strand
GCTGTGAAGTAGTGAACTGCAGTTTAACATCCAGTTTTTGAAGATGTCTGTCCTGGCCTTTTTTTTTTTAAGGACCTGAGTAGTTTCACAATTTGTCAAAGAAATGCATCTGGACTTCTACTCACCGACACATATTAAGACGTGACCCAGTAAAAATTAGCCGTGACCCCACAAGAGGTTCCAGCCCTCTTCTTCAGTAAATCCCACTGCAGCTCACCCGACTTCAGCCCCGAGGCGAGCTGGCACTGACAGGCTGCATGGGGCCATGTGTTGCCCAGAACTTCACAACGGCCCCTCCACTGATCTGAAACTGTGGACCACACACACTTCACGACAGTTATGGATCAAATTATTCTTTTTTTTTTTTTGTTCTTACTTTAATGCTTTTTATTGATGTGGTGATTTATATGCTGTCAGTTCCCATTAGTGTAGGTCTGCAACTCTATGCACTGGAAAATAACATAAAAATGAAGTGACTTTTATAATCAGGGATGAAGACTGTCCTTTAAATTGTAAACAAGGAAGAAAATAAGTCGGAAGAGGTGTCAAGTTTATTATGACACCTTGACAAGCATTGTGTTTAAAGGCCTCAGGCTTTACTGATAAGATCTAACTATTACTTATCTAGTTCCTTAGAAGTAGATATATTTGTCCTTTCTTGCCCTCTCACCATATTTACATTCGACCTGAAAGATTTTGATCTGGAATGAGATGTGCATGTAACTAGGACTATAATGACCACTGCCAAAACAATCCCACACATTTAACACCAACATTTATGTCTGCACATTTTTTTTCACAATTTTCTTAGAAAAGGATACAAAACAGGAAGCTAAAGCTCAGTAATAAGTATGCTGTCACTTTCCATGAGGTGAGACATTTATTTAGCACAGAAAGTTTAAAAAAAATCTGTTCGGTAGATTGTTTTTTTGTTGTAACAATACTTTTTGGCAATAAATCTTATAGTGGGCACCTGATTGTCAGCACCTGGGTGTACCAGGAGCTCAAAAGAAGTATTATTAACAACAGTGAAATGAACTGTTTGGCAGAGAAGATTTTGCAAAAATTTCATGTGTGCAACCCACGTACTGGACTTTACATCCCACTAATGCATGTTCCTTACAAATGTGGCACCATTTAAAAGGAAAATAAACAGGCTTTCCAACTGTATAAGGCTTGTTGCCAAGAAGCATTGTTACAACAAAGAAATAATCTGCCAAACACAAATTTCCTTAAGTTTAGATGTGCTAATACCTGTAGGTTTTGCTTTACCGTTTTTCTACTTCGTAGCCCTGTAGATATAGTCGTAGGTGCTTTAGCTAACTATCACTTCTATCAGGAGATATTATTAATTTGCAGTCATGTCTAAAGCACACAGAAGTGAAGTGATAATGCTGATTCATGCTTGTATGTGATACATTTGTGAGTAGTAGTGTAGAGAGCTTCATAATTACTCATTAACCTAATGCTTTTGAATTTGTGATTAAATTAACTCTGCAGAAATTGTGCTGTAGTATCCTCTATACCAAATGATGCAGTTTTTGTCTTAGTCATCAGATGATAATATGTTGAACTTTTGTCATCATTAGGTAATTTAACAAGAATATTAGATGTTGTAAAAAACACTGTCATATGTATGAATCATCAGTTTTAGTTTTGCTCCAAAATGCTATTATCTATACATTTTTTCTTCCTTTATTTCACATTTACAGTCTATGTAGCACTCGGGTGTTTAAAACCACACAAATTCATGGTATTATTTTGAAATTCTGGTGTGTTTATGCCAATAATGTTATATAAAAACTTTCAGGAGTCCATATCAAATTATTCGACAGAGTAATATGACCTTAGGGTTACCTGATGCGGTAACGAGGCACCATCAGGATGATCTCATTTTATTGTTGCATTGCAGCAAACTGTTTTCTCATCAGCCCTGAGGCACATTCTCACTGAATCAGCCAAATGCCATAATGAGGAATACTGAGCGTGACCTTGATGTTTAGCATGAAATATTACAGCCAAACTTTCTGTCTTGCTTCAGTGTTTTTTATTTTCATCTCAAACCTTCACCCCAACTCACTAAATCATTTGCTGAATATACAGTGCAGCAGTTTTTGAAGTTTTTTTCTTCTTTTTCATGTTTTTCTGCTTTGACACCACCCCTCCTTTAAATTTCTTATTGAATCTCCCAGTGTCCCCCTTTTTTTCTCGCATCATGCCTCAGTGTGTAAATGATGTTTCATTTTGTTCCAGCCTGTGTTGAACCTCCCTCTTGATCTTTTATTCTTTCTTTTCTAATTTTCATGTTGAGCTGCTTTATCTTCATCATCTTCCTTTTGCTGCTTCATTATTTCACTTACCATCTCATGTAAGAGACTTCATCTATGCCTTTAACAGAACATGATTGTTTATTAATAGCTTTTTATGTCAGTTTATTGCTTTGTTCGTCACATTTTTATTATGTAAAACTTGAGTTCTCCTATTGCAATGGCTAGTTATTCACTTGTCCACCCCCTAAATATATATTTTAAGACAAAATGCATATTCTTTTACCAAATCTCACAAGATACCTCTTTAACAATATTCTTTTAGCACATCATGCAGCATTTTAAGTTTGAAAATGCTGTGGAGGGCTAGGATCAGATTCCACGTCCTCTTCTTTTATAGAGAAAGTCCAGATTTCTGCTACTATTTTATATCACCATAAAGCAGCTCAGATGTATAGAGTTTTTAAGAGAGGACATTCATAGAGTTCAGTGTCACTTTGTATCAAATCAGATTCAGCTGTGTCTGGTGTCAGATGTAGTGTCAAAGTGCTGCCATATGGCACATGGCCTTTGCTTTTCATGTCCTGGTTTTGATTAGGTTTAAGTGTTGGGGGAAGCTATTGTCACTGCTTCTGAATAGAATACAGAACATTCTGTCACAAATAAATATATATAGGTATATATGCTGTTAACATGTGGATAAATGACTGGACTTAACACCTGAAACTAATAAACCCTATGTTAGCATAGCTTTTCTATTGAAATCTGAGGTTTTCTCAAAAAGCACTAAAAATATTAACTGATTCAAAGAATACGTTTTGATATCCCAGAATTATTAAAATTACAAAATCTATTTTTAAATTTAAATACTGATAAATGTGTTGCCTTTTTCAGAAATCAGATTATTTACATTTCAATGTTTCTTCAAAGCAACAAAAATTAAAACTTACTGTGTTTTTGTGACAAGCTGCAGTTACAAAGTGCCTGGAATAAATTGAACATGTTTCTTTACCAATTTATCTGTAAATAAATAAAAATAATAAGAAATTAGAGAATTTTTCAAGTTTAGGTGTCCTTTAATGTCAGTGACATTCAGGGGTCAGTATTTAAATTAAAAATAATTTTAGAGAGTCTGGAGAACGATTTTTTTAAGACCAATTGGAAAACTTTCAAGAAAGTTTGGTTTGTTAGAAGAAAAATCTAATGAAAAGTACAGGAATACAGGAATTGTATCTGTTTCTCTCAACAGTTTTATTTGTGTGCAGTTTTCTGTAATTATGACTTATTTCGGATATGAATATTGTGCCTTTACAGAATCCTAAATTCCAGGAGCCTGTTACTCTGGATTTCCTTGATGCGGAGCTGGAGAATGACATAAAAGTGGGGGTAAAGTCCAGATAAACAAATCAACCACAAAATGGAATTGAATTTTGGGGCACAGTGCCAACAAATGAGGCAGTATGGTCACAGTATTCTGTTTGGTTGTTTTCTTTGTTTCTTTATGCAGATTAGGAAAAATATGATTGATGGAGAGACGGGAGAACAGACCATTGACACTTTAGTGAAAACTCAAGATGAGGTAAAAATAATTATTATACATAGTATCACAAAATTTTTACCTATGATCCATCCATACATCCATTTTCTTTATTTACCCTCTTCTCTTTCCTGGGTTGTGTGGAGCTGATGCCTAACTCCAGCAGTCACTATGTGATAAATTTTACTTAAATTTGTGCTTGATTTTCTTCAGAGATACATAGACAGAGGAGTCAGGACATACACATGGGCGCCAGTCAATGGGACAGACTACAGGTGAGACCTATATTATTCTATTGAAGGTTTTTTTAAGTTTACTTTACTGAATGCTAAAAGTACTTCTGTTGATGCAAACAATTTCAGCTACACCAGGCAATCATTATTTCTAATCATTTTATTTTTCTTACTATTTAAAATTTACAGTTTTTCATTTTGCTGACTATGCACAATGTTCTCTGTAGTCTGTTAACTTTGATTAGATTTTTTTAAATTAAATAAATGCAAACACATCTACAGAGTTTAATTGTCATCTTTTTTTGTCTGCAGCCTGGCTCTAGTTTTACCAAAATACAGTGAACACTTCATTCAGGCACAACTGGGGGACGGTATAAAACAAGCCATATGTAAGTATTTATGCATCCAGACATGCAGAACAATGAGATGTAATTTTGTTGATCTGTCACATCCAACTTACATTCATTCTTTGAATTGTAGCCTTAAGTATCTCCACTTGCTTTGGATTATGCTCTGTTATCTGCAACCACAGCCACTCCTTTGTATTTTGCAGCTCAGATCAGTGAAGCCCCACTGTGCTGTTCTTTTTGTAGTGTAACCCACTGGTCAGTTGATCTTTACTCCCACTCAATCTATCCAACAGCCTTTAGCACTGATATACCCAGCCCAAATATTACATCGTTTGATCTTGTTTCAATTTGACACGACTATTTCGTTTTATTCCCTTCATCTGGTTCTCTGGCTTAAAAAAAGAGAAAATCTTTCCAGTTTTATGATTCTTGTCTCTGTTATTAAATGGATTTTTATTTAAATCATCCATGCATAACAATATGAAATATAGTTTAAATCCATTTATTCTTGCACTAATGTATTTACGCCTGAGTTTCCTTCTTTAATTTAAATCTTAGGATGAGATGTCATAAATTACCATCCAAATATTGTTTTAAGAGGACAGCTTTTTCGCATAGGTATATTCTGTGTATTAAATTGTTTGTGCAAGTCTTGTATTATTATTTATTCTGATAAAAGTTTTCTTTTTCTTTTATTTAAAAAAATGAATTTCCACAGCTTCTTCTTGGGGCAAGTATTCACTGTTATTCTTTTTTCTTTTGACTGTTTTGCTCCCCACCGCATCAGCATGTTGCATGTTTGTAATATACATACCACACACACTGTAAAATTACTATTTTATTACAATTTTTTTAATCTTAATTTACAATTTCCATGTAATTAAAATGCTTTCATTGTGGGAAAACAAAACATATATATATATATATATATATATATATATTAGGAGAACATGGCTGTTGATTTTTAGGTTAAGAAAATAGTGTATATTTAAAGCCACAAATCTTATGTCATATCACCAGTTCTAACTGCTTTTATGACCTTAATAAGGCCTTAACAAGCTAAAATAAATATCTCACAGAAAACAGAAAAAATGGTTAGTTTGGCCAGGTTTGTTGAAAATTTTAGTTCAACTTTTCCATCCTGCCTTTTGAAGATGAAATCATCTTCTGCTCACTGGACCCACATCGGCAAAAGCTGATCAAACTAGCGTATTTTGATTTAAGGGCTGGATGGTTCTTTGTATGACTGTTGATCTTTGCTTTTATCAAATAATATGAGTTAGGGGGAAAAAGCATGTTGTCATCTTGCTGTATAGTGGAATTTTCATAACTTTGATGTGACGCCACAGAGTATAAACAACTAGCGGTGCAGTTATTCTATCAAATGAGATTTTGAGTGACTATTTCAGCCTGTATTTCACTACTCCTCTGCTGAGTCTGTCACTGTGCCATAAACGCTGTCAGCACATTTACAGGCCTGTTAAAGAAAGCAACACACCATGCCTTACTGCTGCAGACTACTCTGATGGGGGGTTTGGGACTCTAAAGTTCCCTGCTCAGCCATATAAAGTTTCACATTGGAGCCAGACCACCTAAACCCCAATCTATCTTATCACTTTCATACAGTAGGTGGTTTCTGCAGCCACTTGTTCTCCGGTAAGGGTTTCTCACCAAGGGTGTCTTTATTGAGTATATGTTTGTCATGTGATTTGAAGAATGTTGTATTTATTGAGTAAATGACCCAGTACTTACGTTGAAACGATGCTGACAGATAAGCAAAAAGCAGAAAAATGTAAAATGGTGTTGAAAGGCATTAGACTGAGCCACCCTGCCCAGTTTATAGAGACAATGACAATGAATCAGCTTGTTATATTTTATGTGGCAGACGTCACTTTATCCTACAGATTTCCAAGACCCCAAAGGAAACTCAGTGCTCAGTAATTGCTTTCACAGACTGCGCCACATGAGTCAATATATTTTAAAGGAACGGTCCAAAAAAGTATTTATTTTAAGAAACCAGTGAATGATGGCTATTGATGCCTTGGTATTCTTATCTCATAAATGACATGACAGGCATGTCATTTATGAGATAAGAATACCAAGATGGTATTTTAAATGAAGTCAGGAGAAGGAGAGCTTTGGAGGAAAAATTCAGTAAAACTACCAAGCTTTTGAGGTTTTGTCATTTTACATGATCCCTCTCCCTTGTCTGTTTTCCATAATGCTATGTTCTGTGTTTTTACAAACTGCACTGCTTGATGATTTTAGATGCTTTTGAACGTGTTCTTTTTTTTTTTTGGTAAAAGCTTTTTTTTTTGTAAACTTCTTTTATTATCAACTACGGGAATTATTCACAAATTCCAGCAAGTTTCTGCAGACAGCATTTATCAGATGATGAATGCTTTTTTATCATCTTTTGTCTTTTTTATCCCCCCCCCCGACTTATCTTCCTTGGGGTCACAACAGGGCAAAAAGGCAAGTATTTCTCAGTCAGTTACTCTCTCATCCCTCCTCAGTGTTACTCCATTGACACTCTCTTTACCTTAGTGTATCACCTCATATCTGTCCAGCATGTTTTTTTTTTGTGTGTCTGTGTGTTTGTAGATGTGGGAACTTGTGGAATGTGTACTGATGTGTCTATGTATTAACCAACATCAGTTTGCAAAAAAAATATCTGTTATTTATCGCATATACTTTCGAAACCAATGATCACACGGTTATGCTTAACTATTAAAATATAAACTGATCAGTCACAGTGTTATGACTACGCTCTACAAGACAGCTCTGACTAGGAAGGGCATCCAGGCAAACCGCCTCAATGTGATACTTCAAACCTTTTAAAATAGGGTTCTGTGATGGTTTCACTTGGGAAAACATCCTAAATTATCATGTTTTGCAAATGTTTCCCATTTGATTTTTAAACATTTTCAACATGTTCATGTAATCTAATCTAGTCACATGGTTTTCCACTTGGAGGACCCATGGAAAACATGGTAAATTCATGGGTAAACCCTTACACTTTTGAATTTTATTAAGATCTTTCAGAAGACAGTACCACGTTAAATGGTTGAACATTCCGTGTTGACGCTCCCTCTGGTAGTTCAGAAGTCACGGATGGGACTTTCTCTTACCGTGCTCATGTGCTCTTTCAGAGGACATTAATCAGTGTGGTATTAAAAGAGGCATGTGAAAAAAAATTTGACTGCTCTGATGTGTTGCTGTCACTCAAGCTGCTGTGTTGCAGAAGAACTCTTGCCCCTTTTTATATTGCAGGGACGTCCAAGTATTTATTTTTAAGGTGTTGAGTTTCAAAATAACTTGAATCTTATTATGGTTGTATCCATGCTGCAGCATAATTATAGTCTGTGCCGATATTTAATTTTTTTAGCCTTTTTATTTCCTCCTCTGCAGAAAGAAGCTTATGGATCTCGAGGAAAAAAAAATAGATAAATAAAATTATAAAAACACTGAAAGTTTAAATCTGGTGTTCTACGCTGGCCCACTTTTTCACTAACTCGCTCGAAGGTTAAAAGGCGCGGCAGATAGGGATTAAGAAACACTTGTAGTCATAGAAAATTATGTTAGAAAGCTTTACGCTCTATCATGATACGGAATGTTCCTCACTTTTGCTTTCATGAGTCATAATGTTATAGATAATTGGTATATGCTTTTGAAACTCTGAACTCTGACAGTTTATGAGCCTTAACCAGTCGTTTTGTGTTTGTTTTTAAGCCATGGAAACCTTACAACCAGAGGGTTTTGATGAGTTTGGTTACACCTTCATTGCACCAAGGTAAGTGGTCCTCCCGTCACTGTGGACGTCACCTTACAGAAAAACAAAAACAGATGAGGGACAGAGATTCAAACTCGACAATACTGTTTCTTCAGGGAGTACTGCAAAGAGCTGAAGCTATCACTCAACAACACCCAGCTTCTCCTCGACTTCAACCAGTATATTGATAGAAACACTCCAGATGCATGTGAGTCATGCATCTCTTTCACTGCTACTTCACTTGGCAGATTCATACTGGTTGTGTTTGTTTCATGCATTGTTTTTTTTTTTTTAAATTAAGCAGGATTGTAGTGACAATGACTCAACTTCACAAGTTCACCTGAACAAGTTTACAGTGTTTTTCATACTCCTACACAACGTAATAGATATGTTTTTTGTTAGTATATGTAAAGTAGATGCACAGTATCAATTTCCCCCATCTGATATTACGATCTCAGGGTCAGTGCTGTTTGGGCAGGGTGACCTCAGACTGATCGACTGAGTTTCCTAGAAGCCTGATGTTGTCATTCTATACAGTGACTCATGGTGTTTGATTTGTTATCCTCTAATGGATCTCACCCCAAGTATGGCTTACCACCATCATCCAGCAAATGGATTAACATATCCTGGATCCATTTGAACCCAAGGTTAAGTCATATACTTTGGCATCATTGTTCTTGATTATTTTTTCTTGCTGTTGTTATGTTGAGCGTTTGTAAAAAAATAAAAAAATAAATAATGAAAAGAAAAGGATTTATAATTTACAATAACACTCAAGAGTTATTGCATAAGAGTTATGTAGAATCCTTTCTGGACATGTGCTTAAATTATTTCATTTTGAAAAGTACTTCTCTTGACAAGGAAGCTGAAATTCAATCCCTTGTCATTATCTGCTTTGTAATAGCCAGCCCTTCACAAAATACTGTCTGTTCTCTGAGTCATAATGGTCACTCAGGTCACTCTGCTTTAAGATGTCAGGAGATTTATTTTTGTTTTACATTCATCTTGAGAAAAGCTTTGGCTGCTCCTCTTGCAGACCCCAACTACTGCCTTTACATTCTGGATCACTGATAGCCTTATAGTTTGCCAATAAACAGATGTGAGCGCTCGTTTAAATGCATTGGTCAGTGACACTTGATCGAGAATATTTTTTTGCAATCTAAAGGCATTCGCTTTCTCTGCCCAGATGTGTTAAACTGCCATTATTTCCATTACCATAGCTTTCCTACTTCGTAGTTTGGTGCTGTAATATCTACAATATGTGAAATTTATCTTGTCCTTAATCTGCAGGCAACGAGTCTCTTGTGAGTCGTCTGATCCTGGATGCAGGTCTGACAGCTGAACTGGTTAAACTTTGGAAAGAACAAACAGTGTATGTGCCAAAGATCCTTTTTTTTCTGTATTCAAAGCAATGCAAAAATTTTACCATGTTTTTACATAGGAGAAATATGAACTTTCTTAGTAAAATGCTAAAAACATTTTCTTCATGCACTGCATTCTGTTTTACAACTGAGAATTTTCCCTCTGAAGTATGATAGCTGATGCTTATTTCATGCACCACTTATTGGCTAAGAGAGCCAAAGTCTTAGCCTTTTATTCTCTAATATAGATGATTTGACCTAATCTTACTCGTGAAACACGATGAAAGCAATGCACAAAATGCACATTATTTCCAACATAGTGAACTAAGCCAAGACATGCTGTTTTGGGAAGAAAACAAAGTAATTACATCACTTTGTTCCCCTTTTAAAGTGTGTCCATATGTCTGAAATAATCCGAACACACTTTTGCCATTTCTGAAGGGTGTCTGTTTATCATTAGGCTGTACAGTACAAAGACAAGTGACTCGTCTTTGAACTGTTTTTGTTACTGTATCAGTGCCGCTTATCGTCACAGGTTTCAAATAGGTTTTTCTTATTAACTGTGCACTATTGATTTGGACATGTAATTGGCTGGTATTTTTCATGTTCTCAGGGATGGGATGGTGGCCAGGTTTGTTGCTACAGATGGAGGAATCACAAGAGTCTATCCAAGAAGGTACTCGCCCAAATGTTTTCTTTTTTTTTTTTTGTTTTCTGTTTACAATCTTAGATTTGACTGTAAGAGCTGGCAAATCATGTACAGGGTATGAGTAAAATGTGCAATGCCAAATATCAAGTTTCTCATTGCATGCCTGAACTAGATTATAATCAAGCAAAACAAACCTATTTAAGTTTGTATGGATGTGCATTTTATGACATTACTTTGTTTGTCTGAATTATCTTATTTTTATACTTAGTTTGACACAACAACCAAATACAAATATTTTAGAAGAAGTAATGTATTTCCATAGATAACCAAAGCAAATAAATAGAAAGACACTGAACTGCCTTTTTTGTTTATTGATGACATTTAACCAGTCATTCTAAACAAGAGCTTATTGGATGCTGTGATAATCAGTTTTGGTTGTTGTCAAACTCAGCCAACATGTGGGATGTTTTGGGCACGTTTTAAATTCAGTTAGTTGTGAAACGACATGGAATCATGAGTCACATTATCAGTCTACATGAGTGATATCTGAAACCAGGTATTTAATAGTTTATTTTCCATTTAACACAGCTTCCTTCATTCCTCTTATCATCCACCTCCTCCAGTCACAGTGTATACTTTACTGTCTTCAAAATGTTCCTGTTTTCTTGAATGTGTGGGTGGACAGCTGAGTCTTGATGAGCTCATGTTTTTTATGTGCTTCTTGTTGAAAAGTGATTGTTTAGTTGACCCTTGTATAAATGGTTTGTGCAGTCCTTGCTGCAATGGACTACATAAACTGCGCTGCTTGGCTTGTGTTTGGGTGTTTTGAATCTGTTTCATTTTTAGAAAATTATTTCTAAAGCTATTGTTAAAGTTGAAATGCGCTAAACCTTTTGTGTCTGGAGAAAAGCCATCTTAGTTTCCCAAACACCTCTGTCACACATGCAATGACATGAAACGTTCACTTTTCTATGTTTTTTTAAAATCAGATTTCAAATTTTTCTTCACAAAGACATAGGTTTGAGAGGTTTCTTTGTATGGTTGTTTCTCTTTCTTGCTTCTTTCTCCAAGAGACAACATTCTCAACCTAATGTTTAGATTTCTGATGATGGCCAGTTTGTTGCTCAGTGAGTGCTGAGTCAAAGAGCAGATGCTGGTCTGTGTGTAGCTTTTGGGTGTGCCTCATGTTGAGACTGAACTACCCAAAACAAGATACTTTTTTTTATTTCCTCCCAATAGACCTTTTTGAGGCTACTAGTGTGTATGCTCTGAGTGAGTATTTTGTGATTCATTATTGTCTAGGTCATGCTTCCATCTGGTTTTATGAAAACAATAGTTTAATATAAAATAGTCTAAACAGTGTTCATATCTATGTTTCAGCTTTGCTCTAACATCTGTCAATTTGCATATTGAGGACATTTTGCTATCAAATAAAAAAAACAATAAATGAAGTTCATAAATATAGTTGTTTGTAAAAGCAGGTTTAAAAACAAAAATCTAGAGTTGAATGCTGACATTGAATACCAGAAGCAGTTATGAATGTATTCGGCAACAAGAGTGCCCAATTTTGAGGATGCACATTATTGTCCTCAAGAAAAGTCAGTTGAGCTAATATATTCAATGTCAGCTATGTTTACAGCATGAATTTTGACCTAGGTGTCCTCCACAAAACAGGGGTGTTAAACTCATTTTCACTAAGGGCCACATAAATTGTTTGAATACCACATGGTGGCCTTTAAAGGACCAGTTTTATCTAACTTTGGTGTTTTGTGTTTAACTTTGACTCAACACAAAATGTCACGATCCTCATTTCTTTGCTACAACTGAGCAGCTCTATCAAACAATAACTGAGCTCTATGTGGTGTTTCCTGCATAGAAACAGTGTTTTGAGATCTCTTAAAAGCTCTGAAAAGTATTATGTGTACAACTGACCAAATGTGAAATAAATAATACAGAAATACCATTAAAAGTAAAAGTGAGAGAGTGTTACTCACTGATGAGTTGTGGTAAGTAGCTGCTGTCTTGAATTCTGAACTCTCCCACTTTCTGACAAGGAATTCCTATTGGAGGGGTGTTTAAATTTAAATTTACGATTTTTAAGTTAGAAATTCCCACTTCCAAGTACAGCTGAGCTGTAGCTAAAGTAGCCTACTGGTACTAAGCTACTAAGCTCATTTTAAGTCCCGTAAACCTTCACTTACTGGTGGGATTCGGTCACTTTGTGGGTAAAAATGACACGCATTATGGGAGATGTAGTTTATTGTCAAGGCTGGCTTTAAAGCAGCATTTGCTTAAATTAATACATGAAAACATCTTTGAATCTCTCGTGGGCCACATAAAATGCTGTGGTGGGCCACATTTGGCCTGTGGGCCTTGATTTTGACACATATTTTGACATATAGTATCTGAATCCATAACTTGTTGTTGCTTTCTTGTTGGAAGAACTCTTTGCCTTATTCTGTTAAAACTACAATTGCAGTAGAAATACGTAGTGGAGAGATAAAGCTCCAACAGGACACATATGCGGTCAGGAGTAAAGTCCAGCTGTCACTTGTTCAAGCACTTAGGGTTACCTTGACTGAGGATCTTCGCGAGCATGGAGTCCATTAGTTTGATGACTGTATTTTATTGCTTTATGCTTGAAATCCTTCATTTATGTTTTGATTTTGGAATGTTTTCAGTGCTGGGGAAGAATGGGCAGAGAATCCAGAGACATATGAGTCCAGCTTCTACAAGAGGACCTTGGATAATGAAGTGTATATATTCACAGCTCCAGCTTTCAACAGTAAGTGTTCATGTATGAGGATCTTCATTAAGGGTTTTATACACTATGTTTTTCCTGTTCACTGCCTTTAGACGTCATTCCAACCCTACTAGCAACAATCAGACTTTTAGGCCTGAAACCACTCTTTTTATCCTTGTTCCTTTCCTGCTGTGTTTGCAGTGCACCCCCCCCCCGCTTTCTTTTTCCCCCCTCCATATACATCCTGTCATCTCCCCTGATCTCTCCAACAGACATCAGGACTGGCAAATGTCAGTGTTACAGCTACAGTGTACTTGACAGGATTAGCACATGTTCTGGTTTCGCTGATTCTATAGTCATAAATAACAGTGGCAAAAGAATGCATGGAATTGTATACAAAAAAGTTCAATTTTGGAAAATTTTAGAGTTTTGTTTGTTGAGAAAAAACTTCCATTACATAGTTTATGCATGTGCAACTGTGATACAAAATAGTTTGACCTTCCTTATTTTCCAATTTGAAATCCCAGCAGAGACCAAGGAGCCTGTGTCTGAGTCAGGGATCCTAGTGAGCAAAGCTGTGGACCTCATCATCGATGAAGTCACACTCAAACCAGCAGGTCTGTTTAACTGAGAAAACACTGATTACATTTATATACAAAACAAATACACTAATCTTTGTCTTGTTTTGTTCTCTAGTGGTGGGAGTGAAGCTTAATGTCTCGTTTTGGATGAACAGTTTCATTAATGCAACACAGAAGTTAAATGTGAGTTACATTAAAATGTTTAGCTGTATTGTTCTCAAACTGGGGTCCCCAGGAGTCCATGAGCTGTAGCTTGGGGGTCCGCAAAATAAATTACAATAAATTATTATCTACAATGTATCATTTTAAAAAGTGCATATACACATGGGGACCAATACGCCAGTAAGACAAACATACTTAACCAAAAAAGACAACAATTATTCCCATGGCATTTAAAGGTTAAAATGGCAGTAAATTAGTGTTTTATAAGCATGAGATTTTTGAAGAAGTGTAAGTGGTCCCCAGACCCAAAATGTTTGAGAAGTCCTAAAGTACTTCTGACACATTTTCTGCTGGTTCAAAGCAAAAATCATTTAGTTTTCTTTTCTGTTTACTTCTTTCTAGTGCAAAGATGAGATTTGTGGCTGCCTGAGGAATGACAAGGTAAAGCAGATAGGTTACATAGATGAAGATGGTATTTTGTAAAGCATTCTCATTTAACCTAAATACTTTTTTTTTTTTTGCTTTTTGTGTTATTTATAGTATATATTTTACACAAGGTTGTTTTTGTAAGTTTTATTGTCCCTACATTCAAAATGGAAAAGGAGTTTTTTAACAGAAGCATTTTTAGATTAATTTGTGTTTGAAAACTGCTTGTTTCTTTATTTCAGCTTGTGGACTGTGTGATATTGGATGATGGAGGATTTCTCCTCATGTCAAATCAAGAGGAGTATATTTCCCTGGTGAGTCATCATGATTGTCATGTATTTTTTTCTAGGTTTTCATACTCAAATAAGAGTCACTTTATCACTCGATAAACATTTGTACACATGAACAGTTAAGATAAAATCAGACGTTATGATTTAGTTTTCATTCTCTATAAACTAAGCCTCCTTCATTTTAATCACTAGAGCATATTGTTCTCCTATAGAGGTGAAACAAAGGCCAAATGTGATACAAGAAAGGCCTGTTTGCTCTGAGCTGTACTCCTACAGGACAGCAGTACACCTTGTCTCTGGTAAAGTAAAACTCTAGCCACTGGAGGAGGTTCAAAGGGAAGCCGGATGGGTTTTAGTCAGTTGCGGAGGCTTCACTGAAGTGTGTCCCCTGTGAGTCTAAGACGTCTGCTCTGCTGCATTAACTCTGCCCCTTCTTGGCCGCCCTCAGCCCCTGCCTGTCACTAGTGGAAAATATGGTAGAGTGGGTTTGAAAACATTTCATTTCAGTGGAGACAGGACATGTGCTGTCTTTGATCTGGTCTACCATCACAAAATCTGTCAAACAGCCTTTCTCCTTCAATCATTTGAATAACCACCTTTTTTATTTCTTTTTGACATTGTCAAACATTTTCCATCCACAGGGACCTTTCACCTTTCTTTCTGTTTTGCGCCTCCAAAGAAACGTATTACAGCCCATTTGGAATGTTTCAACCTTTTTAATTTTTTACAGTTAAATGTTTCTGACTTATTAGTTAGCATTAGAATAGAATGCTTCTAAATTGTTGAGAATGATTAGCAGGAATTCAAACTGCCAATTCGACACCCCTAACCACATTCTTACATTTGCACTGCGTTTTGGAAAAAGCATTACAAGATTTGCCCTTTCAGTGATACTCTGACGCAGTCTCCCATCTGCCAGATGGCACGTGTTCCTCAGATTCTTGTGTTTTCTGATTATTCGCGTCGACATCAGACATAAGTTTACATGTTTATACTGCATATTTCATTGCAATACACTCATAGATTTTGACAAAACTCACACATTGTTGACTTATTTCGAGTAGACAGAATTTAAGTTGTAAAAAACTGAAAAGAAAAAGAAAATGAGCAAAAACTGAAAACAGCTGCAAACTTAGTTTTTACGAGCAGAGGTTTACGATGCTTTGACTGTTTTGTTTGTGCGTTCATGTGTGTGTGTATAAACTTAAACTCTTCCAGATTGGTCAGTTTTTTGGTGAGGTGGATCCGGTGCTGATGATCCACCTGGTCAACACATCCCTGTACTCTTTTAACAAGACATACGATTATCAGTCTGTGTGTGACCCAGAGAAAGACAGCAAGGCAGCAGCCGGACCCCGTTCCATCTTTGTGGTTAGAAAACTTACGCACACACTGTTAGCATCTGGGATTATATTATTGTTTACACACAAATGCCATCAACTGACAATGACCAAAGCTTGTTTTTTCCCCCCAGCCTACTATTGCAGACTTGCTGAGTATTGGCTGGTGGGCCTCCAGTGCTGCTTGGTAAGTGTTCAAGTTGTGAGCTGGTGTTTCTCTGTTTGCTTCTTTGTTTATTCGCGTTATCATTTGAGAGTGGGAGTACACTTGTACTTCAGGGAAGGAGCTTTTAGCAGAGTGGACTTGCTTGTTGTTTAAAGATGGATCTGGTATGGGTCAGAGTAGGACAAGGACAGTTACGCAATATCCCACCTCATCGCTTTCTGCACGGCTGTCCAACTGCAATATACACTCTAAGAAATGAAAGGTTGGATTTACTTAACCATGTTATGTCAACCCGTTCCACTTAACTGAGTTGAGTAAATTCAAAGCAATATACCGGTTTTTTACACAGAGAACATGAGTGTGTTGCTTTGAATTTACTTAACTCAGTTAAGTGGAACGGGTTGATATAACATGGTTAAGTAAATCCAACATTTCATTTTTAGAGTGTAACTAGACTATAAAAATAAACCAGCTAATACTTCCCATGACATTTACATCACTAGTTACTAACCCTATACAGCTGTGTTACTGCTGTGTAAAAATTGATTGTTTCTTATTGAGAAAAAGTTAAAAAAATAAAATAAAATATTGAAGATTTGTTAACCCATTCATGTAGCTAACTTTGTTTGTTTTTGTTTTTGGTTTCTTTCATTCTTTCTGTCTTAGGTCGATACTTCAGCAACTCTTTTTCAGTCTCTTGTTTCCAAACCTTTTAGATGCAGGTGAGACAAAAAAAACATTGACTTTATGTCACAAGAAACCTGCTTTTAACTGAACATTTTTTTCACACTTTTCATATTTAAGTAGAGGTTGCAAGTACAGTACAATAGATGTAATAACCAACAAATATTGATTGATTTAAAGTGGGATTATGCCGAAAGGTTATGAATATTAACATTGTAAATGCTCGAATGGCCTCAGTTTTGGAGAAATAGTTTAATTCTGACCGGACTGACGAGTTTACAGTCAAAGCTAAAACCAAAGTGGATTGCTGCTGTCTTAAAACAACTCCAGTTTGATGAGAAATGACAGTGAAACATTTGCCTTTAAAAAGGAAATTAGTCATGAGGATCAGAACAAACCAGATTTTTTACTGTGGTTATGTCTGCAATAAAACCCAAGATTTAAAATACACACAAATCATTTTTGAAATGATTACCAAATGACTAAACTTTTCATCATTTCTCTGACTTCTCTGAACTATTTTTAAGGCTTATTTTTTTGCTTAATATGGTATGTTTATTTTTATTTCCAGCCGAGTCAGCAGATGAGGACATACCAGATGCTATGTTTAAGGAAAGCTGCATTACAGAGCAGACTCAGTACTTTTTTGACAATGATGAGAGATCGTACTCAGGTGTCCTGGACTGTGGAAACTGTTCCAGGTATGTCTGTGTTTGTTTCTAGATTCTAATTCATCTGTGCAAATGTATTTATGGTTGCATCTTAGTCACTGCTTCCAGTTATTTACTGTAAGATGTGCTGTTTTAGATATTCCACCTTGTATCTCTTGCCACACATCCCTAGGTTTACTGACCAATTAGGATTTCTATAGAAAGTTTTTTGTTTGTTGGCTTTTCTTTATTGTGCAGTCTCAGTTTATGCACCTGTTTTCCAATAACTGATCAGACTCAATGATATGTCTGTGACCACTACTGTGTGGCATTTAATTTGCTCTGTTCTTTTTTATTCACTTTTGTTTTAACTTCAATGATTCTCTGAAAGCTGTGCATTGCCTTTCTTCTAACCACCTTTTGTTTCATATTATGCTTCATGAGAGGGTTAAATGTGGCTACTACTAACTGTTATGGGTCTCACAAGTCTGCTTATGCCCTAAAGTTAACAACTGTAGTCACCAAAAGTTTAATAGCTACCATAAAATGCCTATCTCAAGAGAAGGGAAGGGCATGAATGTACACAACTGTGCACATAATTGCACATGTATTAGTAAACACAACAATCTATTGTGGGAGGTTTAAAGCTACAGTATGAATACATGCATAAATATGGCTGTAAAATACAAGTTGAGTCTAACTGTGTGCTTTCTAGGATGTACAGTGCTGAAAAGCTTCCAAACACCAACCTGGTTTTTCTGATCACTGATGCAAAGGCAACATGTTTATCGTGTGACCCCCGGCCTCTTCGACAGGCGGAGCAACCCTGTATCCTTTTTTAACTCAGCTTGTAAACTGACAGAGTTGCTCTTCTTGTGCTCTCTCCAATCCTACAGCTATCACTCAGGGGACAGGGGGGCCTTAAACTGTCAATGCAGAGGCTTACGCCTACCTGAGCAGTTTACAGATGGTCTCCTGTGGCTCTTCCAGTGTGAACAGTAAACCAGTTGCCCAGCATGAGAATAGAATTGTAACATTGGTTACTAATGTAAATATTCTAATCACTGAAACAAGGAAACATGTACTCTTGTTTATTTATTTATTTATTTTTAATTTTGTAAAAGAATGTAGCACTTGAAAACCCTTAACATAAAAAAAATCATGACTGGCTAGCGAATCACAAGTTGTTTTATTTTTATTTATTTATTTGTGGAATGGGGCAGGCATTAAAGTTGGCATCTTGTTTTATTTATTTCTCCTAAAGTTGTTTTTTTTTCTTAAATTGTTAAATGCACATGACTAAAAGTGGGTAAAATGTTCCTAAGTGTCTGTTCAGCTGAAGGTCCAAATCCCTGTGAACTGGCTCAGAATCCTCGATACCGCAAAGGGCCCGATGTGTGTTTTGACAACAATGAAAGTGTAAGACACAAACACACATGATTTTGTCTAAAATTTGCTGAAAGCAGTTCTTTTAGTGAGAATAAACTGTTGATTTCTGTCCATATTTGCATGATTTTTAACATTTGCTTTCTGTTAAGTTTTTGGCTGCTAGCTCTCTTTTTAGTCTTATTTGTTTCTTTTTTTGTTTAAACATTTTGAGTATTTTTTTTTTTCACATAACTTCAGTGATCTCTGTCTTTTGTCTGTTTTATTCTGTTTTGCATTATCTCATATCTACATTTTTGTTTTGTTTCTGCATGCCAAGGATGAGCCGCTGTGTCCAATCAGCAAGGGTTCTCCACCCAACCTCACAGCTTTTCTGTTGTTTCTGTTACTGGCTTCGGGGTCAGTGTCATTACACAGCTTCAAAACGCTTTATTTCAGATAAAATAACAAGTCAGATACAATAAGACCACCAGCTGATGCTTTTAGCTTGTTTTTTTTTTCAGTGGCAAAGAGTACATTTATGTAATTTTCTTTAAAAACATTTAAACTTAGCTCATTATTCTTAGAAAAAATTATCTGTTTTCTTGGGTTTACAAAATACTTGCAAAAACATCCATTAACAAGTTTCTATGTTACTTGATCAAGCCCAATTAATGTCAGTGTGATGAGGCAGCATTAGTTGAAAAGCTCTTTAGGACGTTTTGTGCCATTTTATCCAAGACATTAAAACAAAAGAGCAAGAGGAAATAAATCAGATGTTAAAGAATTGCATCGCCGCCCAAATTTGAACAATTCACAGGGTGTCTAAATATTTAGGAGAAAAATGTTTGCCATATCTTTGTGAATCCTGCCTTTCATTGTGTTCTAAAGGCATAAATCCCACACATAACAAGCTACCGATTCATGTGACTGTGTGTTTATATTATGGAGAGGCCCAGCTGGGAGGCAAAAGGGGAGGGGAGGAGTGACTGAGGAAGTCGAGGAGCAGAGTAAAAGTAGGCTGTGCCTCCTTTCCTTTATTCCAGCTGTCCGCTTGGCTCAGCTCCTCACAGGAAGACTGTCTGTGTCCAGGCCAGTTCATTTTGTCACTGGAGTAAACAGAGGAAGCTTCACATGGTTTTCCTGCCCTTTGAATGAAGATGACTCCCATCTCTTTCTCAGAGACTTTTGTCATCCATGGATATCCTGAATGCACCCATCCAAAATACACACTATCCAACAGGTGTATGTGCATACACACAAATACTCTAATAAGGAGAATGAGGCAGGAAAATTACTGAAATAATAGTTCATCCTTTAAAAGCTGTGTGTTTACTTTGTAAAAAGCAGAAGTATCCGTGGTAATTTTAGAAGATTTGCTAAATGTCAGAGGCTGTTCCTTGTTTTTTTTTGACAGCTCATTTGTCTTAACAGGAAGATGATTCTGATTGTGGAGGAGGGACCTGCCTAACCCCGAGTCTTTGGCCAATTCTCAGTCTCCAACTGCTGCTGTGGCTCACCAAATCTTTGCACGAGTCGTGACCCCTGCACACACCTAAGACTCTCAGTCATTCACTGATCATCATCGCATTCCACAACAGGCCGGACAACACTCCACGTATGCCACACGGGATTTATGCAGAACTTTTGCAACGCCAACGACTAGAATCAGCATTTTCATGTTCCAATGCCAAAGGGTGCTCATTCATTTCCTCCTTGTCATTCCTTAAAGGTAGAGACACATTTAATGTGCTCAGCTGCACTCATGATCCTTAGCTACACTTTAATCCTCTCCGATGGTGCAACAGTAAGAGCTAACCAAACCCTTTAATTCTGCCTCATTTGTTTCTTGGATTTATTTGTTGAAGAATTATCCCACTATGCCAACTGAAAATCCTTCAGACTTTATGTCCACTGACAGCATTGATTTGTGCAGCTGTCAGTCTCGTTTGATGCTATGGATCATTATATTGTAATGATAGTTGTTTTTGTTCCAACCATTAAAAATATCCCTTTGTTTTGGGTGTTTTTTCCAAAAATGATAATTACCTATTTTTCATTTTTGTTTGCAAAATCAACTAGCATTTTGTGACTAGCTAGGTGTTTTATTGTAGCAGCATGTGCTCAGTTCGGAGCTTAAAAGTGACACCAACACATTGACACCAAAGCACAAAACAGTACCCAGGACCACACAGACTTCTGCAGAGATTGTGCTTGATAGGTTGTTATGAAAAAGCCTCTTCAGATGTGCAGTTTGTATCAGTATTCAAGTTGAATACATATCTTAAAACGTCTCATTGAGTAATAAGTGAGGTGAGATTGCACACAGTGTAAAATCTATTAGGATAATACTCTTTTTAATTATGTTTGTGGTTGGACTGACAGCTTTGGTTGTCCTCAGTTTGATGCATCAAATTCCCAGTGCCTACGTAGTAGCTCAAATCTTCTGGTATGTGAATGAAGCAGTGCATCAGAGTTGTATCCTCACCATGTATGCCTCTATGCTAATGCTTGTGGTATAGCAGAAAAGTTTGTCCTTGCAGTAATATTTGACAAAATAGATGTAATCTTCTGCTATTATTCCAGTGTAAGACAGCCACACAAAAGTACAGTAGACCAATGATTTTGATTTGGGGAGCGTGATATTATTGTCCTCCCTGGAGAAAACAAACCTAAACCAGATTCAAGCTTGTGTTCTAGCATTCCTCTCTTTATTAATCCTGTTTCTGTTCCTTTTTGGAATCACCAGACTCAGGAGCCAAGATGACTTGTGAATGAGATCAGCATATCAAAGACTGTTTCTCTGTTTTGTTCTTCTTGCTGTCTCCGTTTCTTCTGCTTGTTTCCTTTTTCTTTGTGTTGCTCTAAAAGTGCTGTGAAGATGATGCTGAAGGCTCGGCATCAAAAATGCTGCAATGTCATGGAATGAGCTTGTTCTGTGTTTGAACACTGTCTATGCCTGTGATTGATCAGCATCAGGGCCTGCTGGAGAGAAACTTTACGAACTCACTACCACCAGTGGTAATTTAGCATTGCCTTACTTAACCCACAAAAGTTAGGTTTTCTGTTAACATGTTAGGCTATTGTAACGATAGCTGTTAAATTCTCTCCACCTTGCCTTCATGGTGGTTTGCTGGTGTCGAGTGATCAGGTTATGCTGTCTATCAAAGTCGCGTGTTGACTTGTGTATTACCCCAGGGGGTTCCGTGTCTATGTGCAGGCATGTGCGTGTCCCTCTGATTGTGCTTTAATACCGTACATGAAATACTCTTTTTTTGTGGAACTTCACTAGCCTGAATAAGTTTTGTATACATTTGTACATTAATACTATTTACTGTATAAAAGGGAGGGAAAAAATGAAATAAGAGAAAAAATGTTTATAATATTGTGTTGATTATTGTGCAAATATATATTCACAATAAAAGTGTTGTATTGTTATGTCTTGAGAATTTATTTATTCATAAATGCGGCTTTTAATTGGAGATGACCAATAAAATAGCACCAAGTGAAAAAAAAAGGAAAATTGATTTTTTTTAATCCATTTGAAGGATGTACACAAAGGCTCTTATGCGCCAAAAGATTGTCGTTTTTCTAGGAAAATATGTTTTGTGCATCCTTTCAATTCAAACCTTTGCAAAAGGAGAGCTATTCATCAAACTGTGCTGTTCTGATGCAGTTTAACCACATTTATTTTACTTATTTACAGTATGCATGTAAGGGCAAAACTTTATGTAAATAAATGTCAGGTCAAAAAGAACCCAGTTATCAAAGACCAGCACTGTATGCAACATGCAGTTAGTGTAAAATACTTACCCTTTCCTGCAAGCTGGTTGTAATCACATCACAGAACACATCCAGTAAAGTTAAACAGGCTCACCCTTCCATGATCAACTGTTCCTAAATAAAGCCCAGATGTATCAAATGTCTTTTCGATTAGAAAAAAAGCATACAACAAGCTACAAGTTAGTTCTGGTCAAAACAATCCATTATCTGAGCTTGACTGATTTAATTGGTGTGTATGTGAGAAAATACTGCCTAAAAAATTGTAAATACACAATCACTTTAATATCGCTCAGATAAAGACCTTGCGGTTGGTTTTAGTCCTGTAAAGGAAAATGTAATCAGAATTCAACAGTTTCTTTGAGTGAAACGTTTCTGTGTCTACAATAACAAACAACTTAGTAAAGATTTTTGGCAAAGGTCTCCTTTCTGTGTTTCTAATTTTGTTGTGCCTGTTGAAACAGCACAAATGACACAGACAACTCCATTATTTCCTGTCTGGAAGAGACATAATGGAAGGCCAGATGCTACATCTCAGTTAAAGAGAAAACGTGCCCAAAGTAAATGTTCCACTATGGCGCAATTGTGTTTGTCTGATGGCAATCTAAGACTTAGTGTGCCATCAGTAACAGTGTTTGTTTTTCTTTGGGATGCCTCGAGCGGGGAGGTCGCCGTACGTGAGCCACACAGCAATAACCCAGACGGGAGACTAAAATAGGGTGGGTCGTAAAAAGGCTCTAAGTCTTACCCTTTTACACAACCAGCTTAAGAGGTGACAGATGATGTGAAAAATAGACAACTTGCATTTATTGTCATCTTGTGATTATATTGTTTTATTCACAAGAGTTCAGCCATTTATTTACCACTGCTGACAGCTCTCTTGTTAGAATCATGTTTTCAGACAGCTTGTTAAGATTTCAAGGCATTGTCCTTTAAACTAGACTTATTAGACTTATTTATTCTTTGCAAACATTTTTGCTTATTTGAACTCAAAGCACTGTCCTTTAAATGGGACATATGCTTTTAAATCCTTCCTTTTCACATTTAAATCATTCAGTTCTGGTTCATATTAAGTGGAACTGCAATGTTTTGTTCTAAATTCCTCCTTATTGTAGCTCCACAGTCAAAGTTTCGATTTTCATGCTTTGGCACTTTAAACAAAATACTGTGGTGATCAAAACAATAAAATTGAATCTGAACAACTGATAGCTGTTATTTTCTTGTATCTTATTTTTTGCCCATTTAACATGTCTGTTTCTGAAAAAATAAATAAATAAAATAAAAATAACTTTTGATTCTCAAGAAAAAAACAAAACTTAATCAGAAAACTTCTCATAAAACTTGAAGTCAAAGCTTCAGGGTGTACAAGTATTTTCAGATTTGTGACACTAACTTCAGGAAATGAGGCATTAGGTGGACGTCACATCTACAGCATGACCCGTGGCTTAATCTGCAAATCTCAACTTGTTAAGTTCAATAACCATTTTGTTATGGTAATTTAGCACCCATTTACGTCAGTTTTTGCCAGAGTATGCTATTTTTGGTACAGAAATGCAACTCAGTGACACACTCCAACACTCTCTAAAACCTCCGGGTCATGATGCTCCCAGGGGCAATCAACCCACGTCTGAATAAACTTCTCTGAATCTGGTAAATATAACATGTCTTACGCTTGGCTGCAATTTTTTTTTTAATTAGCATCAATTTTTTTGTTTTTCAACTATGAAAACAGTTCCCTTCCTGTAAGCAGTGACAGGGAGGTCACATGTTTTCCGACATCCTAAACCATAACACAACAGGGACATCTCGGTCACGGAGGTTTGGTCATGAAATGTTAACATCCTGTAAAACATGCATAAAAAGAGTACTAATAAAATTATCAATGACTTCTGCTAGAATGTGTACGGGTGCTTTTACGCAGTGTTTTCCTGTATGACGCTCATTTACAGTATTCCTGTTTTTCTATGCTTTGATTAAAAAAGCTTTTTCTGCAATAGTTGTGCAACAACTACTGCAGAAATAACAAGCTAAAACTTCACGAACATGGGTGTTGTCAAATGCAATATAAATCATTGAAAGAAAAAAAATCCTAAATTTATTTTAGGCATGGTCAGAATATTTTGCACCTGTTCATAGAAACCACCGCCCAAGCTGTCAACAATATTAACAAATGGGAACCTTGAACTGTATTTGCAAACGCTGAGAGAAAAGAATTACAGTTTTATGTTGGAAAGAACATCAACACACATGTGCACACACACTCACACACACTTGGCTTGTACTGTCAGGAAATGCCACAGTCGTTTCCAAACCCATTAACATTACCACACTTCTCTGTTCTCTCTATTATTGTTTTACTCTGTATTCTCACAGATTGCTGTGTTTGCAATGTGTGTGTGTGTGTGTGTGTGCAGGTGCCCACATTTCCATGCATTTACGCAACTACTCAAAACAGCACAAGAAAATTCAGGTAAAAAACATTAGTGTGATATTCCATTACAGAAACAGTGAATATATATATATTTATTTATATATTCTTTCTTTTTTTTTAAGCGTTGAAAGTGTGTTTAAACACATGCTAACTTGTAACATGAAATGCTATATTATGTATATATTTGGATCTCCCTAGTTTTTTTCTGAACAAGATGAAAGCTATGACAGTTAAGACAAAGCAAACCCATAAAACATGACTAATATAGTTACACAATTACTGTTGGTTTTCAATGTGATTTATTTGGCTAATTTGGTACAGCTCACCAAAATAAGCCCACTCTTTCAACTCCTAAATAACTCTTTAAAGAGCCGACTCTTTGAGAACCGGCTCAGAGCGGTTGGACTCATCACTACTAAGGACCTGTTTCTCGACTCGCCTCACCCATATCAGATCAAAGCTCATGTTTTCAAGCCAAGTAAATGCCTCTCCCTCCACAGATTTGAGTCTCACCTTTTTTTTAAATTCCCTTTGTTATGAGCCCTTGCTTGACTCATTGTTTAAACTGTTTGATTTCGGTGTGGATATTGTTTACGAGGTCCTGCTTGTGTTTATTAACAAAAATGCTGAACCATTGCTTGAATTATGGATTCCAAATATTTTGTAGAGTATTAAGATTAGTCCCTTGTCGTTTCTCCTCCTCAGCTCAATGTAATGTTTTCTTGTCAAGCCTTACCTTGAGTCTAGTTACCTTCAAATATTTCTACATTTTTCCTGGAACCTCACCGCCACGCCCATTTGACTAAATCAAACTTACCTTAACTCAACTCATCATCGACAACTCTAACTGCGTTTTCTGCTCCTCCTGCCTACATAGCAGTAAACCTAAAAAAATATGTGAGCGGGGGGGGAGGAACTCGACACAATTTCTTACATCATTTGCAAGCAGACTGTCTAATATACCTGATCTTTATGGGTCACACAAATAAAATAAATCTTTCACATAATCTCCCAACAAGACAGAGGATTAGAAAACAGCAGTTCTTTAAATAGCCACACATGTTCATAAAAAGCGAAAGGAATACAACTTTGAGACAATGTCAAGCACCTGGGGCAGTTTATGATCTAAACTGCACCACAGCAACCCACATCAAACTGTTTAAATTAATTCACTTCACACAGTTATAAGAAGTCTTCTGCAAAACACCCGCCTCTGCAACTATAAAAATCCACATGCAGGTTAAGGGATTCAGAAACTGGCCTCTCAACTTAAATCAAACCCTTCCACTAAATCCCTCATTCCACAGCTAAAATATACTGTAGGTTTGCATTATATATCGAGTTCAACTCACCCAATAACCCAGGGTCTGAGCTTGTGACAACACCAATGTCCCAAATTTGCTGAATGGCAGCTGGATCCTCTGAAAGGGCTTCACATCAGATAAGAACAGCAGCAATAGGAGTGCAACTTGATGGGTGCACCTGGCTAAACCCTGGCCCTAATTCCCAAAAGATGCTGCATTAACTGGAATCTCTCACTCCTCTCTCTTTCTTCAGACCCAGTGTGCTTTCTATGAATGATTACAAACACTTGCTCCTTATCAGTCTCTCTGCACCTCTTCAGGTGAATCCCACCCAGACAGAGATCTTTAGTATCGTGGAGAGGTTTAGACAGGTCCCACCTACTTGCACATTCCATTTTATAATAAGTCCTTTGAAGCCTTACTGTAGCTGGTGTGCTATTCGGGTCCACAGAGAATTATTTGAGTCAGTACACTGTGGGCTACTTTTGTGTTTGAAAATGTTCTATTTAAAAAAAATGTTAGGCAGAGTCGTGTTCATTTTTGTCCAGTTCATTAAAATTATCTTTGTAGGTCAATGTAGTGATGGGACTCACCTGGAAACTGACTTATCTGGCTCTCCAACGGCTTTTCAATAAGTACTAATGGTCAAGAGCTCATTGAGACCCATTAAACCCATCACTAGTTTAGTGTCCAGTAAATTAATTCTGAGTTGTTTGCAAGCTGTTTCACTTTAAAATGAACCTTTTTAAAGGCAATTTGTCACAGAATCTTGTTGTACACAGAACAGGCACATCAACAACTTGGTTGAAACGTAACTCAACTTTAGGTTTCTATGAAGAAAAACTTGTCAGAAAAAGTTTACCTGGGAATCAAAGACTCTGGGGAATGTTGTGCACTAGGGTGGAGCTGTACAACTTCAACTGGTGCCAAAAAAAACCTTAGTATGCAGGTGTTTGAATGTGTGTGTTTGTGTTTCAGCTTCAGCGTGAGTGTCTGGCAAATCACTCAGGTGGGCTCTAAAGGCTGTTTGAAACCCCATCTGCTCTTTGCCACGTTCACCATCAACATGTTAATTACATGCGACCTGACACAGACATATGTGGGATGAAATATATCGTTTTCCCTCCCTGGCTCTTTGAATTTTACCCACCACCTTTCCTGCCCAGTGCACCTGCGGTTCTGTGTGACTGAAGGGGGGGGGGACAAATTGGTAGTGAGAAGCAAACAAGACAAGCTGACTGTTTGCAGATGTGCAAGAAATAAAGAAACAGAGAATGTATATTCTATTTTAAAAGATGTACTCACATTTTTTTTCTTTATGTTTTTGTTTATTTTTGTGTTTTGTTTTATGAAGTTAACATGCAGTATATGTCTTGTATCAATAAAGATCAAAACTTTCAGACACTGCACATATTAATGTGCATGCAGGTGTCTGTCACCTCAAAGCGAGAAAGTCACACGTTCATCCTCAGGCCTTTCTGTGTGGAATGTCATGTTTTGCTTGTGCGTACGTGGGTTTTCTCGAGGTACTCGTGTTTCCTCCCACGAATCAAAAACTTGTATGTTAGATTAACTGGTGACTCTAAGTTGTCCCTCGGTGAGAGTGTGAACGGTTGTCTGTCTTGTTTGTCGCTATTGGACCCTTTGAGGGACACTCAAAGTGTACCCCACGTCTTCCATTGTACCTGCTGGAGAAAGGCACCTACTCAATCCAGAAAAGAAAAGTGCATAAAAGTAAATTATTAATTAATACTATTATTAATAATTTAGATTGAAAATTCACAAAAAAGCATGAGAGAGAAAAAAAAACATTCCTTACAGAGGTTATCGCAAACTACTTGGTTCATTGAAAAAAAATTGCAAAAGACTGAGTCAGCAAACTGTGAAACGACTTTGCAGGGCTTCACTGCATAGAATCCTAAGGTTGTGTTCACTGTGCATGGTAGGATATTTTTAATTGTTAAATCCAACTTCTTTTAAGATTCTAGCAGAGTGCAGGTACTGTCAGGGATCATTTGTCTTCAGACAGGCAATAAATTCAATAAACTGTTGTAAATTCCTGACAATTGCACACAGTTGTCCATTCATTGCTTGAGAGATTTTGCATGTAAACATGTAAACACAACCTACTTACATGTGTTTTCCAGTTTATGTCAGAGCTGTGCACTTTGGTGAGAGTTGCATTTACTGTGGCCAGGACAATAGTGCTGATGTGTTTTTCTGACACACTTCATGTGTACCATTCTAAAGGATGTGTCATTTAAACAGCTCTGCTTTCTGTGGATATACAAACTTGTCAGGCCTTTTTGTTCATGAATTGTTCAAGGGTTGAGTCTGAAAGGTTCACATCAACACCCATAAACACAGAAGGAGGGGCAGACAAAAGGGTAGATCTCTGTGAACGAAGTGTGTTACACTCAATAAAAAAATATTTAGTATATTAAGGCTTAATAGGAAGTATATTAATCAAGCTTGGGTGTTTGAAAAGTTGCTGATAAGAAAGTTTCAGGATATTCATTGTTCATTTTTTACACACATATGCCTCTTTTGATGAAAGTTTTTTTCTTTTTTTTCCAAAAACATTACATTTAAAATGTTCTTCAGACATAACAACTAAAATGATGAGTCAGAACTACATATAAAATGAGTCATCAGTAAGAGCTCAGCTTTTCCTTTCAGTGATCAATAACATTTCAGTGTGTCAGTGCGAATGAGAAAAGCCATTTGAAAGTAAATTATCCAACAAGAAAAAAATCAATAGTACGAAAATTATTGTGGCAAAACAACCCTTCTGCTATTTGAACTGCAATGAAAACGTGCAAAACTGCATGTTTTAACCATGTTTTTTTTTTTTTTTTTTTTACATTTTAATCTGTTTTTACAAGCAAATTGTGCGGACACTCAGATTGTTTGTGTTGTCTGTAAAAATCAACAGACCTCCATTAGCAGCAGTGGCTGCAGCCACGTGCACTGACAACAGGAAGTTTGTGTTTGTTTAAAGGAGGATCACTTGAAACAGTATCTGTGTTTACAGGGCCTTCCTCACCATTTTATCATCCAACCCCACACATGCACACATCAACACAAGTTTCCAACATCCTCCCTGTGAAGACTGGAGTACCTGAGCCACCTCTGCTCTGCACCCACTCATGCAGCCTGAAGCCCTCTTTGCCGTCTCTCACTGAATCCAACTTTCACACTGTTTGGACTGCCTCAATAAACGTTCTATTGTTATAAACAAATTCTCATAATATCTGACTAATGAATGGAAAAGGAGTTGAACAGATCCAAGGTCAAAAAGAGGTTTGACTGGCTTTGCCTCGGACAAATAATTTACATATGGGGCCATTTACGTACACCCACTTGTGTTGAAAAGTGTTCTTGCACACAAAGGTTCCAAACAAATCTACAGGAAGTCTGTTAATTCTGCTCACATTCCACAAATATGCATGCAAATACACCATCCGCTACTGCACTGCTCCACTTTGCACTTCCCTCTCATACAGAAAATTCATTGTCAGTCTGCTCTGCATCTGCGCTCCCTGTGTAACAGCTTCTTCACTCTCCATATCATCTCCAACTCCCATTGAACTTCCTCCCTTCATTACCAGATATTAACTTTGTTTTTTTGTTTTTTTCTGGCAATAACCAGCCACAGATGTTAGGGGTTTGGAATGGTGATGGCACTCACACAAGCAAGAAAGTGGACGGCTGGGTTTTCTCTGATTTCCTTCTCCTAGCAGAAACCTTGCAGACAGAAAAAAAATGAATAAATAATGATTTTAAAAAATCCACTGGATTCTTGCTGGCAGAGTATGTGATTGTGATGATAAGGAGTTTTCATTTCAAGCTCGAGCTGGATAAGGTCCTTGGATCTCGGTTGTGTAATGCATGTATGTTTGTTAATATGTGTACATGAATTTTAAAGGGTACATATGATTGATCCACTTTTTAGCATGTTGTGTACTTGAAGTGCAGAAAGGTTGAATATAGAGTCTTCCGGGGCTGAGTAGATATCTTTATATTCTTTTTGGATCATATTTTTCTGCCCGTTCAGTTTTCTACATTATCTATGAACTGTTACATCACAGTATTTGCAGTGGAATAAGGTCTGAACTTACCAACTACAATTTTGTGGTCTTCATTCTCCTCTGGCTCTGAGTCAGACTCTGGCTCCAACATTTAAATCTGGATGGACAAGTCTTGTTGTGTCCTAAACCCCTCTATCAACCTAGAATGGACCGCTTTGGAACTTGGTTGGTGGGGGCATGGTGTGAAGTTTGGGTTTAAAGAAGCAGCATCAAAACGAGTTGATCTTAGACACTCCCCGGAAAAGGGGTGAAAGAGGGGCTTGTGGAGTTATAATAAGGAGGAATTTAGACCAAAGCACTGCATTTCCACTTTATATAGACCTTAACTGAATGATGTTAAAAAAAAGGATTTTAAAGCATCATATGTTTCTTTTAAGTTGAGGGGAAAAGATCTAGATGCAAGTTTGATTGAAAAAGGCAGCATGTGTTCATCAGTGGGAATGTATAAAGGAAGCAAAAAAAAAAAAAAAACAAGCAAAAAAACAATGACTTCTGTTTCACTTCAGTGAAAGTATCTGACTCACTGCTGACTCTTTATTTTTATTAGGAACTCTGCAGTCTTTGTAAGAATTCACAAGACCATTACTCACCAAACCGAACAAACATCTGGGATGAAGTCTATCTCCTCCTACATATTTATCTGTCTTTTTCTGCATGGATTCGCCCACTATGTAGCTATGATTGTAAAACAACACTATAAGAAATTCTCCCATTGCTGTAAATCTGCCTGGATTTTAGAACTAACCTAATATGTAATCAATAAGATGCTGTCACTGGAGGACTGCAGCAAAACTGTACTTTACTCTCGATCAGAGAGCAGCATGAAAAGCTGCAAAGCTGAGTTTCATGCTATCTTATGCTGTCATCACTGGAAATAGAAGTGGTGCTCAACTATCCACCCCCCCCCCCCCATCACCACCAATGAGTTCATCTTATCTTAGACAGAGGCAAGCCGTAAAGCAGCATAAACAACCGTCCTGCCTCCCCCTCAAGTCCCTCTTGAGTTTCCCGTTGTTGACAAGTAGCTGCCAATATCTGTTTTATTTAGAATACTGTGTTGATTAGTGAGCTTAGGCAGAAAAAAGACAGACTGACATAACGGGGTGTTTGAGTGGAAGGCTGCTGTGTGACTAAGTGAATGTGCACACACTGAATTTGAATATGATTTACAATAAAATCCTCTTTTTTTTCTCCAAATGGGATTTGGATTAAACCTCAAGTGCATCTTTGGTAGCCTTCTGTAATTCATTAAATCATTAAATAGGGTTTATTGTTAAGCCACAAAGTTTTCCATGAAACAAACGTTACTACATAGGAATGTGTACCTAATTTTTGACAGTCAAGTCAGAGGTTTTGAGAGGATTCAGAAATCAAAGTGATTAAAAATTACTCTATTGTATATAGTTATTTTTGTGATTGTAAAAAGCAATAAAACTGGTCATAAATGTATAAAAATGTTGCAATTTTTGCTGCTCTGTGTTCTTGTCTTAGTGGCTTATACATTTTTTATGGTTATTTATTTAAAGGGGTCAATGATCAATAATACAAAGCTTTTCTGTAAATGAGCCAGATGTAGCTATGGGAAATATTTTTAAATAGTCCTGGGAAGTCTGATGGTAAAATACATTAAAATAAATCAAATCGTAATAAATTAAAAGTTGTTTTGATGTGTAGGTGATGCAGGTTTCAGATAAGTGGGGATGCAGGTTTCAGAACTTATTTGACAAGAAATAGTGCAGATGTTTTCAAATGGAATTCTGTGGAAAGCTTATGAACAATAATATCTTACCTGTTGTAAATAGCTCAGCTGTAAAAAAATATGAGTTAAAATCTAACCAGTGGGATGAGCTAAATGAAATCAGTGCGATCAAGATCAAAATGGATTGCTGCTCTTTTAAAAAAATTCAAGAACTTTGTAGCACATTATTTTTTCAACTTCTGCCTTGCCTTTACTTTTACATATTGTTTACATAAAAATTCATGATTATTTACAGGAGGCAAATAGCTCCAGCAGTGTACTGATGTAAGCCCGTAATGAAAAAGTGCAGCTATGTAAATATTTATAAAATTATGTTTATGTAAACCATTATAAAATATTTACAATTTAAGTTGTTACGGTAATAGCCCTTTTTGGTAGTGGTCCTACATCAAACCCTTCTTTAACTTTTATCCACTTTGTCTTTTCAGTGTCATGGTGGTCACTGGTGCCCATATCCAGCAGTCCCTGTGTGAAAGGCGGGGTATCACTGGGACACAGAAGCACAAACAATCATTCACTCTTTCACTCACATCTAGGGATAATTTAGCATTGCCATTTAGCCTGACAGTCATGTTTTTGGTCTGTGAGAGGACGTGCAGGGAGAAAACCCACGCATGCATGGAGAGAACATGCTGAACCCACTTGGGATTCTATTGGGCAACCTTTTTTCAGATGCAACAGCTTTAACATCTGAGTCACTGTGGTCCCACATAAGTTATAATTTAATTCTTTCAACCCAAACTAGAGTGAAGACCAAGTACAATATTTTTTGTTCTCCACTTTTCCACAGAACCCCATGTGAAAAGGTCTGAACTATCCCTTTAGTAAACAGGCATTTCTTTAAATAAATATTTGTTGCAGGGTACTTCTTACCCTTGTAGTCTAAGAAAAAAAATTAAAAAGGAATTTTTTTTACCCCTGAGCAATTAGACACATTTATTTTTATACAGTTATTTAACACCATCTGTAATCCACATGTGTGGTCCTGGATTATGAGGACAAATAGGGGACAAAAAAAATAAAAATGATTAGCTGTAGGGAGGAGGGGGGGGGAAGGGGGGGCGCACACGCGCACAGAGGCAGATGGGGGGGGGGGGGGTGGAAGAGGAGGGTGGCGAAGTACTTAGAAGGGAGACGCATCATTTGTGGAGAGGTGGAAGCAACATCTCCTGGTCGCTCTCTGTCAGACAGATTCAGCAGACAACGTTTCACTTCGTCTCTCTCTCTCCAGCTGCTCTCCTGGGACCAGGGCCATGTGGATTTACGGGCTCGTTTTCGGACTCTTCGTCGTTTCTTATTCCGGTAAATTATATGAACATTTTTGTCATTAAGTAGTAAACTGCCTGTCATTATTAACCGCAGTAAGTGTGCGTCATTGGCACGGCTTTGCGCCGCGTGCAAGAACAGCTTGTCAAACAGGAGTATAAAGTGGTTTCATTCTCGTTACTTTAGAAAACATTTTAGATCATAATCCGCTGTGCTTTTCTAGATTAGTATTGCATGTATACGATAGTATGTGACTCAAATAGTACCAACAAGTTTAAAGGTTGGAGCTTAGGGACGCTGAAGTTTCATTTCGGAAATAGTTCACTTTTGAGTTCTAGAATGAGTCTCAACATTGGGGCTTACTTGACTGGAAGATTAAAAAAAGGGTACGGAGTCTCACATAATTATTTTAAAATGAATTATTAATGCTTGTGACTACTCGGACTTTTTAGAAGATCAGACATCAAAGCCTCTAACCATTTTATTTCATCATAAAAACATCAAAACGTTGAATCTGAAATCAGTTTTCCGAACACAGCATGCCTAAAGATTGAGCTGTCAATCAAAGACTGAGCTTTTATCGCCCTCTCGCAACATCACTGGGCATTTTAGGTCAGTTGATGATGATTGGAGACAGACAGTTCAAGTTGTGTTTAAAAAAATGAGAAGTAGTGTTTTAAACTTTGCCTGGTTCTCTGGGATGCTGAAAACTTGGGTAAAAGTAAATCAAATAGGAAGTTAGTGTGAAACATCTGTAGCCTAATAGCAGGTTATACAGGTTTTATTGCTGCTCAGATCACATTTAACAACAACAATTATAATAATAATATTAATTATAAAAGTAATTATAACAATTTGGGAAATTGCAGTGCTTATTACTGCAGGTCTTTTGGTGGGGATGTATAAAAGTCAGAATTGTTTATGAGTTGAATTGTAGCTTTGTGTTCAAATTTGTAGAAATGGGGCTCTGTGGCAAAGTTGAACAACTAACATTTTACCTGTTGTAGATATCTCTGTGAACAACACCAGTTTAGAGAAACAAAAATAAACTTTTCCCAGATTGATGAGCTAGTGTGGGCTGAGTGGAATGCATAAAACAATTCTAGTTTAAAAAATAAGATTCCTGCTTATGCGAGTGACTATTAAACTTTTACATTACTATCAGTTTCATATTAAACAGTAAAATATGGTAAATGGACTGAACTTATATAGCGCTTTATCAAGTCCCTCCAGACCCCAAAGCGCTTTACACTTACAGTCACTCACCCATTTACACACACACATTCACACACTGATGGTGGCAAACTATATAGTACCCAAAGCTGCCCTGGGGCACACTGACAGAGGCGGGGCTGCCACGCACTGGCACTACCGGACCCTCTGACCACCATCAGTAGGCAAGGCGGGTGGAGTGTCTTGCCCAAGGACACAACGACTGGAACTAGAACGTGGGATCGAATTGTTAACCTACAGGTTACAGGAAGACTCCTCTAACCACTCCACCACAGCTGCCCCATGAAATATGAATATTTTTGTTTTGCAACTTCTTTGGAATTGCAAATAATTGAATTCTGTTTTTATTTATGTTTTATGCAACGTCATTGGAAATGAGGTTGTACTGAGCTGGAATGATTACAAATAGTTGACAGGTGTGTACAACATGACAGCAAAGGAGATCTTGTGTGGAATAAACGTAAAAATCTAACTTCCAGACTGAAGAAGTTGCAGAAATATAGCTTGTTAAGAAAAAAAAAAAAACACTGACAAATAATAAAAAAATATGATGGCTACAAGATGGCAACAACTTTTTTCTTTGCCATGATCCGACTAGCAATCAGGTCCTGAATCTACTCAAACTGTGACTTTTGCTCTTTTAACTGAGATCATTCACAGCTCCATCTACAGCAGGTATGATATTAATTATTCACAGCCGGACCCCACTTTCAAAGATCTGAACTATTGCTTTAACTCCTGCCAACTGTTAAGTTTCCCTTCTTTTCAGGTACAAATGAGTTGTACATCAAAATGTTCATTTGCGACTGCTGAAATATCCTGACCATGTAATGTAATTATGTATTAGAGAGCAGAAGAAATGCGCTCCAGGACTACCAGAAATCTGATGGCATCCAGCTGCTTGCTGATCCCTCCCACCTGACAAAAAGCAGGAAGCTCAGCTTAACCAAATGTGCCAAAACCTGCAGCCGAGGCAAAAGACTTCCATTCATCTGCAGGTTTGTTTACATAGACAGCAACATACTTCTTTTTTTTTTTCTCATATGCAAAACATTTTTCCCAGAATGGTTATCAGTTGTCAAAACCCATCAACTATGATTAATGTGATAGTTCCGGAACTTTAATTTACATTTAATTAATTTGTCCTGCAACCTAATATTTACAAATAGTCTATTATATAATTGTAATTAGATTCTAAATGATGTAACAGACCTAATTTTCAAATGTTTAAGTGCTCTCAGATGCTTTTTGTGCTTTTTGATTCAAGAAATTAAAACTCACTAATTATCTTATTTCCTTTTACTCATTTTATTTTTCTTTGTTTTATTATTTCCCTTTTCCAGAGCTTTCATCTATGATCATAAAAACATGAAATGCCACTGGCTTTCATTTGACAAAAACTCTCCAGGAGCTGAAAGCCATCAAAACTCCAACTTTGAACTCTATCAAAAGAAAGGTGAATGTTTGAATGATTGTTCTTCTTCTGATCACAACACGCTGTCAGAGCAACATTTCTCTTTACATAAGCTTAATTCTGATCAGAGCAGTTTGTGTCAAGCTGTGAAGGATGTTCAGAACAACCTGACTGATTTATTGACTGCACTTTTTAAGAGGCTTGTAATGACAGCATCTTTTAGAGGAAGGACAATAAAGGACAAGAAGTGTTGTTGTGTTTATTGTGCTGCTGCATGTCATGCTTCATTTTTTTGCAATTAAATGGGGTTTGTGTAAACACTGAGAACCCATGCTTCACTTTAAGTCTGACTGACTACAAGAGCAAACATGCAGCCTGTGTAACTACTGAATCCAGATACTCCTGATGTGGAAAACAGATTTGACTTTTGGCAATGTCACCCCCTTGTTAAGCTGAGCATTACAACTCCTTCTCTCTGTTTTCTTCATTAGCTGCACTGGCTTTATGTTAAAAAAAAACAAAAACTCTGTGATCAGCTTTTTAACTCATCCCATTTCCATATTTTCTCAATAGTGCCTTACTTTCCTCATCCACTTTCTTTTCTTTTTTTCATTTCCACATCTTTTTCAGACTATGTAAGAGAATGCATTGTAGGCACAGGTCAAAGCTACAGAGGGCGGAGGTCAGTGACAGTGAATGGGATCCTCTGCCAGGCCTGGGCCTCTCCAATACCTCATGAACACACGTAAGAATTTGATGTACTTTTCACCTCAATGTCAAACAGTATATTGCTCTCAGTTTCCGGTAATGTTAGTGTTGGACTGTAAGAAATGCAATTAGCTGGTAGCTAGAGGCTAGTCACTATGTGAGTATGAATTTGATATATTAGAAGTTGATTATGCTCCAGGGAGCAGTCATTCATCAGAAGTGACCTCACTGTAACACTTTGCAGAGTCACACATCATTTCCTGCAATAGTCATTCTGTTTATCTAGGTGTGTGTGTGTGTGCGTGTGTGTGTGCATGAGTATGTGTGTCAGGAATTAGGATGCAGCATTTACTTAAACTGAGGGTTAATTTTCAGACCTTCATATTAATGTGTCAACCTCTCAGTGCAACTTATATACGTTGTTTTGATGTAAATGAAAATTATCCTGATTTCCTATCGTTTGCTTAAACAGCAACAGAATTTTTTTTTTTCCAAAACACAAAATAATAAAGTAAGTCAGGGGTTATAAATGTCTTTAATGTTTGCATATTTTTTTATATTCCTAAATCTGTTCAAAAGTTTTCATTTCAAATAATTTACTTTATAGTTTCTCACAGATGACTATGATGGAAACATTCCTAAAATATCCTTTCAGAATAAATAAGGTCAAACTGGCTAGAAAAGAAGAAATGATTTAAAAAGAAGTTTTCTCTCCTCTCCTCTGAGGTTTAAACTGACTTTGAAACGCTTTGTAGTGAGCTGCTGCAGTTTCACATGAATCAAAACTGGCAGCACACGTTTGTACTTCCAGTGAACCTGCTTTTTTAAACTCCTAATAATACCTCTACAAATTAGGTAATTAAACCCAGGCACTTTGTATGTTTTTATCAGTCAGCGTTTAGGCACGAGATACTCTGACATGGACACACACGCTCAAGATGAAACAGCGTTTTTTTTTGTTTTTTTTTTATCAGTGAAAGATTTTCTCTCTTTTATGACTGCCACAGGCCTCCTCCTCTCTGTACCTGTCATTACTCCATACCCCAAGATAAACTTTTCATTACTTTATCATTTCATCTGCATGGAAAAATACAGCCTTGCTCAGAAACTACCCTTGCTGTGTCCATCATCGCAGCTGGTGACCACAGCCATGTGCTCGCCTGATGTAAAAGAAATGAGTCATTTGTCAGCGTGTTTATACAACATTAGGGCCAGGGCTCTTCGAAAAATGTAGTAAGTGCTGGTACACATCATCGTGTTTTCGCAAATTAACAATATCATGTCACTGATGACTCTGTCTTTCAGCTTTATCGTTGGTGACTTTTTTTAAGCTGCTTATTTTTCTGATCTTGTTGATAGTTTCTGCCTGGCTTAAACTTTCTTGTAAAAATGAGTAATGGGGTTATACAGTGCCCATCCAGTGATATTGGATTAAAAAATTATCTTGTGGCCACACGATAATAATGCGTAAGTTATTTACGTGATACAATGAATGCCCTAGGTATGTGTCGGGAAACTGACTTTTACTGTGTTCCTGAATGCAACATAACTCTGAATATACTTCCTACAGCTTCATGTCGAAAAAGTACAGGAAGAAGGACCTCAGGAAAAACTACTGCCGGAACCCTGACAACTCCACTGTTGGGCCGTGGTGCTTCACCACTGACCCCAGCCCACACCTCAGACACCAGGAGTGTGGCATACCGCAGTGTTCACAAGGTAGACCAATATGCACACACACTTTGGTGTAATCTCAGTGGTCATCGTAAACCGCTGTATTCATTTAGGCTCGACCATTTGAAATGAGCTGCAGCAAATTTTACAATCATGTCTTTAGATTACACTTCTTTGTGATCCACTTTTTATTACTGCTTGTATCTGTGTGAGTACGCAAGTTTTGTTTATTTGCTTAAGCGTAATTATTTTGTTTTTGACGTCACCTCGCATTTCTTAAAAGTCAAATAATGGGAACACTTTAAAGTTCAAATGCAAAGGACCTAGTTTAGAAATGTTAGCTAATACTGTTGGGTTGTCTAGTTTGCATATTTTTCAACATTTTAAGTCTGTCCCTGTGTCTAACATGTGGTTGTGATAAAGAGAAAAACACTTCTTTGTCTCAGTTTATGTTACATCCCAAAATATTACTGTCAGACACTGTAGTCCTCCCAAAGGAGGGGGTGATAATGATGTCTGTTATCTAATCTTCAGGGATTCATGCTGTCAGAGGGGTCATTTCCCCTTTCGTGACACCGGATCACTTTAATGAAAAACTAAGTTGTGGTTTGATTAAACATGATGTTTCTTATTCTTCAGCTCACACACAGTGTCTCAATTGGTTATCACAAATTGTACAACAGAGATAGTGACATCTTATTTTAATAGAGAGCCCTGAGAACTCTAGACGAAAAAATACTGGAGAAGATTCTTCAGAAATGAAGTGGTATTTATAGGGAAAAGACACAAACATGGTGTGTACAAGCACAGAAAAACACCAGCAGTAAGTGGCAATAAATGTGTTGTGTCATCACAGGAGTAGACTCATGAACATCTGTTTCTAATAGTCATCCTTTTGGTTGTTTACACAAGACAGCACATATTGCTCACCATAAAGCAAAAGGTGGCCCGCTTCATCAAACACTCCTGCTCTCATTAGCTTAATCCGGTTTGTGTTCACTTCACATTAAATCTATGTTTGTGTACACACTATTGTGAAGCTTTGTTAGGTGGTCTATTATTGAGCGTTTGCGTGTGGATGGCAGTGGTTAGCACCCTGCAATAGGAATGCTCAAGACTGTTGGTTTGATGTAGCCATTTTATGAGGAGTTTGTTTGTTCCTTTTATACCTGAGCGAGTTTCCTCCAGGCTTCTCCTACCTTTAATAACCACCATGTTATGAATAAGTACTATATTGCATTTTACCATTTCTGTAGTCCTAGTCAATTTGTCCCCTTCAGATTGTTCCCCTTGTGCAATTTTCTAAATCTCTTCCATTATCCTTACTTTGTTTTTATTTACACACTGAGCACCAGCAGTTAGTCTTGACTGCATCATATACTTTTATCCTGGAATATTCTCCACGCCATATAACACTTTCTGTAGTAACAAAGCAGGCTGTGAAACCAACAGAATAAGTTATCTTCATGAACTTGAGTAAGTGATTATTCTACAGACTAAATCAACTATACACTGATAAAAAGTTTGTGGCCCCCCCCTAGATGGACGATGTCATTAGCATTTACCTAATTTACCTATATGGCTCGTAAATGTGAAGCTTTTATATATTAAAATTGTAATATTTATTTAATTGTGTTTCATTTGTTTGTTGCTGCACAGTGGAATGTATGAACTGTAATGGAGAGGATTATAGAGGACCCATGGACCATACTGAAAATGGAAAAGAATGCCAGCGGTGGGACCTGAACGAACCACACAAACACCATTTCCACCCCAAGAGGTCAGCCTAGTTCTCCATACACTCATTCCAATCCTCTGTACATCCTTTTTAGCTTGTTGGTGTGCAAACATAAATGCAAATAACGGCATACGAGAATATGATCTGAATATTGTTTTCTGTGGCTGTGGTGCACTGAGGAGATGATGTGATTTTTTGAGTCAGCCAGTAAAACATTTCCCTGAAGGAATATCATGAGAGTTCACGATACAAGTGTGTGTTTTTAACTGGGAAATACTGGGAACCCCCCTCATTTTTTGAATTAGGGAGGTCATTTATTTCAATCTGTGTAAATGTTCCTCACACATCCTTAGCTTGCGTGTTGGGTGTCTGTGTCAAGACTTTTAGCTGGCTGGGTGGCAGGTGGTCTAGATTAGTGGGGACTCGTTAACACATTCTTAATCATCCCTTCGTTTATGTAAACCAGGTCCTAGATTGCTCACATGGCTAATATAATAAGAGGACTCACAGCCTAAATCGTCATGCCTGGAGGCTACAGGCCTGAAGGGATGGGTGGGACCTCGAGGGTGACTTACTGTTAAACACCTGCAGTGGCGCAGCTTATTATCCTTCTTAGTCCCCTAAGCTCTAAATAGATTAACATATGTAGTCTATCCTCAGTTAGTCATTAATTTGTCAGCTTCATGCAATAGTAAATTGTTTTTTGACTCAGTCTGTGAAAAACTCATGCATGTTTTGTGTTAGGTACCCCGACAAGGGCTTAGATGACAACTATTGTAGGAACCCAGATGGACGTCACAGACCCTGGTGTTTTACCACTGATCCAAACACGCCATGGGAGTACTGCAACATCAAAGTGTGTGGTAAGCATAAACACGTGTTTGTTTGCATGTGGCCAAATGCATTAAAGTTGGCTACAATTGACAATTTGAGCTTGACAGAGAATATATGCTAATGCTCAGTGCAAACCTGGTTCCCTCGGTCATACCTGACTGATTCCTTCATACTTTGACTTCCTTAACCATTCATTTTACTTCTCATCTCTCTGTGGATGTTGTAGGAAACACATGCAAATACATGCAGAGTTTCCCCTCTGAGGTTAGTTTCTGTCATGTCCTCTCCAATAGCCAGAATGTTTATTTCTCCCCCCGCACCACTGCTCTGTTGTTTATTGTTCTTTGCCCTCTTGTAGGTTTGGTAGTCAAGCTGCAAAAAGCTCAGTTACTGCTCCAAATTAACCTTCTGTACTTCAAACAGAGGCGACACCAGGGTCACATACACACACACAGTGATGTGATTGATGTCTAAGAGCTTATGTCATGTTGAGTTTCACGTCTTTGCACTTGCTATAAAACCATAAAAGACACTTTTTGTAGCTGACCCTAAAATCTGTGACGAGTTAAAGATACAGCCACGGCTGTTTAAAAACATAAAAATAAAATAATCTGGGAGAGAACGGGTGTACTTGTTTGGCTCAACTTTATTCTCTTGTGTCACGACTGACCGTCTCGCCTGCACGAGTCATCAACAGTCCTGGCACCACGTGCGCCTGATGGCGCTCATCCATATGGACCCAGTGATTCACTGTTTCCCTCTGTCTTCCACCCTGTGCACTCGATCTTTCTCCCGCTTCCTCTTTGATATGAGCGTTTTTGGAAACAGACCAAGTTTACGACCCAGTTAGTCTTAATCAAAACAAGGCAGAAGGGACAGAGACAGAAACAGAGACGTTGACAAGGCCCTTTTTGTTGTTTATTGTCAAACTGGTTTACACTTATTTTTAGACCTATTGTATGGGTTGAAAAAGTTTGTTTTAGGAACTTGAATATTTGGAGCTTAAAACATGTTTTGCCTGTAACTGTGTAGAGTGCTCAGGGTGAACTTGTTCAGTGTGTCAGTAATGAGTGGTCTTTGTAAGATGAGAGCTGGAGGAGATAAACTTTTCTGCCTTGATTTCCCAGTTTCCCTGTCAGTTTATTAATTCTGTTATTCTACTAAACTCTGTTGTTGGGATATTTTGTTGAAACCAGACAATGACAGAAAAACATTTGTCATGTTGAAGTTATTGTCACACTAAACATTTTCTATGTTCTAAATCACTGGAGATGCATTCATAAAAAACACATATGCAAAGAGTGAAAAAAAAATGTTAGCAGCTTTCATTTTACCAGAAGCCCTGAGGGTGAGAACACATTGTATATTTAAGGCCAACTGATTTGGCTGCTGGAGCAAATTGTCTGTTAGACACTAAACCATTTGGTGTTGACAGCCGAGGGTTAAAATCTTGCATCGTGTCACTGAGAAAGTGGGTTCTGAATAAAGTCCAAGGAAAACAACCTCAAAAACTATTTTGCACGAGGAAGTACTTAGGGCTTGAGAACTTTCAGGATGAATTCTGCAGTACTAAAGAGCTGACTGTAAAATAACTATGTTTTTACAGTTAGCAAAATCAAAAGTCCAAAACCATGAAGAAGCTGTTTTTAAAGCTCATTAACAACATACAGGAAATTCAGGCTTAGTTGTCAATTGACGCATCATTCGAGTTGTATGGACTTTGAGACTGTTAATTCTGCTATTTTTTATACTAATGTTCCTATTTAACCTGCAGTGAAAATACTTATTACAGTCTTTTGGAGACGTTTCTACTACTTTGAGAGACTACTAAATATTTTGAGCAAAAAATAAAAATAGTCTACAGTAGGAATATATTTAGTTTTATAACCTAAACCACAGTCTGTAACAAATTCAAAGCAGTTTCTTAGTTCAAATAAAGTTTACTGCTCTCTTATAAAGTTTAACCTTCCATTTTACAGTTTTTGTTATAGAAATATATTCATCCACTATTTAAGGTTAATCAGGCTTTTAAAAGTTCTTTGCAATTAAGATGTAAGCTGCAGCCTAAATTAGGAAGCTAAATCAAGTGAATCGAAATATTTGACACTATCTGGAAAGCAATATTGTGTCTTTGTAGAATTTTAGGGTTAAAAGTACAAAGTATTCCATCAGGATACTGTATATTAAAATAATAAATAATTAAATCTACACCATGCAGTCAGTAGTTTTAGTAATAGTAAAGAACTGTGTGTGTCTTAAAGGATTCTGTGCAAATAATGAGTTATTTAAATTTTTTGACCTTTGTGTCTGTTTTACACAATCATCATGCTTCTCAGCGTTGTGCCTATTCGTTAAAGTTAGCTGCAGCCGCTAGGAGGCAGTCTTAGAGAAATGTGGAAGAACCACAAGTTTTTTAGCTTTTCATTGCCAGTAAAAAGGAAGGTTCTGGTGCATTGTGGTGGATTTAAATTTCATATTATTTCTTGGTTAAACTTTGTGTTATACATTGTTTTTTTTTTATTTTGTGAGGAACTCCGTATCTCAGGCTAATCTTCAACCAATAACTTTGTGACCTATTCACTTTGTGTTATCCTAGAGGGCTACAGGTTGGTAGAGTTTTGGAGCCTGGCTGTACTGTTTGCATGTTCCAAACCCTTTTCTCTTTGTGGGGTATGAATGACGCAAATGGAAACAAACATGCAACAATGATCTGTAAATCAATCACCTTTTATTTTATGTTTCAGTTTAGCTTATGTCCTTCAAAAGGCCATTGGAAGGAAGTGTTTGAAAGAAGCATGCCTTACAAACATAAATAAAACATGACTTCAGGATGCGATGTCAAAACCAAACCGAACTCTGGGTTGCAACTCCAGTTTGTGGTCTACCACTTGAAAGCTGTGGGTTTTACATGTTGGCTGTCAACATCTTGGTAAAAATGGAGTTAGTCGGAATTTGACTAAAAACCACAGATGTGTTAGTGACTTGTCAATCACAAGGTAGCCTCAATCTGATGCTTTGCTTTAACCTTTTCAATTATTTATTTATTTTTCTCTTCAAAAACTTGCTCATAAATTAGAAATTAGAAAATGAATTTTGTGATGTGTTTATGATCATTACAAGTTTGTGCATTATGGCATAAACTCACATTAACAAATTAGAAAATAAGCATGCATTTTCTTTTTAATTTAATATAATTTCACTTTTTAAATTAAAGAGTATAGCTTCTTAGTGGGTATTTAGAAGAATGAGTTTTAAAGATCTAAGATTCATTTGTGAGATCTGGGGCTGTTTGATTTACAATTTATCACTGAAACATCCCTCATGTTTCAACTTATATAATCTAAATGAGACAATTAACCACTACTCTTCTCTTATCAAAATAAATAATTTAAAATATCTCAAATATTTATAATAATTAACATTTGGTGTTTAAAGTGGCTTCAGGGATTTCCTAGGGCTTTATTGGGGAATAGTACAGACTTAATTTATTTAAAATTGTTGGAAAGAACAGCAACAGCAAAATGACCACTGACAGGCAGCCATAACTAATGCTGATGACAGACACATTTTCAGTTATAAATTAGATAGAGATTGAAAAGGAAACACTATGGTCCAGGTGGCTTGTAAAGCAGAAGAAGCTGCTGTACTGAGATTGGAATGGAAGTGTACTTTACTCATCTATTTTTGTTGTTTTTTCCTAATTTTGTAAATCTTCTTCTTATTTTTTTTTCTTACACTGTATGGGGAAATTAATTCTCTGCATTTAACCCATCACACATCTGAACACGTGGAGCAGTGGGCCAATTACAGCGCCCGGGGAGCAGCTGAGGGGTTAAGGGCCTTGCTCAAGGGCCCAAAGTGGGGCTAGTTGGTCCGGGGAGATGAACCCAGCTTCTCTAACCTCTGCACCACCGCTCCCCCTAATTTTTTTATGATTATTTTATGGTAATAATAATTTAAAAAATGTTTGCATGCAAATACATAATTTATACTGTAAATACACAGAGATACTCACATATCGTTTGATATTCTCTCACAGAAACGCCTCCCAAGAGTCCTGTGGTGAAAACAACCGAGTGTTACGAGGGCAGAGGAGAGGGTTACAGGGGGACAGTAGACATGACACCCAGTGGAATCATGTGCCAACGATGGGATTCTCAGTATCCCCATAACCACACGTTCATGCCTCAAGCTTACCCTTGCAAGTGAGTCAGAAACCCACACGAGAAAGCAATTCACCCACTCACCCGTCCACCAGTGTGCGGTTCTGTCTTAGCAGATTGCTGGATGACTTTCTCTGTGTTCTAGGGACTTGAGAGAGAACTATTGTCGGAATCCAGATGGTCAAGAATTCCCCTGGTGTTTCACTACAGACCCAAGAGTCCGCACTATGTTCTGCACCAACATCCCTCGGTGCGGCGCCCACAACAGGCCTGACAGCGGTGAGAGACTCGACAGTTTTATTTGACACTGAAAGCAACAAGGGAATAGCTTATTTTATCTTCATCAGATGAGTATGTGGTATTTTTATATTTTATAGACTTCAGGGTTCATATGAGTCTCCCAGCCGCACATATTGGTTTGGAAGCCCACTTTCTCCATCCCTGTGGAAAACTGCGGGCCTACAGGACTGTGGGAAGGACTGACCACTACATCTCACATAAATAAAATCTGACAGCAGTTAAAGATGTTCTGGTCTCACTGGACATGGAAAGATGGAGTTGAAGGATTAGTGTTGGTTCAGACTCTTTCTGGGGTAGCAAAAGATTTGAAAGGAAAAGATGTAGCTCTATGGCTGATTACACAAATTCAAATTTCCCGAGGGATTTTGGGAATATTTTGCTGAGCCTCTGTGGCCTATCACATAAACCCGTTCTGAGGCTGTGCTGTGAGGTTGTGGTTTACCCTTGAGGGTTGAATACATTCCCATATAGAAATTAAATTCAGGATGACAGACAGATTCAATAACTTATTAATGCTCCATGTTTTTCTAAGATGTCACTGTGGCTGACTTATATTGTGTTTTCAGCTTTGCATCCACTCACAGACATGATAGCTATGGGTTATTTTATTCATATGGAAATGTATCAAGTTTTCTTTTTTTTTAGTATCAATAGTTTATTTACAGGGAAGGTCAGGTAAAATTTACATTTAGATTTTTCTAAATATTATTTGTTGGGATGTATCTCCAAATAAATATTTCTGGTGGTGTTTGTATACTTGTATGTTTATATACTGTAAACAAAGGTAAAGGTATTTGATTTGTCATTAATGCAGGCAGCTATATAATTTACCTCATCAAACACATACCCAGAGTGTTGCTTTATTCATACATGTTTAAGAAATCATTGAATCTCCTGTGGTAGCCATGTGGAGCTGCCTAAACACTTGCTGGTGCAAAGCTCTGCCTTTTTGCCCAAATCTCCTCCCTGGAGCTCAAACTCCGGCCCCACAGCGCTGTTGGGAAGACTTGCTATAGTGGGAGCATTGGAAAGGGTAGGAGGTTCTTAAAGCAACAGAGGCCAATATCAAGGTGTTTAGATAGCTATGATGCAATGTCAAATTTATTTTTGATATATACATTGTTTTCATAATAACTGAATGACTTGACTGTGGTACAAAATTGAAGTATGTACCTGGAAAAAACACAATACTTAAGTCTCAGCTTTTGGTTGGCGGTTTTCATTTGGTTTTGTTTGTTTTGCATCATTCATTTCAGTTTAAAATAATTTTATAAATCATTTATTTGAAATCTTTTTCACTTCTTTGTTGTCCAAATCCAGATTGCTACAGGAACCTTGGAGAGAATTACCTGGGAGAACAGTCAAGGACTAGATCAAACCTGCCCTGTTCTCCCTGGAGAGACCACAGCAACAGGTCAGCCCATTGGGTCTCTGCTCTGTCTTGGCCTAATAATTTTTCCGAACTCTATGATGTAAAAACCAGATTTGTGCCAATAATAAATCACAGACATGCGCCTCTGCCTAAAATAGAGATGTCTCAAAGTTCTAAAGGAGGTTAACCTCCAGGGCCTAACAAAGAATATGGGATTTTTAACAGCTCAGTGAAATCAAAGCAAACTTCAGATAATGTGCAGATGGCATGTAATTTGTAAGTTTTGGAAGGGGGTGGTTGAAAACTTAGAGATGTATGCTTCTCAATGACAGCTTCAATATGAGGAGCATAAATCTACAACACAGACACAGTTAAGTCTCACTGTTAGCCGATCACTTTGAGTCTTGGATCTGGGAGGTAGAAACAGCTCATGCGTACCATGACTAGTTTCTCCAGCATCTCTTAACAGCCTGCAAAGGGTTTTTTTCCCCTAAAGATGACCTAACTAAGCAGGAATGATCCCCTAGCGATAACTAGGTTCAGGGATATACACTTTGCTCCTCACCTCTGACCCCAGACTTCTTCTTTGTAGTAGCACTTCAAAGCCACTCAGCTCCACTGCTTGGCTCCTGCCCAGGGGGTTAAAGTCAGGGTTAAGGAGGCGCAGTGAAATCTGACTGTGTGAGAAATATAACACACATAAACACAGAATTGAAACTCTGGGTAGTTGTGATTTGAAACTCCTCACTGTCTCTCAACTTCTGCACTACCTTTTTGTTGTCGAAGAGTTTGCTGTAAAAAAGAATTTCATTTTTTTTTCCTTTTTTTTTCATTTTTTATTTTTATATATATCATGAGACTGCACTCATCTGATGGATATGTTAGAATGATTAAAATGTAGGCAAGTTCATGCTGTCTTAATGACTTTGTCACTGGGAAATGCTTTTCGATGTCAACTAGAATAAAATCAGTAGTGTAGAAAAAAATGCATCTTTAGTCTGTTAAGTGTTGATTCAAGATGAGTTGAGAGATTTCCTGTCTCTTTGTTCATCTAGTGGAGACAGGGGCATGCTAATGGCTGGCCTGGAGGAAAACTACTGCAGAAATCCGGATCAGGACAAACATGGTCCCTGGTGTTTTACCAACAATTCTGCCATTCATTGGGACTACTGCAATGTAAAACCTTGTAAGTGCAATGATGTGTGCACATAAAATACCTTCACAGATGTATTTAGTTGTCTTCAAATGGGAGGGGAAACAATGTGTGACAATGTGTGAAATTAAAGCTCTTCTAGATGAAGACTACAGTAGATTAGTTTTCCTTTGAGTGGTTGGCCTCTACGCTTAGCCTCACATGCACTTTATTTGTTGTGCGCAGGCTTGTCTACACTCACAGATTAGTTTGTGAGGTGGGGAATCCAAAAGTCATGACTGTGTGCATCTCACCTAATGATTTTTTTTCAAATACAACATTCTTAAATAGATTTCAAATAAACTAAGCATAAAAAGTAAGAAAATCTGTGCTTGGCTGATTATTTCTTTGTATGCTTTTGTGGGATGAGCAGTATGTTAGTTGCACACATAAAATAAATACCAAATCTTCTCTTCAATTGCCAAACAGTTTATTTTACTGTTGTTATTGACACTTGTTTGGAGCTTCTGGTACCCCCAAGTGCTGCCAATTAGGTGCCCGATATAACATTTATTGCCAAGAAGCATTGTTACAACAAAAATAATCTACCAAACACAAATTTTCTTACTTTTTGTAATAGGTATTTTTTGTTGTAGGCTGTCATATATATTTGTTCATCTTCTTTTCTCTCTGCAGGTGATGATTCACAGAACACCATTCCAGCAGGTAAAGATCATTTTAGTGTCTTAGCTGCTGATCTGTATTTGAATGCCTTTTTGTTCTCAGAACTTGATCGTGTCCTTTTTTATCCAGCCATCATATTACACGATGCAGGGCTTTATGTTGTTGTGATGACACATGTTTCTTTATTCATGTGTGTGTGTTGTTGTTCTCTTCACATGAATTGTTCTCCACACAATAAAAGCATCATAAATCCACTACTCTAAGATATAGGCTCTGTAAAAAGAACATAAGCTTATATGTGGATCTCATAAAACTAGTTATTGTACTTACTAATTATTATAAATACTGTTACGTTTTAGTGCCTGTTGTATAGCAAATACAGTCTGTCAGCAATAACAACAGCAGATCTGTGGTATATGAGAGTCAAATTGTAGATTTCTGCTCCATGAAATGAGAAATTTAAACATTAGGTGTGTATTTGTGTGTGCTTCTGCTTTTTTTTTTTAGTAAAGCCATCTCCTGTGAGATGTTTTGTTCATAAAAGGACCAGGATTGTAGGGGGGGCTCCTTGCATATCAGATGGCAGCTGGATGGTCAGCATACAGAAAGGGTACAGAATTTTTAAATCAAACATATTTTTTCTCTAGTTTTCTTTTTGAGGAGCTCTTTCATTATACTGTGGGTGGTGGTTGTGAAGACAGTTTAGATTTCCACACAAAGGAATAGTTCATAAAAAATATTTAAAATACAAAACCAGTTGTAATTGCTTTTTACCCTTGTCTATATTACTGCTCATCATTTTCAGTACAATATGTTAGACTGTTATAGCCTTTCTGTAGGGGATCAACTGGATTTTCACCATGTGCCACTAATCTTTTTATATTGTTTCTAGATCAGTTCATTGGTGCGGTGGTTCATTAATACGAGAGAAGTGGGTACTTACTGATAGACAGTGCTTCTCTTCCTGGTAATTTCATTGCTTATCGTCACTGTTGATTTTTTTATAACACCTTTTTTTTCTCCTAAATTGTGAACTGAAGTGGCATGTTTTTTTTTTTATTTATTTAATCGATATGGACTTGTTTTATGTCATGCATCTCTTCAGTGTTCCAGACCTCAGTCAGTATCGGGTGTGGCTCGGCATCTCTGACCTTCGAGAGGACTCTCTTGACAGGATCAAGAGACAGGAAGTCCGCATTGCTAATGTAATATGTGGCCCTAATGGCTCTAGTCTAGCCCTCCTACGGCTTGAACAGTAAGTGTTCTGAAAAGAAAGTATATATAGGAGTTGATGCATATTTCATAGTGTAAAGTTAGTAATCTTGTGTATTTTGTGTGTTCATTTAAAATCTCCAGGCCTCCCCGTCCTGCAGACAATGTCCATACCATTCAGCTACCCCTGGCTGGATGCTCCATCCCAAATGAAACAATATGTAAAATGTATGGATGGGGAGAAACCAAAGGTAATAATGTTATACATACACATTTACTACAGCTATTTTATTCATGCATATTCTTATTTAGTATTACAGTGTATTGTATTTAAACAGTCTTTTCATTCATTTCAGTTTCATATGAGTCAGATATCTGTTTACATTACTGTGCAAAAGTCTTGTGTTCCCTCATTTCTTTATGTTGAACTTCCAAGCAGCCAGACTGTCATACAGTCTTGTAACAAGCTGGTGTTGAAATTAATTTTGCCTTTTTAATCATCTTTTAAAGTTTTTCTTTTGACTTAGCTGCTTTTTGGCTGCTTTTCTGTTTTATAAACTAGAAAAGACACTTGACAAATAACCAATTTTAAATTAGGCACTTTGTTTTAAGCAGCCTTTTGTTTCCAAAATAAGTCATTCAATAAAAAAATTAAAAAAAAATAAAAAGGTCAGTTTGACAAGCACAAAATAGTATTTTAGCACTAACATTTTATTACCTTAAAACTGAAAGCTAGTTGGTTGGCATACAATAGATGATGTGTTTGATGTTGCTCACTTGTTTTGAACAGAATTGTCTAACATATCAAATATTACATCCCTGTTCCAACTTTTTCTGTTTTAACGAAAATGAAATACACAGAAAACAGGCTGTAATGTGGAACTTTGAACTCTTTCAGGCACTGGCCATGATGATGTCCTTAAGGCAGTCAACTTGTCCATTGTTGATAGTGACAGATGCAGAGAAATGCATCGAGGGAGCTTCCACATCACCAACACCAAAATCTGTGCAGGAGGGAAAAAGAACGAGGGAGTGTGTGAGGTATATTAATTGCATGACATGTTTTGTCGATGAGCGATTTAAACTTTTACCAATGAAATCCAAAAGTTACGGCAGCCTAAAACAGTCATTGAGACATAAAAATAAAGTATTTGTTGTGAATCTTTGAGGACACTCATGCCTCGATTCAACAATGCGCGCTTTCAAAGCCAAGTTTGATCTAAATCTCAAACAAATGTTATTTAAATCCGCAGGCTTAGTGTTCAGTCTGTTGTAAATAGAGCAGCTGGAGACTGTTGCGCTGAATTTCATCAGATGTCAAAGATGTTTGAGTTTTTTTAGCTCTGAGAGATCTGCCTGTGATGGCGCTGCCAGCATGTTAAATGCCTTTTTTTGTTACATTTAACACTGTCAGAAACTTAAACTGTGATGATTGCTGATTCTCAGTCGCAGATAAACAGGCTCTGTATTTATTTATTTTGTTTTGCAGAGAGATTATGGTGGCCCTCTTGTGTGTCAGGATGGTGAGCTCAAAGTTATTGTTGGCGTAAGTGTCCATGGCAGAGGCTGCGCTCGGGCCAACCAGCCTGGCATCTTCATTAATGTGCCCTTCTACACACAGTGGATTTACAAGGTCTTCAAATATTACCCTGACCCAGAGATTGCTTAGAGACTGACAAAAAAATGACTATCAAGGGGCTAAATCAAAGCTAGAGCCACTAGTCTCTAACTCCAACGGTGCACTCAGGACATCTGGTTTCTGTGACTAGTATAACTGTGAGGTTTGCAATGAAGATGAAGTTTGGAGAATGCACTCTATGACCTAAGATTTATATTCATCAGGAAACACCACACCATTTCTACTGTAAAGATCACTGATGGCAAATATGAAGAACATTTGTTTGTCTTTGTAATGAATCACTGGAACAGCAAACAATGGAAATATTCAATATAAGAGACTTTGAGTCTTTGAGTCAGAGGCAAAGCAGGGGAAATGAAATGTCGATTTTCACCCATTTTCCAATTTTTCACTTGTCTACCAGAGATCTGTGTATGTGAATATGCTCAATTCCTGGCATTACTTGAATAATTTGACCACCAAATGCAACACTTCAACAGCTCCCTTTGTACAGCGTATCAGCAGGCCTCTTGGAAATCCATTCAATGAAAGAGCAACGATAAGGGCACTCTCACCAGGCTCCATGCGTCTCCAGGGACTTCAGTGAAGTAGTCCTTAATGTAAATAGTGTTTTTATGAGTGTGTTTGTGACACTCCAAATGTAATTTAGGTCTTATAGATCTATGACACGAATGTTGTGGCAGGCAAATAAAATAAAGTGTGTTTTTATCGTTTAGATTTCAGTCAAGTTTCTGTTTCATTTTAACATCAAAAATAACTCAGTTTTTTAAAGACAGTAAGGTTGTCACAGTACCAACAACTGTGTATCTGGGATGTTCTCTAGGAAAATGTGCATGAATGATCACTTAATCCTTAAGAAAATGAAATAATAATAAACTTTATCAATCATGTGGAAACACTTTTTTTATATAAAATATTTCAAGTGTCTTTTTCTCATGGTGCTTTTGTTTTCGCATTAGTTTCTATGCAAAATTACATCTACGTAGAGATAATTTACATGTTTGAAATGTTTCAGACAGACGAAAGAAATATTAAACCTCGGCAGATCCACATCTTTTTCCACTTTGGATGTTGGGATCGTGATGATGGTTGCCTTAAATTTTGTGGATGGGAAAGATTTCAGCATAAAAAACCTAAAAAGAAATTACTTACTTTGTTCCAATGTCAATGACTGAGATGCCTTTATATCACAACCATATTATGATAAGATGGATTTTACTCTTTGTGTCATGATCCTGGGTCCTTACTGTTTAATAGATTTATGGATTTAGGTTTTGTCACGTTGCTGTTTTTGTGTTTCATTTGGGAGTCGTTGTTTGTGTTAAATTCTTGTGATGTTTATTTTCTTTCTATTATTTCTGTTCAGTTTGTACCTTTGTTTCTGTGTTTTCAGTCAATTTCAGTACTTTTCCACAGTCAGCTTCTGCTCCCCTATCTATGTCCACATTTGCCTGTTACCATTAAGCTTCTTGTATCCAATTTCTTTATTAACTCAGGTCCATTTAGTCTCCAAATCTTCACCTCTTCTTCAGTCTAGCATTGTGCTTCAAGCCTATGTCTTGCTCTCCTACGGCTTTCAAGTTTTTGCTCTTTTTGTATATTTATTCTGCCACATCAGCCTTTGTTTTTGTATGTTTTTTATGATAAATTAAATCTTTTTGTTTTCATTTAAGTTCCTTTTGTTAGTCTACATTCCTGGAACTGACCCTAACTATATTTTGTGACTTTTGTTATTTGTGTGTGTGTGTTTACGAAAATATGCTGCAGCTGCTATATTCTACAGGTTGTACAGTATTATCAAATATTTTCTGTAAATACATATACATATGTGTATAAATTCATCACAAAGTTCATCTTATCCAATGTGCTTAATAATAAACACATTTTAATCTAAACTTTGAAATTAATTCTCTTTATCTTTTTCATCACTGCTTTATTTTAAGTCACAAAATTGTCCTTATGATTGTGTTTTTTTAAGAAATGTTCTGCACAGCGTGTAATTATTGCAAAGGCTGTTGTGCTACTTTGCCAGAAGATGGCACCACAGCAGCACAGAGACTGCAAGGATGAGTAGGTAATCTTGCTAATCTCTCTTGCATGCACATACGCACACACATGAACACACATACACACACACACACAAAGTGACACATTCATATCCCTGCATTAATAAGCCACACTTTCATCCACCTAAATACACATAAAGCACATAGATTCACACACTGTTTTTAGTTACTACAGAACAATGATGGTAGTTTGGCACAGAAAATATGTATGAGGTGCACAAGAGTACATGTGTGTGAGAAGGAGTGGGAATTGGAGAACACAGAGGTCGAAAAGTGGCGACTGTGAGTTAAAGATTAAATGCTGAATCCATTGATGCTGTTTTAAGGACCATATGGTGCAAGCAGAAAAATACACTGGAATCAACATTTTTCTGTAGCAACGCTGAGGTGTGCGCTGATGTTGACACAATGCACACATACACAGAACACACACACACATTATAACAGGTACTGCTATTGAGGTTGCGAGGCATCAAAGAGAGATGATGTCTCAGAAGTTTACTTTCATCTTTGAGTCAACTGGATGGATATGTAGAAAAGAGGAAAGTGACTCGCACCCCATCCATTTATATGCATTGTGAGAACTTGAACACAGCAAGGACCCACTTGTGTAAAGGAGTACAAGGGGTTCAATCTGCAAACAAAACAAGAAGAAAATGCTAAATTGATATAAGCAGTAAACTGTTTATAAACTGTAATAGTGACACAAGACTGAGATTTACATGATCAGTCATTTATGGACTTAAAGACACAAAAAAACAGTATTATTATAGTATAAGAAGCTCTATCATTTTACATAAAAAGTATAGTCTTAAAATAAAAACAAAACAAAAAATAAAACAGAAACAGAATCTAGGTTCACAATAGATGAGCTAAATAACTAATTCTAATTCTTCTATTTTTAAATACTCAGAGTAGTTCAGATCTTTTGAATTGGGTTCAGTGGAAAGCTTAGAAACAAGTATCATAAATAGGTCTGTGAAATCTAGTTTTGGCTTTGTTTGATGTAACTGTTTGATTCTCAATCTTGTCAGAATCAATCTCCAAACTGAAATCATTCTAAGAGCTATCTCCAACAGGTAAAATATTTATTGTTCATGATCTTTTCACAGAACCCCACTTCAAAAGCCCCACACAACGTTATCTGTAAGCAGCAATCTTAGACCCTCATATTTGTGTTACATATTTTAGTGAGAAGACAAAAAGGAAAATGGCTTGGGAAAAGAAGGAAAATATGTAGACTGATTATTCCAGCAAAAGGCTTTTAGAAGCCACAGGACTCCTAGAACAGATCATTGAGTTTCAGATTTAGTTTCGAGTATCTTTCATAATCTAATTGGGTTGTCTTTGTAATATCATTAAAACTCTTTAAACTCTTTTTAGGCACAGTCTCTTTTCTCTGCGGTCTCATCAGCTTGAGGCAGCATGTGTGCATGTGTGCATGCATGTGCATGTAAATCTACAGCAAGTGCCATATGCAACAACTGAGCAAAAACTAGGAGCGCAAGTTAATAGCAATTGCTTTTCAAAGTATCCTCTTCCCATCACCATTTGATCCTGTAATATGACACACCTGCTTACGTTGATGCTTCCTTTACCTTTAAAGTCTCTTTTTCCACAGTGTGTTTAAATGCATTTACTTCCTTATTAGCATACTAAAATATGCAAATGATATTTATACAGTAAATCTGATCTTATTTATTTATTTATTTATTCATCTGTACTGATACTGGGGGCTCGGCGTGGGGGTCTTCGGCCCCTCTCGTCGGTTGCTGGGCCGGCCCTGCTCCTCGGCTGGGATCGGCTTGTCCATGGGGTGGGCTGGAGGG
>JARVJO010000002.1:14917262-14944946 GCA_031762555.1 Cynodonichthys magdalenae | reverse complement strand
TTTCCTCAGGTACAACATCACATCTCACTGCACTGACCATGCTCTCTATAGAGAAGAATCTTGTTAAAACATCCCTGTCTTTAACCAGAGTCATGAAGAACTTTTGCTTCTCAGATACAACTTAGTACATGTTTGATGTTAAAGGTAAAGGTTATAAGACCATCTCCATATATTATATATATTATTCAGAAATTTAAGATCCATAGAACTGTAGCCAACCTCCATGGACGTGGCCGCAGGAAGAAAATTGATGACAAATCAAAGAGACATGAATGGTAAAAAAAGAGCCCAGGAAAACTTCTAAAGAGATTAAAGGTGAACTTCAAGCTCAAGGAACGTCAGTGTCAGATCACTATCTGTCGTCGTTTGAGCCAAAGTGGATTGAATGGGAGACCATTGTTAAAAAAAATCATAAAAAAGCCTGAGTGGAATTTACCAAACTACATGTTGACAAACCACAAAGCTTCTGGGAGAAGGTCCTACGGACAGGTGAGACTAAAATGGAACTTTTTGACAAGGCACCTCAGCTTTATGTTCACATATGGAAAAATGAAGCACATGAAGAAAAAAACATTGTGAAACATGGAAGGAGCTCTGTTATTATCTGGGGCAGGGTGTCTTGAATCTATAAAGGGTACAATGAAATCTCAAGTCTATCAAGGGATTCTAGAAAGAAATGTGCTGCCCAGTGTCAGAAAGCTTGGTCTCAGTTGCAGGTCATGGGTCTTGCAACAGGATAATGACCCAAAACACAGCTAAAAACACCTAAGAATGGCTAAGAGAAAAACATTGGACTATTCTGAAGTGGCCTTCTATGAGCCCTGACCTAAATCCTATAGAGCACCTTTGGAATAAGATGAAACATGCTGTCTGGAAAAGGCACCCTTCAAACCTGAGACAACTGCAGCAGTTTGCTCATGAGGAGTGGACCAAAATATCTGCTGAGAGGTGCAGGAGTCTCACTGAAAATGCTGACATCTGAAGCCAGCTAGCAGGCTCTGGAGTCTTCATCTCAACAGTGGTCAAAGCACCAATATCTTTGCCATGTGTTTCACCCTCCAGGTGCCTTCATTGTTTGTTCTGAAGGCGTGAGGCAGATTTCTAGCAACAGAATATGCTCAAAATAGGATTGGATAAAAACGCTAAATAAATAAAAGCTATTGGAAGCTTTGCAGCCAGGAGAACAGCTATGAAACAAAGAGAACAGATATTTAGCCATGTTGGGTTCCAAAAAGCCTTTATGTAACCCAACATGGCTCCCAGACAGCTCAGCAGTTTTAGGACATACTAAGCTGAAATTTCATTGCATGATAGCTGAGAGCTAACGCAACACATTCTGAATGCTAAACAGAAGTTTAAGGTAACCGCTAATGCTAATTTAAAAAAGGCTCTGATTCAGCCATTTTAAGACTTACAGAGCTGAAAACTCGTATTGACTGTTGTGGAAAATATTTATTTAACAAAGCAGAAACACAGGTGATCTAAAAATGCAAAGTACTCGGGGAAGTGGTCGTCGCAGTCTTTTATTGCCAATGCAAGACACAGTGAATAACACAGGCAGTCAGACAGAGAATGCCACATGCCTGTGCTAAACAGAATGTGTATCAGTGGCCCTCAACAATCAGCTTAAATACAGTGAAGACTTTATTTATTATTTTTCTAGCACATTACCAAATTCTGAATGCTAAATAAAAATCAAAGCATGTCATACTGAAACCAAATGAAAAATCCAAGATGGCCTCATAGCTAAAATACAAATTTGACCGTAACTCAGCCATTGTTAGACATATTTGTTTAAAAAAAAATCAATTTTTATCAAAATTGGACGGCATGTGGCAAGCCCTTTCATATTTTCTCCAGGAACTATTATAGTAGTTTGTTTTTTTTTTTTGTTAAAAAATAATCATTTTTATTGATCATGACTGATTTAATAACAGTAAAAACTGTAAAACATCCAAGGGTGTGATTACTTTTTAGGCACTTCAAGTAAAGCGTACATGTAAGCATGTTCTGCTGTGTATATACAAATTTTCTAGTTTTGTCCCTCTTGCTTGGCAGCTCTAAGAGATTCCTTGGTTCAGGCTGACAGCTCCAATGATTAATGATGACAGCCTGTGGAGCTGCTCCTCCGTTTCTTGACTAGCCTTTAACCTCTCAATTAGCTCGAACCAGTTTAAATGAAACAAAGATTATGTTTAAAAGAAGTCAAGAGATGTACAGTCTTCAGAAGACTGATTTTCACCTCAGGAAATAGTCCTATATGTTTTCATTTTTGCTCTCTGACATTATTAAAAATCATTAGGCATAGTCACAAACTGCCTTGACATTCTCTGCAACTTGTATGTGAGTTACAGCTCACAAACTGCTTCCCAGATCGGACTCCTCTGCTTTCATTTTGTCCTCTCCCCAACTTTATCACTTCATCCATCATCCTGCTATGAGTGCTTTTCAAGTGGTTTAAAAATAAAGCGGACACAGATGTCAGCCATGCTATACTGATGTTTCTAAACCACCAGAAACCCTTCACTTACATCCACCCACAGCAGGGAGAAATGTTATAAATACAACTTTCTCCATTATAAAAAAAAGGAACACTCGTAAAAGCTGCTCCTGAACTGAAGTCCTTCACACCACTGACTCACATTTGTGCAAGTATTTTTATGAAAAAAAAAAAAACACAACCTATCCCATCGATGCCACCTCTTCTTATTTGAGTCATTTGTGAGAAATGTAAGTCAACAAAGGGATTTTAGTGGAGTACAAAAGGGCAAATGCAATTATGGTTTCTCCTCTAATGTGCCTGGCCCCAGCTGGTTCTGATCTGGTTTGTACTCTGAGGGCTTCAAACTTAGTTGTCAGCTCTCATGCATCACAGACCTACTGCTTAACGGAAAAACGTGCTTTGGCAGTGACCAGCAGAGGCCTGGAGGCCAGCAGTGGCTGCCGCTGGGTTAGCCACATGCAGGGTGTGGGGGACGGCTGGGGTGGGTGAGACAACATCCTCTGCTTTCCGCATCTAGATCCTTACGACTGCATCCACTCATTCCTTCTGGTTTTTCATCCTCTTCACAAACGTTATTTTGCTGTAATTGGCTGACGTGACCCAGAGTAGACACTATGCTACAGACTTGGGAGGTCAGTGAATAGCCTCCAAAATACACATACATACACACACACAGAAACAGAAATAAGTGCAGGGGAAAAAAGAAACCTACGGTAAAAGAAAAGCCTGAATGGAAATAAGCAGACATGATTACTAAAATACAGTCATTAAGGAGGAAGTGTTGTTTTTCAAGCTGTCAGGATGATTAATGACTGAGCATAGATTCACGCAAACACTGTTGTTTAGTCTAACCAACAGACGTGCTCTCTGCCACTAACCTACAACAGACTGGATGTGTATGTACAATCACAAACGGGATTCGTTAAAGTAGGAAAAGATGCAAAACACTGTAATAAAACAAATAAATAAAAAAATGGCATGCCTTGAAGGAATTCATATTATCTAGCTGTATTATGCTAGAGTGTTAGACTAAGATTATTTCAATTTAAAAATGACAGAGTTGCAGACATTTTGGTTGATTCTTGACACTTTGCATAATGTTATTGTGGAGAATGGCTCTTTGTTACCACATCAAGTGTTACCTCAAGATCTGCAAACATAATGGAGTTGGAACCAATTTTTGCATTGCTACAGTTAATTAGCTGTAGCAGTCATCTAAAACTGCATTTACAAGAAAAGCTGTAGATGTAGATCTGATAATTACTGTCTAAAAGTTTAGAACCAAATACAGGCCTGGCATAGTTATTGTAGCATTTTGGTCATTTTCTGTGTTTGAAAGTATTTCTAAAAATAGTTCTGGGTTTATGAGGAAAAAGATGATTTTGGAAGGACAGCATTCCTGTGATAGGACCTGAGAAGCAGAAATTTTTTACTTGCTAAAAAATGAAAACATTTTCCTCTAAATATGAACTTATATGCAATTTGTTTCAGAGATGCCGTTTTGTTGGCAGGATAGTTTGAGGCACAGGTCTCCCTTTGTTGGGACTTTGGGAGAAATGTTTACAATCAATGGGTTGCACTTGTTTGGCAGCTTCAATAAGCAAGCCAAATAAACCAAACACTTTTGTGTTTGTGTCTGTAATTCTGACTCAAGGCGTAAACAGTGTCTGTCCTTTACCAGTATACATATATATAACATATTTTTATTTATTTATTTATTTTCCAAGAACCATTGAGAACATTTTATTTAAATCTTAGGACAAAATCAGCAATTCCTGTTTTTTTCCTGTAGTCCAGTGTATTTTTCCAAATGTAAAATCAGTCAGAAATATTTTTTTAAATATTACAATTTCTAAAAAGAAACACTGCCAAAAATATGACAAATTGGATGCTGTGCAAAAAAAAAAAAGAAACAAAATAAAAAATCCAGTTTCAGAACCAGTTTATTCTTCTAAATGTAGTTACATGTGAAAAATACTTTTGAAATATTGTCGGTTTCAGTTGAAAAACAATCTTGATTCATGTTGTGATGTTTTTCTTATCTGCATCACATTCAATCAAAGTGCAGGTTATGCTGCAATAGATCACCTGGTCTACAGTTTAAGTGGTTATGATTTTTTTTTTAAATTGGCTTTCTCTGGGAGTTTTCCTGCCTGCATTCTGCCAAAGGTCTCAGAAACTCCAGATGTTTTCTAAATTATACTGGAAGGCAGATAAGAAATCAGCTTTCAACAGATGTCTTGTGTCTGGACTCAGTGATTTATTAGCTATGAACGATGAGACAGTGCTTCACTATCTTGCAGCCTGATTGGATTTTATCATTATTTAAGCAGCTGTGAATCTGGGTAACATCATGCCATTGGAGCTAAAAAAAATGGCAGCTTAGCTTTTTATTGTGTATTTTTGAAAACGGAATGCACTTGTAAGAATGAGTCTCTGAAGTATATATAAAAAAACCCTGAATGTGACATAAAAAAACAGAAAAATGTGTTGTAGCTCTTTGGTTTAAGAAATAATAATTTCATAAAGTTATTCTGACTCAGTGTTAAAATATAATTTCCTGGAGTTTTCATGTCGTTAAATATTTTCATCTTAAAGCAACATAGAAATTTGAAATTTTCAGACATCAATTGCTCTAGGGACCTACTGTCACACTCTGATGGCTGAAATTTATCTCTTCACAAAGTGAGTATTTTATGAAAGCCTGACAGTTCAAATCTTTTAAAGCGGAGTTCTTTATAAAAGATAGGAACAATTAATTTCTTAGTTTGTAATGGAAATATCTCTCATCAGCAATTTCACCAATTGGCTGGACATCAAATCTGTATATATATATATTTCTGTATATAATATATTGTACATTTTTCAGTGATTCATAAAAAAATTGCAAACACTAGACAAAGGTTTTAAAAACAAGTCTTGTGTGATCGGTTCTCCTTCTCCTTCTTGTTCTCTTCAGTTATGACAACACAGTTTTAGGGGTTGTCTGCAAGATTGTCCAAATTAAACCCTTTTCAGAACCATGTGTACAAACATCTGAAACATTAAAGGAATAGTCTGTTAATTTTTGAAGTGCCAGTTAGTCTGTCTAATAGTTAAGAATAGTTAGTACTTTATCAGCTGTTAAATCAGAGCACAGAGTTTGGAGAAAGAGGTGAAACAATTTTCATCCAGTTTTGACTAGCTAAATGAGCGGTGGTAGCTGGTGGGGTTATTCGGTGTGTGGGCTAACATAAAATCCTACTGGTTACACTATACCAATCAAACCAACTTGTCTAAGATATGATGAACAAACTGCAAACACTGCTTAATCAAAACTAATTTGCAAGACATTGCACCAAACTTCATGGAACAATTGAATCAATCAGGTTAAAATAGACTAGAAAAAACAACAACAAAACAAAACCACAGACAACTAACACTGGAAAGTTATACAAAACATAATGTGTTTTGTGTAGTTTAAAGAGCTCACATGCTGACTATTCTTAGAATAAAAAAGAAAACAAGTTCATCCCAATTAAAAGGCTATTTTGATCCCATTTTTTGTCACCTTTTTGACAGCTCTTATACTATGTAAAAGAGCTCTACATTAATAAACTACGGAAGCCCTGAGAGACGAGAAGGGGAAATTTTTTTTTTGAAAACCCATATTCTAAGTCTGATCATATTTTATGTTTCTTTTGACTTTAACAGTCATAAGGCGAGTAAAAATATATATATATATAATAATTATGACAATGTTAAGTAAAAAATTGTTTTTCTTATTTTTTAAGCCATGAAAGGCAAATGGAAGAAAAAAAAGTTTTCTAAGTTTTGTTTTTTTAATATCTTTATTTTTTGTCAAAGCCCTTAGAGGCAAGTAGGGAAAATAATCTGAAATCTGAAACAAACTGAACAAACATGTCATGCAAAAGTGTGGAGGTAGCCTTCTTTCACATGTTGTTACTGAGAATTAGCTATTTTGAAACTTGAAAAATAATTTTAAAAAGCAGGTCTTCTTGGCTATCCATTAGCCTAGCCTGCATGAAAACATTTACTCTTTTTTTCCATTCTCTGTGCTCTTTGACTACTGTCAAGACTGAAAAAGTTCTGACTACTGATAACAGTGACAGAACATCAACATAAAGATTATTTGACTGTACCTTTAAAAACCCCCAAGTAAGAACCTGACTGCTTTACACTTTTCCAGAAAAGCTGTTATTGTTCAGAACATCAGGCTGATCTAATCTGAGTTTGATATGAACCTGTGAGCTGACTCTGTGTTTGGAGAAAACTGTGTAGGGGTATTGTGGTTGGTATTTGACAGCAGGACTGACACAAACAGAGAGGGAGTCGGACATATGAGGGCCATGGGTGGAAGGAGCGGGGGCGTGTGGGGGTCAGCACATCGCCTGAGCGCTGAGTGTGGCCTGCAGCTGTATGCATAGGGGAGCCTTGGCCTCCTGCTCTGCATGTCAGGGGGCCGTGATTAATGACCTGCAGGCCTTGCTCTTAACCCCCTCCACACAGAAATCATTGCAACCACTTCTTGTTTCGCTAATGGGCACAGCCGAGGATGGACAGGCACAGCAGACGAGTGCATCAACACAAAGAATTGTAAAAATTAGAGCCATTTTCCTCTAACAAAACGTAGCATACCATTTTTTGCAGACTTGATGTAATTTCAGGACAAGGGTGATGATTTCTTATATGATTGTGTGCCTGTGCAGCTTTGAGGCTGAGGGGGCGCCTACGTCTGTGTACTGGTTCCCAGCTTGTCAGGCAGCTGTCGAGGAGTGATTTATGACCACTAGACTCCAACCTGTCTTCACTGCCAGTTCAGTATTGTTACAACTGACAGCTAATGAGGCCAGACATGCTTTCAAGCAGAGCACTTAACAGGACTTCAATCTTCTGCCGTCACAAGTACCATTTTTGCACACACTCTTTCGCACAACAGCCTCCTTTCTCTATGCTTTCCTTGTTCTCTGTCTCTCCACGTTGAAGCATATGACAGGAGCTGAAAAGACTTCTGCTGACAGAAGATGTTTCTCAGAAGAAAAAGGCAGAAGAAAGTCCCTCTTAAAAAAAAAATAACAGCCAGTGATCTAATGACTCTAAATTTTTGATGTTTTTCAGTGGATTCTATATCAAATTATAACTTATGTTTATATATATAATTGTAATGCTGTACAGACATTTATTTATTTATTCTATTCATAAAAACAACAAACAGTCCAGTAACAAAACAGTTAATCAGTAAGACAGTAAGTTAATCAATTATTAAATGAAAAAGGTGATCGTATATCTGCCCCTTATTAAAAAACATATTCAAGCAAACAACTTTACATTTAACAATCTCCATATCTGAGAAAAGAAAACCAAAAACAAAATTAAAAACAAGAACAAAAAAACATAAAGAATTCGATATCTTCACTAATCACTGAATAGCATAATATTTTCCTGATATTTTTAACTGTAATCGTTTCAAAAATATAAATTGTGAAAGTTTTTGTTAGTCTCAAGAATGATACATCATTTATATCTGTAATTTTAAATTTATAGCCAAGCATTCATTGAAGAAATGTATGTCACTCACCCACTTGTGTGTGTGTGTGTGTGTGAGAGAGAGAGAGAGAGAGAGAGAGAGGGAGAGAGAAAAGAAAAGCCATGCGAGCACTCCAACAGCCAGCCCACCGTCACAGAAACAGCAGGACCAGCATTCCTATCCTGATCTCCTCTTCTTGTTTATTCTCCAATCTCTACCCCCCCCCCCTCCCCACCACCACCACCTTCAATGTGTGTCGGTGTTGCAGGGAGCTAAGATGCACGTTCTGCCCCCTCCTTTTGTCCTTCAGTGGGAACGTGAATGTACTGCTGACGCACTCATCTCAGCTGCTCATTCAGCCTCATATCAGTGCATTGGTTTGCAGTGCTCCTGTGTATTAACACACACACTGCTTCTGTGTTATAACCCCACACCCCTTATTCTTGCTTCTCCCTCTCTTCACTGTACCTATCTTTGCATCTCTTTCTCTTTTCTCCTTTCTCAGTTTCTCACACATTCCGGTCCTCGCCTTCTTTCTTCACTTAAACTCTCTCTCGAGTCAGTCCTCCCCACTCACTTGAGGTCTAGACACTACCTCTTCACAACCAGTCGATAAAATTAAAAACCTCCCATTCCAGTGTGTCATACAGAGGCAAAAAGGTCAGACTTTCAATTCCAGCTGCAGAGTTGTTTCGCATTGTCTGTTATTTTCTCTCCATCGCTATCATGAGCGCAGCAGTGTGCCAGAGTTTTCCACTGGAGATAGATTGCACTGCACTTTCTTACCTCACATAAGATGCAGTTTGTTGAGTGTTTCACTTTTGAAGGAGAAAAAAAAACAGCTGTTTGATGCATTTCCTTATTTTGCTTGTTGTGTGGAATTTATTATGTGAAAGAGTGCTTAAGGGTGGCACAAGGAGGTTAGGTCAGAGGGTCTGTGACATCACAGAGGACTGAAATGCTGACTGTCTGAATTTGCCGGACAGTCTTCTCTTGAGGGAGGAGAACGATGAAAGAGCTTGCATGCTGTTATCTCAGAAAGATGAGAGAAAGGCAGATAGACAGAGGGAAGAAGACTTACTAAGAGAGTTGGTGAATGGAGGTGGAGCTGGGTGGGAGGAGAGATATCTACGTCCTTGGTGAAATAGGGGAAAGAGCCTATAGAAAGAAGAGGGAAGTGAGATAAATAGGGGCAGTGGAAAAGAATGAGGAAGACAGATGAATGCACAGCATGAATATCTCCTCGGTGAAATGACACTGAAAGTTTGAGAATTAGAAGTGAGTAGTTGAAAAGAGTGTGTTTAGATTAAGCATCATTCTGATGCACAGGAAGCCTTTATCTCTGTCTTTGATTATTGATCATGTTCCATCTTCTGCCTGAGGATGAGACCTATGAAAAGGAAAAAGAACACAACTTAAGACTTCCCTGTCAGTTTCCTTGCAATGAATTAGGGATGCAACTAAAATTTTATTCTTTACCATGCAAAGATATTATTGGAAAATGAATGGTGTGTATCCACATTGTAAGGTTGAATGCATCTGAAAGTGTTAAAGTGGGAATTTTAAAAGGATGCAAGACATCATCAGCAAAGGAAGCACATCAGATTATTGTGTTTCTATATGTTCCTATAAACTATAATGTAAACAGCAAAAAAGAGAAACAAATCATATTTCAAAGAATTGCCTTAAAATGACCTTAAAACTCCTTAAATTACAGGAAACAACAATGTTCAAAATAAAAAATAAGGAACAAAATCCTTCATATATCTTGAGGTAACAGGATGAATTTAAAAAAGAGTGCAGTGGATGTAACTGTTCTTTACTTTAAAATGCAAGCTTTATAAGTAATGGTGGAAAGACAGCAATGGGTGGTAATGGGATGGGCAAAGTGTCAGAGATGAGGAGAAAATGGGAAAAAAAAAAAAAAAAAAAAAAAAAAAAAAAAAAAAAGAAAATGAGAAAAAGATAGCTATTAGTTAGGGTGAGGTAGGAAGAGTTGGTCAGATAATTGATAGCCATGGGTGTAGCTTCTGTGTTTAATGATATTACGAGGGCACAAGCATAGAAAGGTCAGTTCGCACATTGGATATCTATTTTTTTCTCCACTGCACATTTTTTGCTTATATTGGTGAGTTTTTTTGGTTTATCTGTTTATTTATGCTTTTTCTGTTTATACGATAGAGGCTGTTGGAGTACGTAAAATATGTCAGTAGCTGAAGAACATATGTAGGTAAAATATATGAAATCAAGATGAGAAGTTATTGCTATCTAAAAGAAAATAATACAGAATATGCTCTCAGTTATGAACATATAGAACTGCTCTGTGTTTAGACACACCATTTAAAACGGTTGTGAATTATCTAACATAAAACTAAAAGCAATAAGTTATTCAAAATATAAAACTTATGTGTAGTATGAATCATGCAAAGAACCTTCAATCGTCTTCAGTCATTCTCAGGGCCTCAGCATACTTCTCTGCATCAGTGTGTGCAAGCTGTTTGAACTTTGCTAGCACATTTAAGCTGGTAGTGATACTACAGTACCACAGTTTTCAACTGAGTGTACTTCATTCTAATAGGTGCAATTTGTCAGCTGTCTATGAAATATAAAAGAGAAAATATATTTGATTTGTATCCATCCATCCATATTCTTCCGCTTATCCGTGGTCGGGTCGCGGTGGCAGCAGCCTAAGCAGAGAGACCCAGATTTCCCTCTCCCCAGCCACTTGGGCCATCTCCTCTGGGGGAATCCTAAGGCATCTCCAGTCCAGCTGAGAAACATAGTTCCTCCAGTGTGTTCTGGGTCTTCCTCTGGGTCTCCTCCCAGTGGGACGTGCCCGGAACACTTCACCAGGGAGGCGTCCATGAGGCATCCTAACCAGATGCCCGAGCCACCTCAACTAACTCCTTTCGATGTGGAGGAGCAGCAGCTCTACTCCGAGACCTTCCCGGATAACCAAGCTTTTCACCCTATCTCTAGGAGAGCTCAGACACCCTGCAGAGGAAACTCATTTTGGCCGCTTGTATCTGCGATCTTGTTCTTCCGGTCACTACCCAAAGCTTGTGACCAAAGATGAGGGTAGGAACATAGATTGACCAGTCAATTGAGAGCTCCACCGCCTTTTGATTCAGCTCTTGCTTCACCATGACAGATTGGTACAGCGCCCGCATCACTGCAGATGCAGCACCAATCCATGCATCAATCTCCTGCTTCATTCTTCCCTCATTCGTAAACAAGACCCTGAGATACTTAAACTCATCCACGTAGGGCAGGACCTCTTTCCTGACCTGGAGGAGGCATTCTGCCCTTTTCCGGCTCAAGACCATGGTCTTGGATTTGGAGGCACTGATCCTCATCCCGGTCACTTCACACTCGGCTGCAACCAGCTCCAGCAAAAGATGAAGATCACGATCTGATGAAGCCAATAGGATCACATCATCAGCAAAAAGCAGATATGTGATCCTAAGGCCACCAAAACAAATCTACTCAACACCAAAACCTATAAATTGAGACTGATTTTGTTGTTGTTTTTCATATCCACAAAAAAGGCTAGCATAAGCAGCTTTTCTGTCCATTTATTTGCAAATATGTGTTTGAAACTACTAACACAAGGAGTGAAACATGTTGATTAGATCATTTTAGCAGTTTGTTGACCACTTCAATAATTTAACTTCCAGCTCTCCGGCTTTCTCAAATCCATCAGGTTTTTTTTTTAGTACTTTGAAGACAAGTTGCTGATAATAAATATGGTGAATAGTTCCTGCCTTGCTGCTGTACGTTCAAATATTTTTAATACATTTAGTGGGAATTAGTTATTTACTGCTTAAGTAACCAAGACTGAGTGTGTGGGCAGGAGACCAAGACACTTTGTCTGTTTTCTTCTATGCAAGTGGTAATTTTTCATAAGGAGTTTGATTTTTTTTGCATTAAAGTGTACAAGGCCAATCCTTCTGCAATGTCACACTGTTGAAAAGTTAGAACAAAACACAAAAATGAACAAAACCTATAATTTAGAGCAACAGACAATACCTTGTATTGCAGTAAATTTAGATTTGTGTTCAACCTTCTCTAAAGTTAAAGACACTGGTGCACCCCGGTGATTCTGTTGTGGGAAACTGGTAAATTTTGCTGGCAAATATAAATAGACCTAAAGCAAGGCAATGACTTATTTCCCTACAAAACCCAGACAAAATTAAAGGGAAACTTCATGTTTCAAAAATGTTGATTCAAAAGAACTAAGAGGTAAAATTGTGTCTGTGTATGTGCGTTACTATCTGTTTGTGTGTGCTTTGAACTAAATTAGTCTGCAACCTCTCCTCCAGTTCCAAGTTATGACAGTGATGTTTTAGAAACTCCTTGAGGTCATAGGCAGTGGTGCTGTCAAGTCATGGACCTGCTCTGCAAATGACACATTCCACTAATTTACCATCCCTGGCATAGTTCATATTTAATGCTGACTGTTCCAAAACATGATGACTGGTAGCATTTGTTTTATATGCAGCTGTTGGAGGCTTGAGCTGTGTAGCCATCATGCCAAAACACATACAGGTCACTAATGGGCCAAGACTATTAGTGTCTTTTCCAGCTCCTGAAGCTAGCAACAAGATTACAATTACCATCACACATTCCCGTTGTTGCTAATATTTCCTCTTCAGCGATTGAATGGCATGCACCTATATCTACTGCTAAGTTACTGCAACTGACTGACCGTTGCACCCTCACGCCATTCTTTAGTTAGAAACGACGGATCTAATTGGGTGATAGCGCCAGCCATTACTTTGCCTTAGCTACTGCCTGATGTTTCTTGGCCTCTGTGAATCCCCTCACAACTCAGCCGGTGCTTAGTGTGGCAGGTCAGCAAAATGCTGGAGCAGCATTTGGCCTGAGAACAGAGGAGTGGATGGTGTGAGAGAGCAGACCGGTGGAAGCAGATCAATGTGGCCTGTATTCATTAACCCTCACTCACAGCTCTCTTCCCTCCCCAATCACCACCCCGCCATTTTAGGACAGCAGGAGGTGATTTATTAGCTGTCCTGGCTCAGTCAGCACCATCGACCAACAATCTGAGGAGAGTTGACTCACACCAGGATTTACAATTCCTACACTGTGTGCTGAACTTAGTGATTTGACAGCATTGAAAGCCGACTCATCCTAAAGGAAGCATATGTCTATTTGGAGACTTTGTCATTGGCAGAAGAGGGTACCTTGCATGTTATCTGGTTTGGAACACTATAAGGACAAAATCTGAGGTTATTGTAGTATAAAAGTAAAAAGTTTACTGTGCAAAATGGCTTCACTACCTGAGTTTGTTAACCAAATATATGCTAATGAGTTGATAGGTTAGGAACCTCAGTGGTCAATAGGCTCTTTAGACTTTTTTTGGCACGCAACCTATGTCACTATTTTTGCTTCTCTGAAGTACTCAGGGTATACTTTTTTTAAATGATTACCTATTTGTTGATATTTTTTCTGTATTTTCTCTAAAATGATTAACAAATCCGAATCCACATCAACACCTGATCTTGACACCTGCTAAGTTTTCACACATTGACATAGGCGCAAAATTGTATTTATTTTAAGTACACTTGACTGCATCAACTTTATTCCTTGTCTTCCAACGTTACTTCAATCATTACAATGTGCTTTATTTTAACTCTGTCTTAACATTTGCAAAAATTTAGCAACATTAAAATAGCTGTTTTGGGATTGTTAGAGTAATTTTTGAAATAGATTTTTTTAAATGAGCACGGGAGAAATTACTGACAACAAATCAGTTGTAGTAAACTTTTGGCCTGTGAAAATATGTCAGTCAGTTAAAGCCAGATTCACCTTTTCTTGTTCTGCTGTACACAGCTGGTCATTTTCTTTATCAATCCATCACACAAAAGACACATCTTGTCTGACAAACTGTTCTCTCCAGAAATACTGCAGCTCAATAGATTTTATTGATTTCACTGTGCTGAGAACACAGTAGGTGTTTGGTAGTTGGGAAACAAACAGCCAGTAAATTGGGTAATTTCCTAATCCCATGTCTCCCACTCAGAGGAAATATACTCTTCAGGTGAAAAACACAGAACTGAATAAAAAGAATGAGCAGTCAGTGTAGGATCCATTTTTTTAGACGTGTAAATCAGTCACTGTGAAGCTAAAACTCATCTCTGAAATCAACCGTTTTGCAGCTTTTGTAAATACTTCTGACAACTTGGGTTCTTTCCATGTGTTTTTTAAATAATGCACTAGGTAATTTTAGGGTTGTGGGGAACACTGAAAACAAGAATTATAAAAGTAAACACTATAAATCTGAGCTGCATGCATTTGCAACACTAAATTAGACCATCACTTCCCATTCTCCAGGAAATTAGCCCTCAACAAGTTGTTGCGTTAATTTATCTTTTTTTCACATCTGGATGCTCAAACACTTAATTATATTTGGGCATCTAGTTAGTGATCTGACAGATTTTGTGGCTTGAGTTAAAGTGTCTGTTCTTTTTTTATATAAACAAAGACTGCATTTATGGAGAGAACTCAAACTATTTGTAAAGTGTTTGTGTGTGTATTTCTAGCTGCATTTTGGACATAATCAAAGTGAATGGATGCACAAGTATTTTTCATTTTTGCTCATATTTTTACTTTTGCTTTTGTGGCAAACACCTTTTGTGGCAAACATAACCTCTAGCATGGACGCACACACACACACAAAACACATTTCCTTATTCTGGAGATGTATGAAGGCAGTGTGCTGGATGGACTCCCTCACCTCTCATATGCAAATAACTTTCCCCCATGCAGCTCTGTGATTGGCCTGCTGTTATTAATATTCTGCCAGCGTGTGACTTCGTTAGCCCGGAAGATACAGTGCCAACAGGCAGCTCTAAAAAGGGACTTTGTCAATGTTTGATGTCTCATGAAGTGATGCTGTGTATGTTTTTTTTTTTTTTTTGTAATGAGAATCAAATTTGGGCAGCAGGAGACACCATTTCTCATTGACATCAGACTGAGTGGGAAGTGACCATCTTCTTACAAATTTAATTGTTTTAAAATTCTCTTTATTAAAAAAAAATCCAATCTGTGCTCTTTCTGTAGAGAAGCCAGCATTTTTGAGGCGTCCATCCTTCTCCAATCAGATGCATAGCTTAGCTTATAAACCTGGCAAGTCACCTATTGCTTTTGCGATCTGCTAAAGACCTCTTCCCAGTATGTCTCATGTTATAAACAACAAACATCTTTTTTTTTTTTGTTGAATCACACATGCCATGCTGAACCATGTATCAGTTTGTGATGTGAAACCTAAACTATCTGTGGCATATTTGCCTGTGGGCAGCCTTCAGTCACCCGTTGTCACACTAAATCGCTCTGTCAGTGCTGTATTTCAACAATGGCAGCATGAGCAGAATGTTCTCAACACAGATCACAGGGTTTGTCATGACTAGGGCCTTTCCATTCTGTATGTACGTAGGTGTGTGTGGGGGTACAGTGAATTCTCTAAACTGGAGCTTGTGACCCTCGGTCTATTTTATCTGGCAGAGCTCTTTAGAAGTTCCTTACAGGTGCTTCTGTGTTTTCTGCTAAAAAAAAAAAGAAAAAAGTAAAGCATCAGACAGCATTTGCTAAATTGAAGTCAATACTGATTGGTGTTTTAGCTACGGTCACGCTGGTGATGAGGGTATTTAAATGTGAGTTTGCACAAACACACACACACGTGCAGCTGGTTTTAGCTTTAGAGGCTGAATGAATAATATATGGCAGACAATTATCTTAAAATGAACCTCATTTTCCTAATTCGTATTCATTCAAATATTGCCTATTCTCTAAAAGACTCTATTGAATGAATGTGGGATTGTTTGTATCAAGCTGCCAGGGCCATGCTGGTCTGATAGGAACATGTTTCTCAGGAAACAAGAGGATTTAACAGTACAGAAGCTAATTAATCCTCTTCAACCATCAATTGCACAAACTACTGAGACTAAAACAGCAAAAGAGCACATTAGGCACCCAGAATCAGTCAGATTTCATGCATGTTTGCAAAACATACACCCTAAAAAGAGCTGCATTATCATGGAGTTATTTTTTATTATATGTGTGTTCATCTCAGTTACTAATACGCAAATTTGATAAATATGCTAATAAGACAAGGCAATAATGGTTTGTTTACTAACAAACTTGTATGTAGGTATTTATTTATTTATTTTTATGTATGTAAATTATGTCCTACCAAGTACAAAATAATTTATTTTTGTGAATGTATGCAATTCTTTAAAATAATCTTTATCATTACATTTTCTTTGTTTGAAAATCTGCATAGGAATGTTTTTTATTTTTCATATTTATTTTAGAAAAACTAACCTGGATTCACAGTGTGTGTCCTCATGTAGGCAAGCAGCATGCCAGTTGCATAAATATTAAAAAACCCATAACGTAGCTCAAAAGTATGAAGTATTGGGGAAAAAACGTAAGACTGATTCTGTTAGCTGCAGGATAAAAGACAAGATGATAAAAAAAAAACCAAAGACATCTGCAATGTTTTCTATTTTTCTTTGGAGTTTTTAGTACAGAAAACATGCCTAACATCCAGATTTTAACATAATTTTTTTATCTTAATACAATCAACTAATGCGTGAAAGATTGCAAAGTCAGATTCTGCAACACATTTTCATCCTTTAGACCTATATTTATTACTTTTTACCTCTTTGATTTGCTGTCTGTGTTGATTGTGTGTGTGCGTGTGTGTGTGTGCACATAAGTGTCTTTCAGATTTTTTACTTTTACCGCTCAGATATCACACCCATTTACTTTAAAACAACTCCTAAAAGTCATCAATATAAGTTTTTCTTTTGTTCCTAGATCGAAAAAGTATATGTTCTATCAGGGACCAAATAAAAAAAGGAAAATATTCATGGTTTAAAAATGTTGTAGGTTCCCTGTGTAAACAATGAATTCCATTTGTGTTTGTTCTCTATGATATAATTGATTTCAGCATTTGTTTGGGCAGCTAATTCAGGTGCTACATACCAAGTAGCAGCACTGCAGTGAAAAACTATTATGAGATTATTTAAATGTAGACTCAGGACCTCTGACGACCTGCTCAATATATTTCTCATCAACTGCCTGCAGGGGTTTGGGTTTCACTCTATGAATCATTTATTATATTTTGTTCAACTGACCATGCGTAATTATGATATCAACATCCACAAATGCGTTTGCAAACGAGTAAACGCATGTCCGAACATGCATTTCTCCCAAGAGGCTGTTAGCTCAGTTTCTGCAGGTTCACCTTGATGAATAGCAACACAGGTGGCATACCAGTGAAACAAAAGCAGCTAAAACAAAGTTAATAAAATTGTTGGTGAAGAATATGTTAATGTAACAAAAGAGAGAGTTGAAATTATTATTCTGTAGGGTGTTGTTACATTTTGTTGTGTGAGTCTCTTTTTTTTTTGAAGCTGTATTCTGCATGTTGCGCTCTCTTCCAGATCCAGGCTTAGCTTCAGACTGTGATTTGGGGATTATGTGCTCTAAAGGCTGGGTAATTTGATATTCATTGATTGGGTCAGGAACCAATCTGAAACTATGGAATTGTAGTTATTGCTATTGATTTTAATAACTAGGCTGTTGCAGTTCATTCAGTGCGGCTTTACTCAATGCAGAAAGTGAACGGTTTCCTTTTCTATGCAAAGAACAACGCTTGCTCCAATGGCTTTGTGTGTTATTGTAAAATCCGCTGTCATAGTTAAACGGTATGTAAACCACAAAATAAATCAATCAACCAAACTGCTGACAAACTAACATTTGCATCATTACATGTACAGAATGGATTCAGTGTGTATTTCTCCCTTTGTACGCTCATCTTACAGATTTTTATGTATTCAGAATCCACTTTCAAAAAGCCCACAAAATCTTTTAATTTATTTAAGTCCTAAGAGATGTTTCCTCAAAGTTTCTACTGATCCATTAAATAACTAGTTATTTGTTTCATTCTCCCCTGGGAGACCTCATAAAAATAATGGTAAAGAACATTTCAGAATCATTTTTTTGCTGCACTGCAGTGTCTGACATAATCTAATATTAAAGTGATAGGTCAGACCTTTTGAAGTGGGGCTCTTTGGAAAGGTTATGAACTAATAATATCTTATCTTTTGTAGAGAGCTCTTATAATGGTCTCATTTTCGAGGAATAAAATTTAATTCTAGCCAGATGGAAGAGACAATCAGAACAGAGCAAAACCAAAGTGGGTTGCTGTCATTGTACAACAACTTTAATCTCAAAAAGTTCATAGTGGTTTAAACAAATGATATTTTATAAACCTTTACATTTCTATCCATTTTGGATTATATGGCAATGCAAACATGTGCTATTCCTACTGGACGTGCCTCACACTACACAGAAACAGACGCAGCTGCTGCTGTAGCTTTTTGTCTCAGCAAATAAGCATATTATTATGTGTAAGCAATCATGAAATCCAAAAGTGACAGCAATGCATAAGTTCATAAAATACCATTTTCTTGAATCACTAAGTTTTATGAGATGAGGGTCACTTTAAAATGACAGCTCTCTAGTCCAAAAAGTCTTGGTCTTGTTCAGTCTAGCTGTTAACTCATCAATTCAGCCAGAATTAAACATTATTTCTTTAAACTGAAGATGCCCCAAAACATTTATAACTAGTAAAATTGTAAATTTTCATAACTTTTTTAACAGAAAACATATTCAACACATCTGAATTATATATTTGATCTAATATTATTAATATTTACTGAAAAGAAGAGTACTTTTATACAGATGTTGCATGTTCTACATCTATAAGCAATCAAATAATACAGTCCTAAATGTGTCTATGTTCTTAACAGTTGATGTTTTAATCTATCCATTTGTTGTTTTAATTATTAACATATTAAAAGGCTAAAAGCACCTCTCTGTCTATTGCATATTTTTATGATTGATTCAGCCCCAGTCTAGGAGAGAGAGAGCACCGTGTGCTTGACTTTTAGGCATTTTTTTTTTTTTACGCAGGTTCTAGGTGTAAAATTAATGTAGATGGGAAATATTGAAGACACCGTTGAACTGATTTTTAATAATATAACTGACGGTGCAGAAAACATTAAACAAGGTCAGACAGGCAGAAAGACAAAAAGAGAAAAGAGTCAAGACGGCTGGTGAGCAAGAATTTGCTTCTGAAAGTATGACGTGGAACCCAAACCCGTAACATTTAAATATTTTGAGCTCGTTTTTTTAGTGCATTATCATCGTTGGTGAGCTGTATTTGTGTGGTGGTGTTTGTTCCTTCTGTATTGGTCTTCAACAATCAAAGGTGAGCTCATCATTCATTGAGATCAAATAAAGTGGGGAAGTGATGTTTAGGGATATTAAGATTAATTTGCTGCTGTAAACAAAGTAATGAGGATTCTGTGGTTGTGTCAAGTAGCAATGAGGAAACAATGCTCTCTTTGAAGAGAATAGAGGGCTAATTTGAAGTGAGCTACTCTTCCTACACATTCCAACCCTGTTGTAATATCAGTATATGTTCTACAGGTACTTTTGACTAGAATGGGTGGTATACGCCACTCTCGTATGCATATAGCTTTGTGTCCCTTGTGCAGGGGAAAAAAAGAGTGTGATGTAGAAATAAGTGGCTTAAGTAAATGTGCCGTGACATTATGGCTACTAGACCATGAACGGCTCTGAGCCTCTCTAAGGTTACAGCACACAGTCTCTCGCTCTGTGTGTTTTCTTCTCTCTTTCAAGCTCACATTCACACCCACACACACCTGTCACCGAAGCCCATTAGCACCCCTGCTGAGGTTCTGTTTGGCTTTTAGACAAAGGCACAGTACAGCCCCGCATGAAGACAGGACCGGCACTGTCCCTCTCTCTGTTTCCCGTCCTCCCTGTGTGATGGTGAGTGGAACAGAAAAAAATGCTGCTCTACCACACACACACGTGCTCTTAGTAAAAAAATAAAAAATGTCCTGCAGCAGCAGGATTTCCATGTTGGGTGAGATTAGAACAGGGTAAAGTTAAGTACATTTTCATGAAACAAGCGCCTTTGTGAGCACTTAGTGATTAGTTCAATACTAAAAGTGAAGGAATTATGGATGCACAAGTAGCTTGCTGGCGTGTGTGTGTCTCTCAATGCATTTTGGAAAGTTTTCACTTGCGTTTATGAGGGATTTTTCGGCTTGAAATTTTCTGGTGTAGGTGTTTTTGGAGATGAAAAAATATCAATATGTTACAGAATTGTTTTTTTTTTTTTTCCCTCACCAACGGTATCTTTGCTTTCCCTCCTACCTTACACCCCCATCAGCCTTGGATGGATCAAATCTGCAAAAAAGACCTCCATCCATGTCTCAGTATGAGAATTGAGACACATTAACAGCACAAAGGATAAGCAGTCTTGTAACCCTATTTTACAGTTTTTTCCCTTGTTTGTTCTGCTCTATATGGTTGTGTACATTTAGAGGCGTGTGCTTGTTTTGTAGTTTGATACGTCCATGTATTTGTGTATATAAAGAGAACTGAGGTGCAGCAAGAAGGACGGGAGAAATGTGTTAGTCATAGCTCCTTAGGCTGTGCATTTTCAGATGCCCAGCAAATGATTAGAAATGGCTTTTATTGACATTGTAAATGTGCTTTACCCAGGCAATGGGCTGCCAAGGGATAAAAGACTCATGCTATCAAAGCCACGTGTGGCAGGCCTCCCACTATTCAGGACTGTGCGTGTGTATGTGTGCCCATATTTGAGACTTGTTCATTGCTTCCCACTTAATTACCCCCTTTGCGAATTAGCTATGGAATAGGAAACTAGCTATGGAACGTTAAGTATCTTTGGTTGGGAATTATCTGTTTAGTCCTCTTTCCTTTGATCTTTAGGAAAAACGTCATTAGTTTGCAAGCAATCTGCTCCATCTCTATCCCTCTCTTTTGACTCCTTTCCCCTTCTCATCCCCCGTGTGGTGTCTTTATTTCAGTAGTTTCCTTTGAGCAACTTAAATTGTCTACTTACATAATAAAAAAAAAGGGTAAATCGATCGAAGGAAATGTGACAAGATCAACATCGCAAAGACAAGTTTTAAATCCAGTTAAATGAGGAAATGATCCTTTTACTGCAAATGGTGAGAGATGGTTCAAATGCAATGACAAAAATATTAAACGTGCATATGCTTGTGTTGGCTGCTAAGACACAGAACAGATAAGAAGATTGTTAACACTGGATGAGGAGCAACCATTAGATGATAATTGGCTGACCAGATGCTCTTTATGCTGCATACAAATTACAGTCTTTAACTTGTCCGTACCACTGGTGCACTCTGCGTTATTGCTGCCTTGCATCAACTGGAGCCTTCCCTCACAGGAAACATGTCACTATTTTTAGGAATCATGTTGTTGCTGTTTTCAACCCTGAGTAATCCATATAAATGTTTTTATGTTTAAATCTGTCCCGTTGTTGGTAAATATTGTTTTGTCCTTGTGATTAAAATCTTTTAAAAGTGAGGTATCAGTGTATATATATATACAGACACAAACTATTTATATATGTATATAAAAACACAAAAAGCATGGAAAGTATAAGCGATTTGATTCATGTTTCAAGATTACTCAGATCACTCCTCTTGTCTTTTGAGACAGCGTGACAAACTGTGTCAATGCCAAGAGAAGCATTAGTGGACCCTGTACCCTTCCTCCCTACCCCCAAATGGATATTAATAAACCTTCGTCTAGAATCTACTCCTCTAAAGATGCCACTTCTTCCTCTCCATCCTCTCTAATCCCTTCCTATCGCACACTCCATCCTCCTTTTGGTTTTCTGCCTCCAGTCCTTTTCCCCTTAAGTGTCAATAACTCTTGCTCGCAACACAAACACATGCACACACAAACCCACACACACACACAAACACAAGCATAGTTGCAGTGTCAGGCTTTCCACGGGGGCTGGTATAGTTTTATAGTAGACTCTGTGGGTTTAGTAAAATCCTCATTAGGACATAGTGTAGGTGTGAGCATCCCTGCTGCTGTCTCACAATAAACTGCTTAGCTCAGCAGAATACTCACAAACGCACACAGCTGCACTGTCCGAACCAAAAAAAGAGAGAGAGAGAGAGAGAGACAGAGAGAGATGGCCACTAACACAAGGCAAGAAATTTGCACATTGACTGCACAAACACCCAGACAAATGACTGTTAAATGGAAATCACCCCTTGAAAAACATTACATTAATCAAGTCTTTCCCTGATCAAACTGTTGATGATAACCAATCATTTGAATGAGAGCTAATATCCAGCATCAAAGTATTCAAAGTAAAAAACAGTGATCAGATAACGCAGATTATAAGACATGGATGCAAGAAACAAACAGAAACCTATTTTTCAATGGTAAAAATCTGTGCTTCTATAATGTCTTATTTTAATGAAAGCAATAATGTAATAACTGTAATAAAGAGGAGTGGGGGAGTAATGCCGGTACTATAATTTACTGGCAACAATCACTGAGTTCTTCATTTTCTATTTCTATTGTTAGACAAAGGAGGCAAGTCACTGAGAACAAATCCAAGAAATATAAAAGTTGATTATTTTTAGTTTTTTAGAGAGGAGACATGTTGTAATTTCTTATACCAATTTCACACAAAATAATAAACGACATTGGTTTATTCTATAGTTACAGAATAGCAGTACACACTAAACCCAATTTTTAATTCAGCCTTGGGTCAAAATAGGACAGAGCCAAATCTTGGTTGCTTTAAGTAATCCAAGTTTAGTTATCAGTTTGACCCAGCATACTGGATTAAGTTTTTTTTCTCTCTCTCTACCTAATAATTACTAGTTATTAAAATTACTGTGTTTAAATATAACATTTCAAAATCTGGATTAATAAATAATTACAACTTGGGCTAGCTAGCTGGTGCTAACCGCTAAAGGAATCAGCTAGTTGATAAGATTGACCTCATTTCTCATTTCTGACCTGAACATTTGATCAAACTTATTGACTCAGTATAAGCCCAACCAACCCAACATAAAACACAACAACTATAACCCAGATTGAGTTATCAATAAAACCCAACAGATTTTAGTGTGCAAATTACAGAAATCATGTTACAAAAAACATTTTTAGGCTGTGACATTAAAATGGCATTAAAATTTGTTTCTAAAGTTTTCCCATGATATTCTATTTATGATCTGCTTTGCTTCTTTCTTTTTGTTACAGGATCTCCTGTTGCTTCTGCCTTATGCAACATCCAACTAAGAACACAGTGGGTGATAAACCTAATTTACTATGTGAATGGTTGCTTGTCTATCTGTTTTTAGAGTCATTCCTTCAGATTTTATACATTTCAAACATTAATTTAGTTTTTCCTCCTATGAGAGATTTAGCTTCAGAGTCAACACAGACTCAGCAGTAACTGTGGGATATTCCATCAGCGCAATTCAGCATGCAGTGGAATCACATTTCATGTAAGGTGACAGGCAAAGCTCTTTGAATTGCAATTGCAGAAAACATATGCAAATAGGCAACCAAGCTCCAAACTGAGAAAACATCTTCATCAAGCTTACAGCCAAATACGAAAGTGCTAAAAGCAAAACAGAAAGTGCTTCCAGACACATAAAAAGGACAGACATTATTGGTGCAGAGGTAAATAGAGTACTTAGAAAAAAATAACTAAGTCAAAGTTTAAAATACGTTAACAGAACATAACTTTGGTAAAATAATTATTTTATTCAGAAGAAAAGTACTTTAGTAAAAGTCATAAAACTGCTCCTATTAATCAGGAAAGTAAAGGTAAAGTACATTTACACACACTCTTAGAAATGAAGTGATGAATTTACTTGACCAAGCTACAGTATGTCAACTAGTTCCACTTATCCGAATTGAGTAAATGTTAAGCAATTTACACATTTTCTTTAAAAGAAAATGTGTAAATTGCTCAATATGCAATCAGTTTTTTTACTGTCTAAACAACTCATTTCATAATAAGCTCAGGTTATATTTAAATATGTAGCGTCTTCCATCCATCTATTATCTATACCCGCTTATTCCTTTCAGGGTCACGTGTGTCTGTAGTGCCCAAATCCAGCAGTCACACTGTGCAATGGGCAGTGTACACCCTGGACAGGTTGAAGTAAAGGAGGAAAAGTATCATTTTTATTTTTGAACGTAACAAAATAAAAGTAAAAGTTACGATTAAAAAAAAATACTTGGTAAAATTACAAATCCTAAAAAAATTACTTAAGTACTGTAACAAAGTAAATGTATTTTGTATACACCTCTGGATTGGGGCATGTGCATTTGTCAATTCTTATAGCTTTTTGAGGTTTTAAGTTGAAGCTACTGCCATGATGTAGAAGTTTTTTTGTTTGTTTAAAAACATTTAGCATTAATTTTATTGGGTTACCTGGAAACCCTTGAAGTGTGTGCTATTTGCAGTGTTTGGCTTTTAAAGTTGCAATCCAATAAATTTTGTCTTAAAAGAAATCTACAATCATCATCAACCAAAAACATGGAATTATTTTTAAAGTAAAAAAAAAAGGTTTGCACTGGTTTAAAACATGTCTGAATGGATCTGCCAAAAATTAGGTAATTCCTCCACATGTGAGCGTGCGTTCAGCAGCACGAGCACTGTGACTAATGATGGTTCTATTTGTATTCAGAAGAGCAGTGCCAGATGTTTAGTTACTTTGTAAAGAGTAGGTCTGTCTGATTTCAGTGCGTGGCTGCGGAGAACACCTGTGTCGGCTCCATGTTGTGGGAGACGAGGACATGACAAGCATGTGCACGATAAAATTAGCATGCATTTAAATGTACTTGTTTGAGCGCTTTCCTCTGTATTTCTCTCCCCTTTCCTCTCGCACATCCACTTACACTTGAAGGGCTGCTCATTTGGCTAACAGACCTCATTACACGGGTGGATGGACCATCGACCCCTTAGTAGCGGAATTAAAGAAATCTCACTTTTCTTCTTCTTCCTCCAGAGTGTGTGACATGATGTCCTGGGGTTATTTACCTGCTCTCTGTAGCATGACAGCTAATCTCACCTACAACCCTGAGACCTTTTACAACTTGTTTCAAATTTAGGTGAAATGCTGTTATTTTCCATTGTGGGGGGGGGGGAGCTTCCCAGCAAAACACTGCTTATTCACATATGCGGATAATAAAACACAAAACTGCAAGCTCAAAATGTCTCAGCTTAAGCCCCAGACTTACCAGTTTTGACAGAAACATGTTGAAGAGCTTTTTTTTCTTCTTGTAACAGAAGAGATAAAAAAGGTGTAGGAGGTTTTAGACCAGAGGGAGGAGGAGGGTTTTAGGATGCAACAATAGATGTATTTGAGCTACAATATGCGGATCGTTTGGTCTATTGTGACTTGAATTCTTCAGTTTTAAAGAGATGCTGAATTTTAAAAAAAGCAACTTCCATCCTAAAAAATTAAAATGAAGGCTTTTGTTTTTAGCTCTTTCACTGTAAGTTTACAAAACATACAGTAAGTGTCACCTCATGTAGAGTATATCAATATGATTTTTTTTTGCGTATTGTGTTTTTTCAACTAACTTAGCGACTTTTAATGAAAACAGTAAAAATTTAAGTTGTTTGCATAGTATATGACAATGGTCAACCACATGTTTGACATTCATATTTTTAAAAAACAGATTTTACTTTTATTTTATTTTGCCAAATTTACCAATTTGCCTGTCCTTTGAACACTTTTTCAGAGCTATAATTATTTTTAGTATTATTTTTAGTATTTCTATGCAGGGCTAGATTCAAATGAGCCTTTTAATAAATGCCGCACATTATTACAGAATTTTAAATACTTGCACATATTACTGTATGAAGTCTAGTTTAGTGAAATTGTCTGTATGTTTTGTTTCTTTATTTCTTTTCAATGGCAGAGTTAGAAGTTGACCTGGGATGGCTACAATTCCCATAGATTTATCACATGCCACCCAGCTGGCTACCCCGAACGCCCCATTGTCAGTCTTAGTAAAATACTTCAAAAAAGTCCTTTACATGTGACCATCACTATTTGGCTTTTAACATAGCTTACTGTTTGATCTCTTCAACTGTTTACTTTGAGAGTTTTTTTTTTCCAAAAAACCAATTGATCAACATGTTCAGGAGACAAAACACTCTGAATGCACAATGTCGCCTGCAGTGCTAAATACACGCTCAGAGGGTACACTGGTACCAGGAATGCAAAGATATATTTTGGCAAGGCTAGCCAGGAGGGGAAACTTAGTCTGATGACTTTTCCACCAATCTAACACATTACCTCCCAGCATCAAATGTGCAGTCTCTTTATATTTAGAAACCTCGGCATTGGCCAGCTCTCTGGAGGTCTTGGCAGTCTCTCTGGGGTCCACTGTGAAGAAAGTGTCACCAAATAGATCCTCAAGTGCCTTTGACTTCTTGGAAGAAGGGACATGATCTAAAATGACACAAAAACAAAATATTTTAAAATTTCAGAGCACAAAATAAATGTTTGTACTCCAAACACTTATTACCTTATTGTTAATTAGCCCTAACATTCAATCAAACTCTCTCCACAAAAAGGAAACACATACCTCCTTCAGTGGCTGGAACCTGGGACACAGTCACAGAGTCAGGTTGATCAGAGGCGTGGTCAACAGGTGACTGAGGTGGTGCATTCTCAGCTTGTGTCACTGTGTCATTCTTTGGATTATTAACACACATAAAATAATTGTAAATCATGTCAATAGGACTACAATAACGTAATTGATATATTATTCATAAATAATATTTTTTTAAACACAAATAAACAAATATCTTACTTTTTTGTCCCACAGCTCTGCAGCCTCACGTATTAGACATTGGAAAGTTGCATCTCTCTCATCCTCACTAAGGAATGGTAGCTTCTTAAACCATGTGTCTAAGGCAGATGCTTTCTGCAGGACTTGGTGCACATTTGCATATCCCTGCAGAAGCTCCTTGGTCATTGTCTGGTTCATTTCTCTTATTAAAGTGGAATCTTCCTCTAAGTTTCTATAATGCTCCATCAACTCAGCTTTGAGTGGTGCAATCATAGATAACGTGGGCTGTTTTTCCTCACACAAGATGGTGGTGGCACTTTTCACTGGTCCAAGTAGTTTAACCAAGTCTTCAGCTGTAGAGATGTCTCCTTTGTTCAGTCTGACAGAGTCTCCCATCAGACGAAGCTTCAATTCACACCTCCGGGAGAACTTTGAACACGTTCCGGGGGAGGTGGGGGACACTAAGTCCGCGTGGGCCATGTTCCATACCTCCATTGTTGATGCGGCTTACCGGAGCTGTGGCCGTAAGGTTGTCGGTACCTGTCCTGGCAGCAACCCTCAAACCCACTGGTTGACACCGGCGGTGAGGGATGCTGTCAGGCTGAAAAAGGAGGCCTATTGGGTCCTTTTAGCCTGTGGGCGCTGTACCAATCTGTCGTGGTGAAGCGAGAGCTGAACCAAAAGGTGAAGCTCTCAATTTACCTGTCGGTATGCGTTCCAACCGTCATCTATGGTCACGAGCTTTGGGTAGTGACCGAAAGAACGAGATCGCTGATACAAGTGGCTGAAAGGAGTTTCCTCCAGGGTGTCTGAGCTCTACCTTAGAAATAGGGTGAGAAGCTCGGTCATCAGGGAGGGACTCAGAGTAGAGCCGCTGCTCCTCCACGTCGAGAGGAGCCAGTTG
>JARVJO010000002.1:14800246-14820520 GCA_031762555.1 Cynodonichthys magdalenae | reverse complement strand
CTGCTGTGAAAACAAATCTTTGTTAAAAAATTCCTTGGAAACGTTTATTTTTAGAAACATGCTAAGTTCATGGACACACAAGTAATCTTTCTCGTGCATTATGAATGTATGCTGCTGAAATAGCTGTGTGTGAGGAGGATGCCTGTTGGCTGGCTGAGGACTATACGCTCTTAGATCTCCTTTTTTCTTCTTCTTCTCATTTCTTCTCATTACAGCATATCTGTCCTTGGGTGTAGGAGACGATGCTCGTAATGATGCTGCAGCAAACAGCCTCACTGTCAGATCTGTTTGTCAGCAGCAGCATGTGGAATGGTGGAGGGTTGTCCGGAGGAGGTGGGGTCTGTCCGATGTGTTGACTGCCTGATGGAGAGAAGAGGGGCACAGCAAAGTGAGAATGAAACGACACAGAGTGCTGTGCAGATCGGGACTGCAGACATGGAGCTGCAGCAGCACAGAGGCTTAAATGTTAAATGAGTTTAATGTTTAGAAAGGCTGCAGCAGGAAAGGCTTCCATCGAGGTAAGGCACTTAAAAATCAACAAAAATAATGCACACTGTTATATTTATAGATATTTGCATTTTAATTTTTCAGTGAAAGTATGTCGCAATAATTTTTAATGTTGCTGCAGATTGTTCAGAATGTTATTTTTTTCTATTCTACTAAAATAATGTTTGATTTCCTTTTTAAAATTCCTCCCACATGATACCTCTTTAATGCAAAAACCCTGATAATTACAGTATGTCTTTGCACCAGTTGTGTTTATTATGTGATCTATCCTCCCATTCTTTCCAGGTTTGTCCCAAATTAAGTCACAAATTTATTTGTGAAATCAACACCATGTGATTAAACGACGTGACTTTGCTGTTGAGTTTACAGAGCAGACCCTCACAATGGGATTCCTCAGGACTATTTTCCTCCTTCACCCTTTCTTTTTGGCTCTATTACGTCATGCCATAGCTTTAAATGGAGAAAACGCAAGTGAAATGCAACAGACAGACACTGACAGAGTTACACAGTTTCTTACACAGTCCTCATATGAACTTCATGGACCAAGTGTGACACAAGAGAAACCTATGTTTGGACCAGAGAACGTCAACTTCCTGGGTCAGCCTTTGAGTTGGACCCTAATGTCATCTGAGGATACAGACAGACAAGGTGTGCTTGGTGAATACAGTGAGGAGAGCACTGAGACACCTTTTTCATATCTGGATGAAGGACTTCTATCGAAACACATAAAGATGGAGGTTGCTACCAGTGAGCAAACACCAAGGTCTTCATCAGGACATGTGCCACAGAATCCTACCCAAGAACAAACCTTTCGTTTTTTGTCAGCCGAGATCAGCACTGTATCTGTTCTGCAGCCCACACAGAGCGAAGAGAATGAACCAACAACTGTCCCACTGCAAAAAGAGGTGACAGAGAGCCATTTACCTCTTCTTCTGTCTGGCTTAGTTCCACCGCACAAACCCAAGCACAAGTCATCGCCTTCAAAGTCAGATGTCCCCAAACCTAACCCTGAAGGTTATACTCCATCAGCAGGTACAGATGGATGGCCTAAAGGCATGTCTGTTTCCAAAGGAGAAAAGCAAAATGGACTGGATGATGTTACAGATATTTTACACCAAAGAATCATCAGCACAGAGACAGCTACAGGTAAGAGTCATACTTAGAGATGAGAATAATGCTTTAAACTAGGGGTGACCAAACTTTTTCCTCAAGAGGGCCAAATATTTTCCCTTGGCTGCAGACCAAATGAAATAGTATAATACATAAAATACAAATACCTAAAATAAATTCATTTTATTTATATATTTTTGTTTATGATTAAGCAAGAAACCAGTGTGTTGCCCCATGTTTTTTGTTTCCTTTTTTAGCCAGTGCTCTTGGAAAAAGTTTGACGTACACTCGGGCAGCAAAGGCTCATGGGACATTTCATAAATTTATATAATATGAATATTTAGGGTCTTATAAAGTGCGATTATCTACATGTGTGCCTAAATGTAATCTAAATAAGTACTTGTATTTCATATTATATCTTAATATGATTTAAAGATAAAGTAAGCACCATGTGTTAAGACCATCTGCACTACAGTTCATTATACAGTCTTTGGGTCAAAAGTTATAATGACTGTAAATGAAAACACAGTGTTTTACAGATATGATAAGTAAATTACATTATAATAACCAAGTCAACTGCTGGTGGGCCAAATCAAATGGTTTGTCAGGCTGCTTTTGGCCCGTGGCCCTCACATTTGGCACCTCTGCTTGTGCAATGTATCTGCAATGTGCAGTATTTAGCATTTAGTATTCTGCTGGCAGATAAAGTAGTTTTACATTCACTAAGTGGTTTGCATTACCTTACATCTTTAGGCCTTTATTAGGATCAAAAATTCTCCTCACTGTCCTTTTCCCCTCTCAATCGTGCTATTACAGACTCCTTATCTAATCTTCCACTCTCTTGAAGGTTTTCATAGATATGGATGTCTATGACAATCCCCATCTCCAAAGCTTAAAGTAATATGGTCCACACATGCAGCCTTGCTAATATTTACTATATACAACCACGGTGGCACTCACTTGTCAAAGTGTTGTGTCCACAAACTTGGGGGAGGGGAACTTTCACAAAGCTCAAAATTATCCTTCTTCCTGCTCCTGTGTGTCACCTGGATCTGTGTAAGCAGGTGAGTAAATGCGCAGAACATGACTAAAATCAATGGGTCAAAAAAGGATTTACAATTAACTTTGTTTGTGTTTGATGATGTTGTGCTGGTACAATGGATTCAATTCTAGTGGATGTTTAGAAATAGGATGTGTTCTGTTTCTAACCAGTAAGCTGGACTCCAACATTCAAATGGCTAAAGCTTTCTCTGAACATGATTTTATTATGAGAATAGGAAGTTTAGATTTCCAGCTGCCACCCTGATTACTTGTTGTTAAATACATTGCCAGGTTTGTGCAGTTAAAATAAAACTTTTTGATCATAACTTATAAATATCACCAAATGAACAGCAAACAGGTCAATGCTGGCTAATCAACAACACACATCTCTGTCTCTCTCTCTCTCTCTCTCTCCCTCTCTATGCATGCAACTTGTTCTTGCTCCCATTTCTCACTGTGTGACCCACTTAGAGCCTCCCAGTTGCAAGCCAGCTCTGTTTTATTATGGATTAACTTCACACAGACTGTTCAAACCTGATCTAGTTTTCAGAGCTAAAGAAATGTTATAAAGGATTTTAGCATTGCTTGGATTGTTTTGTTAATTTTACATATTGGACTGATAATCAGTAAAAATGAACAACAAAGTAGGGGCATGCTTTCACACAAGTAGTAATATGAGGTTGTAATTTTGAGTACTGCCAATATGCTTATGAAACTGATAGTCTGCCAAGAACGTCCTTGTTTAGTCTGCAAATCCCATCACCTGTTAAAACTTTGATTCCTTTGGCATTTGATCATTTTCTGGCATAATCAAAACAAGACGAAAATGTTTGACAGTATCACAATGTGATTACTTTACAGATGGTTCCTGGAAAGACAGCCTGAATGTCTCCAAGACCAGTGGCACATTTCTGCCTGGGGCTAGCATGGACATGTTCAGCACACCCTGCAAAACATCAGATGAGACCTGGACTCCCACCTACCCAGATGATCTTACACCAAGCGAGCCACTTCGTCCCTTTCTGATACTCAACCCTGGCCTCCTGGTCCCTCTGTATTCAGACTGGAACTCTGCACTTGGCACATGGGGATTTGCATGGGAAGCACACATCTACGGCATGGGAGCTGTTTTCTCTCTTTTTGGCCTGACCTCTGTAGTCTGCTTGTTAGGCTTGTCCATTCGATGTCCTCCTGGGTGTCCATTTTTCACACTGCTGCACTTTTTCATCCTGAGTTTTGCTGGGATCCAAGCCTTCAGTTTGGTCTATGATGCGTACAATTCTCAAGATCGTCTCCCTCCTCTGGTGACTCAGCTGCTTTCTGAACTGTCGTTGCCATGTTTGATATCAGCCTTCTCACTGGCTTTCCTTCTTCTCTCCTTTAACTCACGCAACCATCTTTCACTTCCTCTTGCTATTTCTACCTCATTTTCAGCCTTGCCCAAACCTTGTCTGTTACTATGCATGTGTCTGTTGCATTTTTCCATCTCTCTAGGGTGCGTTGGCCTCCTTCAAGTTTTCCACAATCTTCCTACTGTGATCTTTCTTTTTCCTCAGGGTGTGTTTGTCTGCCTCACCATCTTTCTCTCATGCTCCTACCTCATCTTCTACTGCTTAAGATTAGTGAATTCGAAAAATATTTACAGGCTGAATGACAGTGGAGAGACTGGAGGATCGCCTGAAGCTACACGGCCTCCAGTTTGTCCTTTTTCTAAAGTAGAGGACTGGGAAAGGGCAGCGGGAGCTGGATTAGGAAGTTCAATATGTTTGCTGGGATGTGGAGGTCTTCAGCTTTATGGGATACTGCATGTCCTTGGTTTTGGTGGGGTAGATGGATATGGTTTCCAGCCATGGCCTTGGTGGGGCTACCAGATAGGGTGCAGATTTTGTGAGATTGGTGTGTGTTTAGGCTTGTCTATCATCGGCACACATCCTGTTTTCTGCAAAAGTAGCTCCTCCATCAAAACCTTAACCAATCCCCGGCCAGGATCTTGGTCTCGTCTGTTCTGCAGTTCCCCTTCACGAGAGCTCAATGTCACTTCTCAAGATGGGACTAATTCTCCTGTCCTCTCCTCTCATGAGTCCTGGTCCCATATTAAACAGGACAAGCCAGTGGTTTGTGATGTTGTCACTAAGAGGCAGTCAGAATTGCTTCCCCTTTGTTCAGTGGAAAACCTTCCTGCAAATGGAGTAAACAGTATCAACATGCTCAGCCAAAACCAAATTAATTTTCCTCTACTTATACCACCAAAACCACTGGACAAACCTAAAAACATGGCTGAGTCTCAGCAATCATCCCTGGAGAGTGCAGGTGCAGAGACTGACTCGACTGGTGATCTACGGCCTCCATCTCCCATAAACTTGTCTCGCAGTATTGACCAAGCTCTCTTCAATGACTCTTTGTTCACTCAAAGTGTATTTGGTCCACAAAGGTTGTTCCATGGGTCCTCGAGTGTTTCTTTGAGCTCTTTTAACCAAGGTACATTGAAGCAAGGACCCTGCATAGTTGGAGATAACATTTACAGAACCTCCTCTTGTGGAAAAGTGGATGAAGAAAAAGCTGTGTCCAATTCCAGAGCTTCCCAACCACATGGCACGTTGACATCGCATAGTAATCCGGCACCGGAACAACTGGATTGGAAGGGGAGCCTTACTGGCTCAACCCAGGGTTTGTGCATTCATCCCAAAGAAACAGGAAAGTTGCGGTCAAATTCTTGGACTAACCGGGGGCAAAATTTTGCACAAAGCAACTTGCCACGAGCAATCCCCCACCTGTCTTATCACAGGCGATACCGAACATTGAGCCTGGCCTCCCAGGACAGTCGAGGCTCCGGTCGGTTGGCAGGGACTAAACAACTAAGTGAAAGCAAGCAGCTGGAATGGGATACAGCTGTGCAAGCAGAGTTTGTTACTGTGTGCAGACAAATTGATGCGCTGAGTATTTGCAGTGATACAATTGAATTGTAAGAAGGTATAAAGTTGAACAGCTTATTCTGATCAGATTACTTATTGCAGGGATTACATCATAGAAAATATATACAAAGAGACATTGTGTGATCAATTTACAATTGTAATTCAGTATGACCTAATATTTCTCTGTAAATACTGGTAAGATGTTTTTTCACCTTATTCTGATTCCTGGTTCAGATCCAGAATTTAACTTTTAGCATGCTGGGTTTCTATAAACATTTTATTTTGCAGAATAATTATAGTTACTGACAAAAAGTTATTCATGATAAGACTATTATCATAGGACTTCACTGCTGGTGGTCTTGTTTTTTATAATCAAGAAAATGTAAGCTGGTGTGTTTTCTATTGGGATTATATTTGACACTTGCTCGTAGGTAATCATCCATCAGGTTGTCCATAAAAACGTACAATTCTGAATGAAAGTAACATGTAAATATATTTTAGGAAAGTAAGACATGGTTAACAAGCATCTTGCTTGTTTTGCAATAAAAACTGCTTTGATTATAAAGAATATTTTTACAAAATTGTTTTCTGTGGACAAAAAGAGAAAAACAAATGACAAATAATGACTCAATTGTTTTTTAAATGAAATGAATTCATTACTGAAACTTTGTCCAAGAAAAAAAAATAATGATAAAATGCTAGATTGTAAATACTTTAACTATTCAGAAGCTTCTTGCACTTTACTGCTCCTTTCATTTTATTAACTTGTTTAATCATTCAAAGAGTTCATATTTTTAAGTGTTTTTTATTGTTTTAAAATCAGCAGATGAAACTATTCTAATTGTCAATCTTTTCCATTATAGTGTCATTTTGTAAAATAAACATTTACCTTTTTGTCACCTTTTTATTAGTATTATATCCAATAAACATAGTTACAGTTTTTATTGTAAAATAAATTAAGATTGTTAAAAAATAAAGTGTTTTTTCATCATATTTATTTAATAGAATATCAAACATTGAATTTTATGGGATGAAATTTAACATTAACACCAGTACTTGTCTCTGATTATCTGTATTTTACTCTTTGCAACTTTAAAGACATTTATTATAGCAAACATTTCAATTAAAATAAATTGGATCAATGCATGTGTTTATCTTAACTGTTTGTAGTAAATGATCTAATAAAAATATCTAAAAGTGATTTTCACCAAAATCAAATAGTTAAAAAGTCGATGGTCTTTATTTCTAGTAATGTTGTACACAACATAAATTTACAATAATGCCTGATTCTTATCCTGAAAATGTTTTCTCCTCAATGCTAATTACAACAAATAAATTTGAATGTTTGGGAGGGAAAGACAATCACAATATTTGTGGTTTTACAAAGTGAACCTGGAAATTAATAAAATGCCAAAATTGTCAAGCTTAATGAACTGAACTTGACAAAAGGTTTGTAAAACAACAATATATTATTTAACTTTACAGATTCATAAATGCTACATTTACTTAATCAAGTTATGTCAACTGGTTCCACTAAACCAAGTTAAGTAAATGTAAAGAGGATTACACACTTCAAATGTATAAAACTCTTTAAATTTATTCAAACTGGTTTAGTGGAACCAGTTGACATAACTTGGTTAAGTAAATCAAACATTCCATTTCTTATCAAGGATAGTAAAACAGATAGATGAAAATTAAATTAATTTCTTATTGACAATTGAAAAATTAATCAACTTAAATTTGAGTTTTTGTTTTAACTGATATTTTATTTCTGTGATTTTTTTTTTCATTTTTTGAGGTTATGAAGCTCAAAGGACAAATGACCTCCTGTATTATAATGTTTCCTCATGTTAATAATGATATTTAGCAAAATAAAATTATTAATGATGTACACTGATACATGTTTCTCAGTGGTTTTTACATCTAACTGAAGGGAATATCAAGTCGAGACCATTCAGTGTTGCCTTGTAAACACTTTATTTCAGAAGTGTGAACTGAGGCCGAAAAGCTTTGGTTTGTTCTGCAGCAACGCAGCACAGAGCTCCCTGAAGAAATGCAGCATCCATAAAAGTGTCAGAGAAAGGACACACATATTATAAACAATTTTCTAGCAAAGTAAGAAGCTATTGAGTCAGTGTTGTACCGAATGTGCATTCCATGACAGAGACTCCTATAATTCTAAAAGTTATTGTAATTTTTCTGTAGGTTTGAACATGATTTGTAAGTATCTTTCTAGAAAATAAAATAAAATAAAATTTCTGTCACTGCACCTTTATAGGCAAGGACAGATGACTAGAACTTTTAAAAAAATGGAAAATAAATAGAAATACTTTATGTTTCTTATTAAAATTGCCTGGCAAAATGAAGTAGACAAATTTTTAAGTCTTTTGCTTGTGAAAAAATCTGTTTGCTACGTGACCAATAATTCATCTGTGCTTCAGTTGCTTTTTGAACTGGAGTAAATGTTGAGTTGCAGTGGGGACTTTGTGGTTTCTATCACATGTGTCCATTGCATCTGTTTGTAGCAGCCGGGGATGGAACATTAGGTCCAGATCGTGTATTTCCTCTTCCTCCTCCTGCTTCAATAAAGTCGTTTCTTGCAACTACAGTTGGAGCGGGAGGGAAAAAGTACATATTTACAAGTCATATGACCACCAAACACAGTGGTCTACTATGGATATGAGTCAATAAGTGGAGACAATAAATGAATGAATGAATGTACTCACATGGCACAAAAGAATATCTAATGAGAGCATTAAAACAGAAAGGAAGAAAGAGTGTGATGCTTTGAACAACAAGGAAATAACTTTCCATGTGACAGTTTTACAAGAGATGAAAACCAACTTCACTAAATCATCACCAACAACATTTACATAAAATGGAAACTAAATAAAAAAAAACAAAAATGAAATTTATGATGCAGAAAGTACAAAGGTCATGCATACGAGTGGAGGCCATGAACTCCGCCCTCCATCTGGGCAGACATGGTTCTCTTCTCAAACTTTAACTCGCCCGAGTACATCATGGACCTGAAAGAAACAAAGACATGGTAAACCTAAACAAATAATCAAACAAAAAAAAAACAACAACAGATAAAATCATTACATTAAAGATAATTATAGTTTTACACTAACCTCAAGATGGACAGACTCTTGGCTCCGATGTCCTGACAGCCATGTTGAATCCCAGCAATGAGGTAAGGGACAAACTTTTGAATGGAGCCTTTATCTTGTACCGATCCTGAGACTCCCTGAGCCACTTTGACCTTATCTCCCTCACTGGACAAATTCAATCCACATAAATTACAGTAGTTCATTAAGTTTTTGTTTGATTGTTCAGAAAAAGAAGCCCTGTGTGTCTGTTATACCTATAATAGCGTTTTTGACTGTTGTTTTTCTCCATGGCATCCAAGGAGCCCATTCCTCTGTACTTTTTGAGGCGCACACCATCTGAAAAGAAATATTCTCCTGGCGCTTCGGTGGTTGCTGCTAGCAAAGACCCCATCATCACTGAAGACAAAAAATATATTGAACAAATAAAGAAAAATTAACAAAATGTTCAAAATGAAACAAAATGCTAGAAAAGAGAATTCCCTTTCCGTTTTTCCCATTTTCGACTGAATGATCCAGAAGTAAAGGGCAAAAATGAAAGATTTCTTCTGTCTGTTTCTACCTGTAGATGCTCCCAGAGCCAGAGCTTTGACCACGTGCCCCACAGTCTGAACGCCTCCATCTGCGATGACTGGGACTCCGAAACGTCTGGCATACTCTGCAACCTTGTAAACAGCTGTACCCTGGGGGCGTCCACATGCCATCACTAAGAAACAAAGAAACAAAAAAGCAACAAAAGATTAAAACATCTCGTCTATTTCTATCAGCACAAGCTGAATTTTTAAATATGCAGGCCACCACTCAGCACTGCGCTCTTATTTCTACCTTCCTGAGTGATGCAGATTGAACCACAGCCCATGCCGACCCTCAGAGCATCCACACCAGCGTCTATGAGGTTTTTGGCCTGAGCAGCTGTCACCACTAGAGAGAGACAGAGGCACAGGAAAGACATGACTGATGAAGACGATGATAAAATGGGAGTTTAAAAAAAATAAGAAAAACAAGACAAAGGTTAGAAAAGATGGACAGACCGTTTCCTCCAACCACTTGTAAATCAGGATACTTGGATTTGATGTAGTGGATCATGTTGATTTGATACACTGAGTTTCCTTGGGAAGAGTCCTGAAAATGAATAAATTTAATTAGAAATGATTTAAGGCAGAAAATTACATCTGTAAATGCATTAAACAAGTCAACCACAATAAGCACAAAGCAATTGTAATACATTCATTTCCTTGTATAAAATTTCATACAGCAAAAAAAAAAAATAAAAATACAGATCTTGGTCTAAATTCTGGACATTTGATTCTCAGAATAAAAAGAATCTACTGATTTTGTAGGTGTCACAAATTTACACTATTACAATTTTCTAGACTATAAACAAAATAGGTTTGGGAGTTTCAAACTATAATCCTGCAGGGTTTTGGTGTGTAATCAGAAAAAGCTGGTCATTTGGTGAAAAAAAAATCACGTGTATAGTTGCAAAACTTCTTCCTTGTTTCTATGAATCTGACAGTTCCTCATTTTCTGCAAGAAGTTGAAAATGGTTTTAAAGATAAAATGAGAAAACACATTTTTGAGAAAGGCTTATGAACTCAGGGCTTAAAAATAGGCCAAACCATTTTGGAGATAACAGTACGATATAAAGTTATTTCTTTACATTACTACCTGTGAGTATAATATCTCAAGCTTCACTACATGTAGCCACTGTTATTACACAACCAAAACACGGAATATTACAGCACATAAATCTCACCAGGACTACCACGTCCACTCCAGCCTGGATGAGGAGGTCCAGTCTGAATTTGTCGTCCTCCCTGGTACCGATTGCCGCTCCACACAGCAGCTGTTTGCGTGAGTCCTTGGAAGCCAGAGGATAATCTCTGTTCTTCTTCAAATCAGTTCTGGCAATAATGGCAACCAGCTCGTCATTGTCATTAACGATGGGGAGCTTACCTAAGAGAAACAAAATTCAACATGAGTAAAAAGAAAAAAAAAAAAACCCTGTCAGAATGCCCCTATTTGATTTACCTTTTTTGCTTCTTTGCAGTATATCATTTGCCTCTTTTAGTGTAACTCCAGCAGGTGCAACAACTAGATCTTCTCTTTTTGTCATGGCCTAGTTCAAAAAAATGTAAATGTGAATTGTATATTTTCTAAATTACCCTGTTCAGATGAAATTCTGATTTGTGTAACTTTAGTTCTCACAAATACACAATTTTCAGAAAACTCCACACTCACTTCTTCCAGAGGTCTGTCATAATCCTTCTCGGACAAAAAGTCAATATCTCTGGAGGTCACAATGCCGACCAGTTTGCTCCCCATCTTCCCAGTCTCTGTCACTGGGATCCCAGAGAAACCGTGTCGCCTCTTAGCTTCAAACACATCTCCGACTGTGTGACACGGACTCATCACCACCGGGTCTGTGATGAAGCCCTGCTCGAATTTCTGACAAAAAGAAAAAGACAAGAGTAAGAAAAAAAGAAAATTTCCACACCTTGTTTTTACACCTTGCAACTTACAGTTTTAGTGATCAACTATAGTGTAAAATCATGTCTGTGCTGATTTTTCTGTTTTACCTTGACTTTTCGGACTTCATTGGCCTGGAAGTCAGCAGTGCAGTTATGATGGATTATTCCAATCCCACCCATCAGCTGAAATCAGATCCAAATAATGTTAAATTGAGTGGATAAGTATAAATGATGAATGTGTGGTGTATCTGTTTGTACTCACTGCCATAGCAATAGCCATGGATGACTCTGTGACTGTATCCATGGGGGAAGAAATGAGAGGCGTCTTCAGAGTGATCTTTCTCGTCAGTGCAGAAGTTAAATCCTTCCAAACACGATGCATTTGGGAACAAACATGCCAGCCTCACATTGAACTACGGCTTTTATAAAAACTATGACTGATTTTAATGAATGATGTCACTGCAAAGCAGCTGTAGCACAGAAGCTAAGTGATTGTTTTTATTTTTGCATGTAAACAAACCTAAAAGCCGCTTTAGCCATAATAGAGGCTGACTTGCTGAATTAATCTGTTGAGTGCAAAAGACGCAGGTGTGCGTTTCTGTTTTGAACACCTGCTAACAGGCAACCAGCCATGTGACCCAGGCTAGAAATTAATTTATCATCCCCGCAGAGTTTAACAAAGCACACAAATAATCCTGTCATCATATGCTGCATTTAATGAACAAAACAAAAATCTACAAACTTTAATATGAACTGCATAAAATCTGGGTAATTACTAGGTTTTTAAAAAGAAAAGAAAATAATAGCAGGCCTCAACACATTATCTAAACACCAGAGTCACAAAAATCTTTTTTGTTTTCCAGCTGCAGCCATAAATTGACTTTTAAAAGCTCAATACAAGTACATAAATACAGAGACATTATGCAGTATCTAAAATGTGCATTAAACTGTAAACACTCACCACCTCCTCAGACGTGAAATCAATAAAACCAGGGAGAATAAGGAAGTCACTGAAAGTAGAGAGGAAACAAATGTGTCACATTTACACTCAAAAAATTTTCAAAATGTTTGCATTGGATTTACTTAAATATATTATGTCAACAGGTTCTACTCAACTGAATTAAGTAAATCTAAAGCAATTTTTTTTACTTACTTAATAAGTTAACATGAAGTAATTGTGTTAGATTTACTCAATTCAGTTGAGTAGATGAAAATGTTTCGTTTTTTTTTTGAGTGTAGAAACCGCAATAAACCCCAAACCCAGTTATTCCTTTAAAAATGAATGGTTATTTGTGAGCACAGACAGCACCAGCTAGAAGTAGCACTTGTGGTGCAAATCATTTTTAAATAAGTTGTCAAATATTAGCAGAAACCCACATATTGTGTTTTACAGTTTTCTACCAAAAAAAAAAGTAGTTCACTTTGCTTGACACTTTTAAATACAAAGGATAATTTTTCAATGTTTTCCATCCTATCTGAAGGGAGTTCTGTTATACATATGTTTAGTGTTAGAGATGCACTCTTCAAGTTAGTGATAAAAAAATTAAAAAGTGTACCAGTCTGTCAGGAGTTAAACTTACTGACATGCTCAGCATTAGTCTCAGTTCACAGATAAACCCCACATATGGCTTTCAATAAGAAAACTGCACTGACACCCATTAACACAGTGGCACCTAAGAACACCACTCAACACCCCCTCCCACACACGCACACACACACACACACACACACACACACACACACACACACACACACACACACACACCCACCCCGACTGACACACATTGCTTTTATGTTTGTAAAACAACTCGGAATCCCTGAAAGTAGTATTACTCGTGATAATCCTCCTTTTAAAACCTAAGCTGACATGCCATCACTGTAAATATGAACAGTAATGAGGGTCTTCACATGACTCTGTGATTTTTGTAGTTGCATGTGACATTTTGAGCATTTGCATCTGTTTCAACACATTACCTCCATGTTTGTTTCAGGGAAAATAAAGAAGTTTCTTACTTGTATGTCAGCCCGTCACCGATGGCAAACAGCTGTTGTGCTGTGAGACCATCTTCAGGAACATAACCTGTTCCTCCACTGATCAAGTAGTCAGCCATGCTTAAATGTAAAATTAACACATGGATGGAAACAGACATTTGAAAAGATAAAACCATGAAAAGGAAACAGTTTTAATTTGATCTAGGAACGTTATTTAAAACACAAAAGCAGGACTAGTTTTCCCCAATTTCTGTTGATTATCATTGATATAATCTACTGTAATCCCACAGTTTACAAAATAAATTACATTATAACTGGGTGTTTCAGCCCTTGTAAATTCATATAGCATAAAATACAGGAATATGATCATGTCAGTTCTTTAACTTTTGAATATGCACAAACCCTGATGTTTTATATTTTATTTCTTTATTTTTTTTTTGCCATGATCCCTGTTTGACCTCTGCTGTGGCCAGATCAGGAAAACAAACAGGAACTGCTAAGAAAAGGAGCACATCCCTTTCAATGGAAACTCTCTTTACATCTATGACGGCAGTGCAGCAGGTAAGAGGATTTGGCCAGCTGCCCAGGTCAATAAATGGGTTTGATCACAAACAACCGTAGCTAATATTCAGAGAAAAATGTGATGTGTCAACTGCTGCCAGAGACACAGTAGGTAATTATGAATTCCAGAGCAGTTAAAGTTTGTGTGGATAAAAGACGATGGTGTGAAGACTGACCTCTCTGGTTCATATCCAGCTTGGATACGTGTGGCGCTGTATCTCTGGGCTGCTGTCTCATGCCCGTGTGCATGTGATGTTGGGTGGGAGTGAGTCAGCAAGGTAAGAGGCTGCTCCCCGTCTCTGTTTGGGACATGAGGCCACCCTGGCTCCATGTCCCCCACAATCCTCCTGTAGTCAATCTGGTAACCGTCCCTCTCATTGTCTCCAAACCGGTCATAACCAAGACCCTCCATCTCTGGGAAATCCAGGACTCTGACCCCCCACAGTCCCCAAGCACCTTTCACGTCTTTTCTTACTCACAGACACACGAATCAAGCACCTCTTTTGCACATGAACAAGTAGAATCACACCTTGCTCTCCAAGTAAACACTGGGCTCAGCAGATCCCAAGAGAGGCTATCAATTTGCTGCTCACTTGCATGGATTCAAAAGCACACGATGCTTTGACTGCATGTTCACAACTTTTTTCAAGACACCTGTCATTAAAAAAAAGTATTTTTGCCCTCTGTTTACTTACTTACTTTTTTTTTAATCTGAGCTATAGTTCAGCCAAAACAGTCAAGAATAAAACACAGCAATTTAGGATTTACAGCAAAATGTTTGCAGGTAAAAATCTCCTGTTTAAAAATCTATAATAAAAAAATCCACAACCATAAAAGATCCTTTAAAATGGTTTGCTTGCCATCAGAAAATATCATATTCCTGTTTGAGAGCACCCAGGCTTGGAATGAAAGCCCTCAAGCAAAGGGAGGACATGTTAGCTAAAGGTAACTACACCAAATTCAGAATTCCCTGCATGGTCCTCTGTTTCAGAAATGAGAAGCTGTTGTGAAAGTCAGTCTGATGTAGTTTAGGCTGCAGGAAGCCCACCCACTCTTGCTTGCTTTTCACCCACCCCAAGGCTGGGAGCTTCACTCCTCTCCTGGAGGCTGCTGGGCTTAACTCTGTTCCTGACAGCAGCAGACGTCACTCGCCCGTCTCACAAAGAGGATTGGGAGCATTAAAGCAGGATGAGGTGGGGGGAGAGGGGTGTGTAGGGTGGAGTAAGGAGGAAATAGGAGTGAGGAAGAAGGATGGGTCAAGATGACACTTTTACCTCGAAGGATTACAACGGTCAGCGTGTGTGCGTGTCGAGGAAACAGACAAAGGTCAAACCCCACTGTGAGCTCACACAGCTTGGATGACCAACAATTCAGACGTAAACAAGAGTTTTTGTGGATGTGAAGGCATTCTGACTTTTTATATTTCAATATAAAAAAACTTCTGATTAACATCGTCTTTGAATAATAGTTTCTACAAAAGTACAATAAAACAAGCTGCAAAATGTTCATTATTTAGCACCATATTAGCATGAATACAGAATATTGCTTCTTACAAACATCATATTTTTCCACAGGAGCAGCTGCACTTTTCACTCACAAGCTTGAGTTTTCAGGGTCCTGGAGGTTTGATAGTCCTGCAATTTTGTAGCTGTTTCTAGGAATGTGCTCTTCAGGAACTAACTTTCAGCGTCACTAGTCAGTTTCATAAGCTGAGAAAAATTACCTTTTTTTTTCCTTCTTTATAACAAATACTGCACCTTAAAATATATACAATTCAAACAAATAAAAAAAAATAATGTTCCTTTTATATTAAAAAAAGCTAAATATAAAAAAAAGTGGTTGACAATTTTAGTTATTAAATGCAGGAGGACCTCAGCTGCGTTAGAATAAGGCACCTAAGGGAAAAAAAAAGCAAAATTAAAAACTTGGATGGCACAAAAATGGTTGGAAGAATTAAAAGCAGTAAATCATACCAAGCTCCTCCATCAGATCTGGTTCGTGTTTTTTAAGGGCATCATAGAAGGCAGCTTTGGCTGATTCTCCTGAACGTAGTGTTGTCTCATATAGTTCTCTCATTTTGTCCTGTGACGTTTGTTCTGCTCTGACCTTTGAGTATGCCTCTGAGTGGACTCTCTTTCCGAGCTCTTCAACTATGGCCATTACTTGAGAGGTTCGCTGTATTAATTCTGGTCTCTTGTCGTCAACAAATGTTGCTGTTTTGGATGGAGAAGAACAAAAACGTGTAGGTGAGAAGAGCAATGACAGTGGTGTCTTTATCAGTCTTGAACTAATTTTTTAGAAAAGGTACAAACAAATAAATTCAAAAAATCATACCTTTTTCTTTTTTTGTTAGATTTTTAGTGCAAACACTCTCAGTCATCTGTTAGCAACAGAACAGAAAAATAGTTTAACACTAATGACTAAAACTGAAGGATTCAGGCAAACATTTGTCTTTTCTTTAGCTTTTTATTACTCTGGGATTTGATGGAATGTGATTTAGCATTTTAATAAAACATGTAAAATAATGAGTCCAAACTGACCTTAGGAGTGAATTTATCTGGTTGTTGGACTTGAGTGTCTCTGTGTTTTTCCTGTGATGGAACTTGTCCTGAATGTTCCTTATCTTTCACCTCAAGATCCTGAATAAGCATCAAAATAAAGAAAAGGATGAGTAATAATCACTGTTATAAGATATCTTTGTCATTTTTTTTAAATTGAAGAATACCTGTGTCATAAATGTGTAATGATCCACAACATCCTTTGCACATGCATTTTCTGAAACACAATCATAGTTACTCTGTGTTTTGGCTGTAAGGTGTAAAAAAGCGACATATTCAGACTGATAAAATCTACCTGGTGGGGTAACGCTGTGTGCCCCACTTGTTTGAGGTAAATGAACACTAGCAGGTGAATCCTGAAACAGAGTAAAGTAAACATCATGTAAACAAAAAAGAAGAAAGTCACTTGTCAGTTCTAATTGTTTTAGTTTTATAGAAGGACATTTCATACCAACATTAATAAGACTTCAAAGACGGCAGCATTAACTTTACTCTGGTGCCTTAAGAACACATCCTTTGTGCGTGCCATGATTTCTAAAAAGAAAACCAGTTTTTTAAATTTTAGACTATGTATCAATTAGAAAATAAACAGTGCAAATTATTGAACTGTATTAAACAATTATTGCATGCATAATGCATACATAGGGGCAGAAAAAATAATGTTGTTTTGTGTAAAGTAGGAAACAAATGATCACAATAAACATCAAACCTTCAGACTTAGGCCTCTTCACTGAATCCCCATCCCAGCACTGCGACATGAGTTTAACCAGCTCTTCCATCTCCTCTACATTTTTATGGCAAAGTCTGACATCAGGTCTGTCACCCATTGGAATCCTCAATGCAACTAGGTCTTTCTCTTTGCCTATTATATGGTGTATTCAAAACAGTAAAGTTATAGACAGAGCTGAATGTGGAAGTGAAAAAAGACCTTTAACTGTGCTCAGTGATTACTTGTAGATGAGGCTTATTAGAAACACACTTGGTAGTAATTACACTAGTTTAAAAAGTGGAAAAGAAAGATGATAAAATCAACTGTACCTTTGTATGGTTCTTGACCAGTAAGTATAGACCAAAGTAGGATACCGTAACTGTTGACAAAAGAATGGAAATTCTTGATTATAGTTGGTTTTAACTAGGATTTGTAAAACTAATTCAGTGTTTACCTGTAAATGTCAAAAGAACGACAGGGTTTATATGATAAATCTTCTAACGCTTCAGGTGGCATGTATTTAAATGTGCCTCCAACATCTCCTGTTGTTTGATCATTGATGTTCGAAACACTGGTGGTGATCCTGGACAGACCAAAGTCTGCCAGCTGCAAAATACAAAGACAGAAACTACTGTGTTCAGTTTTACATTCAACTGCAACATAAAGGGTTGGCACTCTACCTTGGCGTTGAGTTCATCTGTCAGCAGCACATTGCTTGGCTTTAGGTCACAGTGCAGAATTTTCTTCAGATGGAGGAAGTTTATTCCTTGAGCGACTTGATGGACCAGACGGAAGGCCAGTGGTGGTGGAGGAGGACCAGCTAAGTTTTTCTGCAGGGTCTCAATGGATCCTCTTTTCATGTGCTCCATGACTATTCCTCTCTTCCTCGACATTCCTTTAAACGGAGTTCCATGATACATTCCATAAATTCTGAGCACAAAATCAAAGACCAAACTTTTCATGTGATTAGCCTCCTTGAGCAGGGATTCATCCTCAGTTAGACTGAAACGAGAAGGATGACAGTCAGCTGGTGTTGTGCTTCTTTAAAGAGGAAGAAACATAATATATAAATCTTTAGGAATTTTTAAGTTTTTATTTTTTGCAAATGTACCTTGATTCCTGATGAGGTAGTTTAATAGCCACGTCAAGACCCCATGTCTTGTGCCAGACCCTATAGACACTTGCAAATCCCCCACAACCAACCTGCTTCCATTCCTCCAAATCTGTGTCATGAATCACCTCACTGCTCGCCTCTGCCATCTTCTGGTGACCGCAGGCATACAGTTTGAGACGTCAAAATCTATTAGACCTGATTAGAAGAAAATATTCTATTAAAAAACACATGTAAACGAGCTCATTTATTAAAAATATCATTTGATCAACCACTTAGTGGTGATTCTTTATCCTGCTCTTTTATTTACAACAAGAACACAGAGAAGAAACTGACTGTCAAAGGAATTTAAAAGAAAACATTTTCCACAAACATTGCTTTAGCATTTTTTGATTATACTGTTAGATGTTTGACATCTACTTACTTCAAAGCCCCCAGACTGTAAGATTTAAAGAATAAGTTCAGCCAAAAGCAATGAGAAAAAAAGACAACGCTTGTTACAGCTTCCTGTTTCTGTTTCAGCTGCAGCTGAGAGGAGGGACTTAAACTGCAAAAGTATTTCAGCACACTGAGAAGAAAACAACCCCCTCTTCCCACCCCTTCCTTCTTTCTCTCTTCAAATTGTCAGATTATATGAAGAAAGTTATTTATTATTTTGTATAGGAAGGCAGTTGTATTGAACTCGGACAATTTTAAATGACTTCACATGTACTCTAGATGAACTTTGAACCCTTTTGTTGCTTTTTTGATCGTAGCCAAAAACTCTGAGACACGGTTCCCCACAAGCCTTCCATCTTCAGCCCAAAAGAAGAAAAAGAATCCTTTAATAAGAGGTGTCAAAGGTATTCACATGCATTACTCAAGTAGAAGTATAGATATTAGGGTTTTAAAATGCTTCTGTGGAAGTTGAAGTATCAAATCAAGCTTTTTTACTGAAGAAAAAAGTACTGGTTTTAAAACTACCTAAAGTTTAAAAGTAAAAGTAATATAAAGAAAAATATATTTTAAGGACAAAGGATTTAGCTGCACCACAGGGGCCTGTAGTGCACAACTCCACCTTCCCCAAAACAATTTTTCTAAAGACCGTAACGACTATAATGTTATATTAAAATTATTTCAGCTGCATATATAAATTAATCTCTGCTATGCTCATTTTCATACTAGTCCACATACATCTGAAATGTGCCACCCTGTTTTTAAAGGGACCAAAAGTAATTGGACAATTGACTCCAAGGCTATTTCATGAACAGGTGTGGGCAATCCCGTCGTTATGTCATTCTCAATTAAGCAGATAAAAGGCCTGGAGTTGATTTGAGTTATGATGCTCGCATTTAGAAGGTTTTGCTGTGAAGTAAACATGCGGTCAAAGGAGCTCTCCATGCAGGTGAAACAAGCCATCCATAAGCTGCAAAAACAGAAAAAACCCATCCGAGAAATTGCTACAATATTAGGAGTGGTAAAATCTACAGTTTGGTACATCCTGAGAAAGAAAGAAAGCACTGGTGAACTCATCAATGCAAAAAGACCTGTGTGCCCACTGAAGACAACAGTGGTGGATGATCGCAGAACAATCTCCATGGTGAAGAGAGACCCCTTCACAACAGCCAACCAAGTGAACAACACTCTCCAGGAGGTAGGCTTATCAATCTCCAAATCTACCATAAAGAGAAGACTGCATGAAAGTAAATACAGAGGGTTCACTGCATGGTGCAAGTCACTCATAAGCATCAAAAATAAAAAGGCTAGACTGGACTTTGCTAAAAAACATCTAAAAAAGCCAGCACAGTTCTGGAAGAACATTCTTTGAACAGATGAAACAAAGATCAACCTCTACCAGAATTATGGAAAGAGAAAAGTATGGCGAAGGCGTGGTACAGCTCATGATCCAAAGCATACCACATCATCTGTAAAACATGGCAGACGAAGTGTGGCTTGGGCATGCATGGCTGCCAGTGGCACTGGGTCACTAGTGTTTATTGATGATGTGACACAGGACAGAAGCGGCCGAATGAATTCTGAGGTATTCAGAGCCATACTGTGTGCTCAGATCCAGCCAGCCAAATGCAGCCAAACTGATTGGTCATCGTTTCATACTACAGATGGACAATGACACAAAACATAAAGCCAAAGCAACCCAGGAGTTTATTAAAGCAAAGAAGTGGAATATTCTTAAATGGCCAAGTCAGTCACCT
>JARVJO010000002.1:14721131-14798159 GCA_031762555.1 Cynodonichthys magdalenae | reverse complement strand
TCTGAAATGAAGGGATTGTGTTTAAAAGATGCTTTAGTTCCTCACATTTTTATGCAATCATTTTGTTCAACCCACTGCATTAAAGCTGAAAGTCTGAACTTCAACTGCAACTGAATTGTTTTGTTTAAATGTCATTGTAATGTCTAGAACCAAAATTAGAAAAATGTTGTCTCTGTCCAAATATATATGGACCTAACTGTATATCTCATCCAACCACAATTATCACAAATATGAGGTGGTATACAGGCAGATAGATTTTTTAGTTTTTTATCGATTGCAAGACAGAATGAAAACAAGCCCAAATGAAACAGAAATATTTTTTTGCATTTATAAAATGTAAGCAGTGGAAAGTGCAGACAATTGCCTGAAGGTATTAAATAGTTGTATGAAAGTATAGACAACCAAAATTTCTTAAATAAAGTAACCAAGTATTCAATACTCATCAACTCTTCTTCCATGAGAAGAAAAATAATTGATTTGGTTTCTTTTATTCTGGATACACTAAAATGAAAACAACTTTTTACTACATCTTTTCAGTGCTGATTTGTTTGGTTTTTATCTATGCAATTAGTAAAACATAAACAGAATCACAGCATTGTCTGAAAAATCAGGTTCTTCTGAACACAGCATATTGGGCTTAAATCTTACGAGCACAATCACAGGTGTAAAACCCTTTCATAACTGAGTCTGTGAGTGTTCATTCACGTTTCACCATGCCTTGTTTCCCCCAGCCAGCATCAATACGCACAGTCTGCTCTCGCTCTCTGCATTTCTCTCCCTCTCTCCCCTCCCTCTTCCCCACCCACCTTCATTTACGCTCAGTTTGGTGTGGACCTCGTTCACCAGTGGCTGCTCGCAGCGCCACATCATCCCTCCTCGCTGCCTTTTCCATCCTCCTCTGCTCCGTTCAGACTGCATTTTCTATTCTCCTTCATTTGTTTCCTCCTCTGCAGGTGTTTTCATGCTAATGATACATCCAGGGATAAAGGTGAAGGGGAGGTGCTGGATCTTGGGAGTGGGGAGCTGAGGTGAGCGTTTGTCTTTCCACCAAGCAAGGGAAGCATCACTGATGCACACAGGTTACATTCTCTGGAGCAGCGAAGGACAACGCTGGAAGAAAGCAGTTGGACTGGAGAACCACGTGCATGACTAGAAGTGCTTTGTGCTGTGAAGATAGTAGAAAAGAGAACGGAGGGCAACAACAGAGGGAGGGGAGTGTTTAGTAAGAGGAGCTCCAGTCAAAGGAGTTTTGGGAAGGAGGGTGTGTGGTCCACAGGGAGTGTTTTAAAAGTAGAAAAAAAGGGATTAAGGGGGGGTCTGTTCAGCTCCCATAGAGGAAGAAGGACTGATCTTTGCAAAGTCCAAAGAGTCGCAGAGATTGGGGAGGTGCAGGCTCTCCCTGGACTGTGGAATTACAATTGGAGCTCAGAGACAATCTGCAGTACTGACTGAGAGAGGGGTGGGCATGGTTTAAGGACACAGAGCAGGTGGACCAGTAAAAGATCTTCGTCTAATCAAAGGTAGGCTTGTTTCCTGATTGAAGAACAAAGAAGACGAGGGAGAGGAATTCTCAAGAAAATTGTTGACAATTTTTTTTTTGCCTTTCTACGCAAATCTATAGGAGCATTCCATCATGGCTGTCCAACTCATCCCCGAATCAGCTGTCAGTTTGCTAATGGTAAGTAGAGTGGTGTATATAAAACTTGTTTTTGTCCATTTTTCAGTTCTTTCATTTTGCTCTCCTTGGTCCATTAAAAAGCAAATATTTTGTGTGTCTGTCCCCCTTTATTACTTCCTACGAACCTGAAATCCTCCTTGTAAAATCTAAATCCCATTGTTTATGCTATAATAGGTGTTTTATCTGTAAAGCCAAGAATATTGCTTTATTTTTTGAACTGAACAGAAAAGTTGTATTCTAGACAAAAATGTCCTTTAAGGCAACTTTTTAGAAAGATGTGTCTGCTGTGCAAGTAATAAAGTTGCTTCAAAGGTGAGCTTTTCAGTGCTGAGCAAGGTTTGCATTTGTTCATACTTCATACAAGACCGATAAGTTAAATTAACCTCATTTATGTGAGATAATTGTTGTGCAGCAACCACCAAAACAGGAATTGCAAGCTCTTGTTATCAGTAAATTACTGGCAAAAAACAGTTGGCTTGACTTCCTGTGTTTCCAATAAAATAATAAAACGGATGCACACAGCGAGCTAAATGTCCCTTCTGTCTACATGAGGAAACAATGGCAGAGTGATGAATGGAATACAAATGCAACAGCTTCTTCTGATAACCTTCAGGATTTTATTTGTAAACTTTCCTCATGTTCTTGGTGACACTGTACATATGAGCATGTTCTGCTCATTTTTATTCTATAATGTTGGTATTCTTCAATCTCAGGGGGAGTCATGCATCGCTGCACTGCCTGCTTTTTCCACCTGTCATAGCTGTCTGTTACTATGGCGATAGGCCATGTAATCCATACTGCATTGAGACAGCAGTGTGAAGGGAAGTGCAGAAGTGCAAAAGATTATAGACGGGGCATGAAAGGAATATGAAAAAAGAAACAGAGAAATAGAACAAAAATCCCAATAATGGAAAAAGACAGCTTCAAAGTAAACTGCTGCTGTGGCAAAAAATAAATAAAATAAAAATGCTGGGAACCCACAGAAAAATCCTGTCAGGCTGTTTCCCACCTGAAGAGACTCCTCCAGGGGAGAATTTTAAGGCTTGTTTGGAAATATGAAAGAATTCATCTGCTGAGAATTGTGCCATCCAGTAGACAGTTTTGTGTCACTTGAGTGTGTTTTTACTCCTTCACTGCATATGTGAGCATTAGTATGGTGGCTGTTTTCCAACAAGTTCTCTTGTCACAGCTGACAACTCCTAAAATGCTTTGCTTCCAAACCTTTTTCACAAGCACCGTTCCATTCTGTAAATAATTGTCAGCCTCTGTAATTTTCTGCAACCATTTTGGCAACCACTTGAGGCACTTCTGCATCAGCAGACAATGAGCGGCTGACTTCAGACAGTGAGGACAACATTCGATCATTTGGAGTTTTCCAAAATGGAAGCTTTACCCCTAACCATGTCCTCCTGCCCTTAAATTTCCTTTGGGTTCATGCTGAGCAGAACTAACATCTCATTACTGATCTCAGAGCCCAGTGACTTGTTTGCTAAATCCATGGCATTTGCTTCCACACGAGCATGCTAGGTTGAACCCTTCTTAATTATTAATGGGGGTTCAGTTGGCAAATGTGTGTGTGTGTATGTGTTTGAGCCATGATTAACATTGATCAAGCTTCCTGCCTCTGTGTGCATTAATATTTTAGACAAATACATAATTATCTCACAGCAGTAATTACAATGGATGGATGGATGGATGGATGGATGGATGGGTAGACAGATCTCATGCTCTTCTCTGTCAAACTGTGTTTTTGATTTTGTTGTTAAAATATTCTGTTTACCTGAAAATTGTTTCCCAACTTTAAATCCTAACTGGATAATCATCAGATCACTGAATTCTTCTTATTTTTGTCTTTGAACAATTGCTAAGCACTTCTTACTCACCAGAATAAAAAGTATAACGTTCAATACAAAAATATTAAAATGCTGGTTCTATTCAGTGCTGATTTTAATCTAAGAACCAGCACTGATCAAAGACCTAGATCTGACAACGCCTCACGAGCTCAGCTAACAAGCATTTTGATGCAGTTAATCCAGGGTTTGTTATGAATTTAGCACACTTTGATAAAGCATCACATGGAAATGTAATTATAGAAGAGAGCAAAACTGACAAAATAAATCATTTCAGTATTCTCCTGTGCCATGTACTTATATTTTGCCTCTATTTCCAGACCTTTTTTTCATGTGGGGGTTGGTTTTCCAAATGCAGGTGCAGCCGATCAATATGCATTTCCCTATCTGTTACACTGGGCCTCGAACACAGCACAGATAGAAGCAAGGTAAACTGGGATCTTGACACACTGAGGCTAAGTGGATTATCTTCACAAAGCTGCAGGGTTTCTGTGCAGTGATGGGAACATCTAGCAGCTTCGCAGATCCCAGTTTCCACTAAAGCTTGCACGTTACAGGTCATCACATTGTTACTCACGTTTCTACATTTGTGTGGTACACCTTAAGCATTTATGGGTCACATTGATAACAACATAACATCATGACTGAAGTGTTCAGTGTTCAGTCAGCCAAAGAAAGAAAAGGGCAAAGACCTCATGTTGCCTTGCTCTTTATTGTTTCTCCTTATTCAATTACTGCGGATGCAGACCAGATGACTCGGTGTGATCAAGCCAAGGGTTTCATTCAGCCTTAATCAAATCACTGTTGGATGATGTATTGCACCGAGTGGGTGTAGATTTGACATGTTAGGGTTTTCTTTTATGCACCAACACATATTGACTACAATTACATAATATAACTGTGGTCAAAATAAAAACAAAGCTGTTGATGCATTATTTGCATGTATTTTATATGTTTTATATGTACACAGTGCAACAGCAGCCAGTGTACAAAAGAAGGTGAGCTGAAGAGCATGGGGGAGGGGCAGCAATATGAGATCATACTGAGATAATTGATTACTGCCCTGTAACAAAAGCAGAGGGGGAGACTCTGATAACACTTCTTGCATTTCTTTAAATGTAACTGTAACAAGCATATTTTCTACGTTTGGGACACATGGGTGGAAAATATATCCTGCAGTTATTATTGATAAGTTATTAATAGATTATATGTATCAATACTGACACGTTGAACCACCTTTTTATTTAAAATATATACCCCCACAGTCTACAGGCGAGGGTATACAAGAACAAAAATTGTAATACAATTGACACAATCTAATTTGCCTGCAAAAAATCTAAGAAGTTTTAATATTTCCCATGTAAAAACACATTGTCTACATTACATTTGGTTCTTAGTAGTGTAGGCACAAAAATGATTTTTTACATCCATTTTTATTATAACAGCGTCTCACAATCTGATGCTGATATGTTACTGTGCAGCACCCTTTTATATTCTTCCCCCTTATTTTTTTTGTTTATGATTATTGCCACAATAAAGCAATCATAGGATTTCTTTTACTGTTTTTTTTTTTTCTAAAAGCTGCAGTCTGCCTGCAGAACGGTCATGCTTGAGTGATGTCGAGAGCCAGCACTGCTGATGTCAGCAAACTAAAGCTCTGAAGTTGCTGCAGGAGAAAAGAAACACTTTTACTTCATATCAAACAAAAAGCCTTTTAAATGCCGTGGCAGTTCTGTTCAGTTTTTTTTTTTTTTTCACTGGTAATAAAAACTGACTCAGACTTTAGTTGTTGCCAAAAAAAAAAAAAACTGGGATACTGCACTGAATCAGTTTGTTGCATGTGGTTCCAGTTAAAATGGTGTTCTAATTAAACAAAGTAACACTTAAAAGCCACTGCAAAAACTAAATGAAATACTTACAACAGGACTCTCAACTCTCCCAGACTGTGAATGAGATTCTTGTAAATTAGAGGCCCTCATCAGACACCATTTTTTAACCAACCACAACCGGCTGATCAGAATCTTACAGTAAAACCTGGACAGAACAGCACCGCACCTTCTCTCCCACCTAACTGACATGATTTAATAAAAACATTTAAATTTAATTTTCTAATGAGTTGGATACTTTTGCCTCTACCAGATATGACATAAAGACTATGTTGTTGTTTACATTAGATATAAAGTACTGTTGAGTTGATTGATTAGGTTCTTTTTATATTTTATGCTCCATAATATTGTTTTATTGAAATTGTAACAAGTTTTAAATAATATAAGAAAAAGATCTAGCCTTCATTTTTACCTTAAAAAATCAACTTATTTTAATAAAGAACCAACTCTATAAAACAAATAACATTATGTACAAAAATGTTTATATTACCAGCAACTATTTCAACAAATTGTGCTAAAAAAGAAACAAAAAAACGAGGCCATAATTGTAAAAAAAATATACTTTTTTTTCCATACTAGAAAGTGGAAATTTATAACACAATACAACTTCATATAGCCATGCGTTATATATTTACTACTTGGTATTCATAATCATATTTTAGGTGGAAAATTTTGTAGAAGTGACTCAACTTAATTTACAACCATCTAAAGATGGATGCATAGATTTAAGATTAAAAATTCCATTTAAGCTCATTCATTAAATCAACATAGTCATGCCCACAGCTCAGGTTTGATATTGATCAGACCTTTGATTTTCTGCCGTGTGGCTTTAAATGCTGTCCATGATCACAGTATTGATCCATCTGTCGGAGATCAAACTAGCAACATCAAGAAAGTCTGCTTTGGGGTGGATTTGGTTGTAATCTTTGTGTAGTTCATTTTTGACAAATGTTAGGTTTTCAATGAATTCACTAAAAATGCTTGGATTTTTTTTGTTTGTTTGTTTTTTGTTTTGTTTTAAGGTGAAATGATAATTTGACAAAAAATACATGCAAGCTAGATAATTTTTTTTAACGGCACAGCATTTATCAATGTATAAAGGTTGATGTGTGTGAGAGATTTCAGCATGTCCCTTTACTCTTCTGTTTACACTGCAGCCTGTGTTAGCACTATTGATCAGCTGCAGAGGTGAAGGCGCCTCCTTTCTAATTGACTTCATCAGAGTTCCTTCTGGCTTAGTTATGGTCTTTTGTGTGTGTATATAGGGTCTCAGGTGTGACTGTGTGAAGGGTCTGCAGTGTGTGCGCGCACTGTGCATGTTAATGCATACCGCAGTGTCTCAGTAAAGGGTGACAGCGTTCTCTGAGTTGTAATGGCCAGCGGGGGGGGGGAGACAGGTTATCGACTGAGCCTTTTGTGTATTTTGTCATCCCAAAATAGGAGATTAATGAAACCATCTTTAATGAGCGTCACCTTCATTGTGCAAACAATTTCCTCCTTTTTGTTTTTCTATTTTTATTAAACTTTTCCATGTCTGCGGGGGCATTTATGTGCAGTAAAATTATTCAGATATTAGAAAGCTTTTTCATTACACTACCCCGGTGGTGTTACTGCATGATTACTTTTGCATAAATGTGCTGCTATGTGTTGCGTACGTGGTATATGTTTATTCAGCTAACGTTAAATTTTCTTGACAAATATCCATTTTAGTCCTGCATTCATGAAAACCCACTCAGACATGCACATGTCAGCCTGTGCTTTCAGAATAAATTAATTTTTTGATAAAAGTCCTCCTCAAGCTTTTAGAGATTTTTCTGAAGCCTTGGAGGATATCAGCTGAAGCTGAAGCACGGCATTTATCTGATGGCTGTCCCCTGAACAAGGTCAAGCTATTGAAAATAAACCTTTAATGGCTGACAAATAGGAGAAACGAAACAGAAAAAAACCACTGTATTCCACCTGAATTGATTATGGCAATACCAAAAACATCTAAATTTGACATGCACCTTATATAGGAAATAAAATAAAATAGACAGGATTGCATTTATTTTGTGTTTCTGCATATCTGCTGCATGCTTGTGTTAATGCTGTGAATACATCCATAATTTTCAGGGCTTTGGCAGTGACACATTAGCAACATGTCACCTGTCATATGTGCCAGGATGCTGGTTTACAGGAGGGGTAGCAGGGTGATGGGAGGAGCTTTGGAGTGGCAATGACACCAGGTGGTCTGATTGGTTCACCATCTGCCTCTGGGACTGAGCAGATGTCCAAGTAGAAGGACCAATCTTCCTTTTGCTTCCAAGTTCACTTTCTGTCCCGTCTCTGTTGCTTTGAGTCTTGCAGTAGTAAAAGCGTGTGTGCGTGTGTGAGTGTCATTGTTCACACGTTTGACATTTCACACTCTGGCTGACACGGGTCCCAGTGGGGCTGATTGTTCTCCATATGGGTGGAGTTGACGCAGAACTGGTCTTTGTCATAATGAAGGCCTGTCTCGTTAGCAGCACTTACAAGATTGGCATGAAGGAAGGAAAAACAAAGTGACAAGTGAGTGACTTTGAGCAGCAAGGTGAAATCTGCAGAAATTTCTGCTAAAAATCTGAGTTTAGAGATTAAATATTGGGCAACAATAACTGTCAGATGAATCCATCAGACTCAAATTGTTAGCTTTTCTTCTGGTAAAAACATATCCTAACTTCTTCATTTTGTGTGTGTGTGTGTTATATTATTTCATTTGCTTATTGTCTTTATATTTTATTTATTGATTAACATGCTAATAACATTTTAATGGGACTCTGGCTTATACTGACATAGATTTGCATGAGGTTTTTGTATTTTTACAATAGATGCTAATGGTCTTAGAGGACTCAGAAAAGGTGTTAGCAACCACAAACATCCTGTTTGCAGCAGCAAGCTGGAAAGCTTAAATTCTTGTTTTTTGTTAATAATAAAAACTTGTTAAAATAAACTAATGCCCAGTCAACACAACCTGTTGTGTTTTTACTAAAATCATGGTAACATAATCTTTAGGCCTTCCTAAACATGCATCTTCAAAGTAAAATCATGACCACAAACCTGAAGCACTTGAATCTTCTGAGTTGATGCTTTTACCTTAACAAACAGAGCTGAGACCTCGGTTGCTCTGACAACAACTGCCCTTTCAAAAAGCTCTTTAAAAAAAGCTGCTTGGGTCTGTTTAACTCTCATCACAAACATGTTAATGAAATACAGATGTATGAAAAGCTTTCTTTTAAAAGGGAAAGTAAAAGAATAATTAAAGGTAATCACAATTTTTAACATTTGTTTTTCAAGTCTTCTTGGGTTTATAAATGCCTGGTGGCTGACTGAATGAAAGGTATAGGTTTGAAAGCATGTTTAATAACTAATTCAAACACATACAATTAGAACATCCTCACTAAAGGACAAAAAGCAGGACACGTCAGCAACATTTTACTGAAATATCTATTATGCACCACTAGAGGGCAATACAGACTGTTAAACAACATTTTTGAAGTTGCTATGAGAGATGATGCTCATCAGGAGGTAGTTGAACATAGATCCAGCAGATCTGAGCAAGTCAGAGGTTAGAGGGTGAACAGAGAATGCTTCTATGCATCAAGCTAGTGTAAATAACTGTATGATCAAATATTCAAACCAATAAAGAAATTTGATTGAGAGATCAAAAGTGTTTTGTTTTTAGAATATTATTTCAGTGAGAAATAAAATCTACCTTGTATTAATGTAAAAAAGACAAAATTGTTATTTTATTATTATTGAGCTTGCATTTCATTCATGAGTATTTTAGATTTAGCGAATATTACATTTTATCATTTTACATTTACAGTTCTCATCCAATTTATTGCAGATTTTGATGTCAGATTTTTTTTCTCGTGTCATAAAAAGGTCAAATCTGAATTCTATTCAAAGTTTTATTTTAAGCATATTTTTCAGACTTTTCAGTAGAGGGCAGTGTGTGAACATGAGTGGATGCTGTGGAACGACTGTTACGTGCAATCATGAGTCAGTGAGCATGATTTAGACATTAATGTGAGTGCACAGAATGTGTGTCAAAAATGGGCCTGATTTCAGCAGGAATTGATGTGCAAAAATAATCAGTGAGCAAAATGACTTAATAAGACTCTTTTATGATCCATAAAATAATTGTATTTTAAACCTGGACAAAGGCTGAGTAGATTGCCTTTCTGCAAAACCGCATGAAGATATGCAAACAGTTTATCCATGGCCAACTCACATCCACGCTGTCACTCTCTATGCGTGTCTACCCCTCTCTGCAAGGCTCGGAGTGCTGCATGCAGAAAATGCTGGTTGCCCCTAACGACAGTTGCTAAGAGACCATTTTGGAATGACTTCATGGCATCAGGCATGCTCATACCATGGCTTACAATGAATAAAATCTATTCCTTCCTATGTAATTGTGTTTTGAAATAAGAGATTGTTTTACCTTAACATTACTGTATAGTGGACACCGTGCTGAGTGTAAGGTGTTCTAAAGCAAATCCTATATTGTGCTTTTTGCTGAATCAAGCTGATGATTTTGAGCAGCTTTACGATGTGCATCCATGCCATACTGTATATCACACACGCATAAAATAATGTCTGGTTAAGAAGACAACAATCACTGTTCTTTAGGTGCTTTAAACTCATGAAAGAGTTTTGTTCTTTTTTTTTTTTTTTTTTTTCTTTTGCAGCTTTTACTAGTTGGACGCTGTCCCTAAATTCCATATGTTATTCTCCTGCAAAATCTTTCTCACTTGACGCACTCACATCCATCTTTTTTCTTCTTAATTCGCTGTCTCTCTGCTGTGCTGAGATAAGATGTCCCTCCCTCTGAGCTGTGGTGAGGTGTGAGGGAAGAGGGACTTTTTCCTTTCTGCTTTCAACTATCCCCAAGCCTGCAGGCAGTCATCGGTGCCACTGCAAATATACAAACTAATACAGGATATTTTTTGTGTGTATGTGCGTGTACATGTCTTTGTTACGTGGTTGGGATGATTTTTGGCCATTTTCCCAATACACACACCCTTGTAAGGACCCACTGTTCCTAAAAGCACAATCCCAATAAGAGGAAATACCATTGGTGAATCAGGGTACGTACCGGGGTGGTTCGGTTTAGAGTAAAGGGGTCAGGGTTAGGCCATAGAATTGACCAGTAAATGAATGGAAGTCAATGCAAAGTCCCCATGAGGATAGAAAGACAAACTTGTGCGTGTGTGTTTACAATGGCATATCAGTGTGCATATGCAGCGTGTTTCCTCCTCCGACTGTTTAATGAACTTTAGATTAGATGTCAGACAAATTCCCTTCGGCAACAATCAAAGCAGCTCTCTGAATTGTGGCTGGGACCCTTGGCTCTGGAAAAGCGCTAAAGTGGTTTCACACTCCAATATATCACAGTAAATCTCAACCTTGGCCATGAGTCTTGACACCAAACATCCAGCTAAAAATCTGGTTGAGGAGAAACAAACCACGTTTTGTCCTTGAATGTACAGTTCATGGGGTTTTCTAACAGACCTCTGCCTTCAATATGATTCCTGCATTAAGCCATTAACTGCACAAGGATCCATTATTTTTAGTATTTCTAAAGGATGATTTATTAGTTGAATCATTCATTAACCTTTTCTTTTCACTTACATTAAACTTAAACATGAAATACCTTTACAATTTTTTTATACAATTTTACATCAGTTTCTGCATGAGACAAACCCAAGCAATGAAAGTGATTGTTAGCAAGCACGTCATGTCTCTCCAGTGCTGTTGGTCCAGTTCATGTATGGGGGTCAGCAGCAGATTCCTCTCCAGTGAGATTGATTTAGCTGTGATGCTGTGACAGGGATAGACATTAACTTATTGGTTCTTTTTGATCTCAGCTAGATGCCATGCGAACACACAGAGAAGTGAAGATTTCTCTCTTTACCTGTTTTCCATCTCAGTTGATTTGTCTCTTTCTGCTATGTTCCGCCATTCTGATGCAAGCCTGTTTTTGACTTACAATTTGACTTCCTGGGTTAATGGACCAGATAGGTTTGAGTACAAACTGATTTTGGATTACATACACAAGCAGCTGGATACTCTTTAAATTGAAATTTTACTATTAACCAAACTTAACAAATGTCTGTCTCAAAATTCTGCACAGTGTGGGAAAAATCGCAATGATTTGATAAAAATAAATTCAAAATGAAAAAAAAAACATCACATTAAAAGCTATTAAAAGAAAGCAGGAACCTCCAGTGGCCCTTTTCATCCTGTTATGTAGTTTAATTGATAATCATGGCAATTAATCCCACTGTTTTCCCATTAAGAAACAGTCTGTTTAGCAGCAGCTAATTACCTCAGCCCATTGGATGTGGGCTTTTTACAGTGTAATAACACCTCTCATTAGAAACACAAAAAACAGGCAGAGAAAATTACACTCCGTTTTCACATTTGTGCGTGATGTGGCTCTCATAAATTTTGTTGTCAGAGTAAATGCAGTTCTTCGCAGCGTAACATTTGATGTCTGCTGCATGAACTTGAGATTGTACAAATAATGATAAAAAAAGTGATAAAGCAAGCAAGAACCACGAGGCATCAGGGCAATAAATCAGAGCTCACATTGAACCTAGTTGTTTCCGTTCACATCTGTGTGATGGAAAAAAGTCACAAGGGATTAATTTTGGGGTCTAGCCCAGGTGACAGAGATGTGAGCAAAGGAAAGAGAATATATGAAAGGGGGATGGGGAGACAGAGGGGGTTGGGGTGGGCTTAATGACAATGTGCAGTACAGTGTAATGTGTAGTATTCTTGGACTCTAAGGTTTATCACCTCCTTCATCCCATTCACCCGTCCTTTCTTTTATGTGTTTTCGAGTTTGATAGTGACTGGGAATGGTTTGTGTGTGTGTAGGGGGGGGGGGGGGGGTAGGGTTGTGGGGTTTGCTGACAGGTTCACTGTCAGCAGGAATGCATGATGGTGATATATGAGACTATATGTCACTATGGCTTGTCAGACACATGCACATCCAGCTTGGTGAAGAAAAAAAACTCAACACGGCAATTCATTCAACTATTCCTTTCCTTTATCCGCTTTTTCTTTTCGAGTGGCAGTGAAACTGGTGCCAGTCTTCAGCAGTCACTGTGCGAGAGGCGAAGCTTACCCCATAGAGGTCACAATTCAATCACAGGGCCACGTAGAGAAAAATAGCCATTCACACTTTGACACACATTTAGGAACAAGTTAGAGTTCCCAATTATTTTAACATGCATGTTTTCAGTTTGTGGGTGGAAACTAGAGAAAACCCAAAGTGTGGAGTGGGAGAATATCCAAACTCCACCTAGAAAGGCCCCAGGCCAGGTGGCGATTCTGCAAACTGCTCCTCTGTGCTGCCCTTAACATCAGCCTAAAACAATATTAATATTTTCTGTTTGGATAAAGGTTGGAAATTTTGGTCTTTGTCTCTTTAGGAACCTCCTACCATTTTCCGACACTCCCACTTCAGCATGTCTTCACAACAATGCAGAGGGGTGCTCTATGGGGCGGGAGCTCAGTTCAAGACTGAGCAACAGGGAGGAGCTTTGTGTAAATAGGCGGTGCTTTGTACCAGCGAGCGTTTAGGTAGCTCCACAGGAGATTCAAGGATTACTCAAATGTGCATGAATGAGTCAAAGCAACACTCTGGGTATGTTTTTGAAATGATAAATAAATGATATTATAACATGATATAAAGCTCAAAAGTCAATTTTGCATAATACCCACCCTTTGAAGAGACTAACAAGTGTAGAAATAGGAACAAATTATGCTTTGTTAGGCAAAAGGTAACGTTGCTCTAACTTTATTTGTAAGTTGGTGTTGGTCTACAACGTCCTTAGGGTCAGATGTCTGATAACTGATGAAATGTGAACTTTTGTTTTGCCTTCCCATGGAGACCTCTGTGGTTTGTGTTCAGCCACAACTACATCAATAACCATGTTTGAACAAATTAGGGACTGATGTAGTGTACCTGTGTGTGTCTTTCACTAATCTGGCTCTGTTCAAGTGTGATTGATATGTTCATGTGTTTCTGAGCGGGTGCTGTGATACCGTCACATTGTCTGATGAGAAAAATTGCCGATAGGAAGTGGAGCAAAGAATGTTCTCCTGAGGGAAATCACCTGTTTAAATATGCTTTATAAATGAAATACACGACCATGAGCCTTGTTCATGAAGATTCATTTTAATTAGCTGTTGATTAGCTCAGCGATTCTGAATGTTGAATCAAATTTCACCTTCCGGGGCTGTGAACAGTGTTTTTTGTTGTTTTTGTTTTTTTCATGGTTTACATTCACATGTGTGATTAGGAGATTAAGCCAAAATGGAAATAAAGTGTCTTTGTCCAAATTTGCCACTATTAAACAAATCTAGATTAATGTGATGCAGTGAAAAGGAAATGAGAGAAAACAGTTGTTCTGGCACCTGCAGCTCCAAGGCTATCGATCAGGTCCAATCTTTGTTGTTCTGAAACGTCTGTGCTGCCCAGGCTTGGCTGAGATCAATATTTAAATGTGACAGAAGGTTCCAATCTATCTACTTTTCCATCGGCGCAATGGTCATTTGACAGCGTGACCGTCACAATACGCTTCCAATTTGACGGCACAAATCAATGAGCTGGCCATTGACCACCAGCTTAACACACCTTACTATCTATTGAAAAGGGTCATGGCTGTTTCTGCATTACAGAGAGTGGAGTAATTAGGTGTGACCTATGGATTTATTCCATTTATTGCCACTTTACACTTGATTCACAGGTATAATAAAATGTTTCACAGTTTATGTTTCAGACCCAAAAATCTGATAAGAAGCACCTCAAAGACTCTGTCAAAAAGGTCATGTTTTATTTTTAGCTAAACTGTGGATTTTTTGACGACACTCAAACTATTTTTAGTTGGTTCACCAAGCTTCTTTTGTTGCCAGGTCAAAAAGAAAAGACATGAAAAAATTTAAATATGAAAAAGAATAAATCAGATATTAGTGAATTTTTTTCAGCAAACTTTACCACAATATTCTTTACTCTGCTTGTTATTTATATATATTATACTTTTTGGTTTTTAGATTTTTTTTTTAAAAACAGGTATTAAAAAAGTGGATGGTTATTCTATTTTCATTTTTTACTTCAAAAACTTTAAAATGTCTGTATTTTTATTTTCTTTTAACCAGATTTTTAACACTATCATTATCAGACTATTTAAGGTGGAGCAAGTTAAATAACATTTTTGATAACATGCTGCTAACTACTAAATGCAAATTGTATTTTTTTATTAATATAGATTTATTTAATTGCCTTAGTGACTGGGTTGTTCTCAAGGGCTAGAAATAACCATTTTTTTGTTTAGTCAGTTCATACCTTTGACTTCTTACTAATGACCTTAAAAAACTTCATGTATTCATGATATATTGTCAAAATGCCATCTAAATTTCAAAGTATCTGATTAGTTTGAGGAGTTATGTTTGCCCAGTTATTCCTGCAAACGCTCACGGAAAGGACATTCTATTATGTGCATTGAAGCTAATGAGAGATCCTCAGTGATATGGTCTGTCATCATTAATTTAGTTAATTTGTTGCTTTTTTGGTACTATCTGGGTCAATACCGAAAGGCCAAGCTAAAAATAATTGAAAGAGAAGGAGAAAAAAAAGGACTGCAAGAGAGCGAGTGCACCTCTTGGAGTCATGCAGACCAGGCAGAAAAACTCATCAAAAGTCTACAAGCGGCCACCTGAACCACTCATGTCCTTTCACTTCATACTGAAATCCAACAGCTGAGGCTCAAAAAATGACTGTGTATTTATTTATTTTATTTTTATTTATTTTTTATCAGTTTTAGAAAGCTTTCAAGCTTTTTTATGCTTCTACCCTGATGGACATTGTTGTAAAGTCAAAAGAGAAACATACAGTTCAGAGTAATTGATTTAGATTTTATAGTCCTTTTTTAAGAAATAGTGAAATGAAGCCTTTCAAGGAGTTATCTACAACAGGTGAAGTGTTTCTACTTTATATGAAATGAGCCATAAAGACATATTTGATAAAACAATCATAAATACAGTATGATACATGTTATGGGTGTGTTCGATATGTTTTCTGCAGGTGTACCTTTGTGGGTCTGGGCAGGTCAAACGGGAAATGTTGGTGTGTTTGAGAGGCTGACTCATGCCTTGTCTATAAAGAGAATAGATGCTGATCAGGTTGCTAGGCAATTGAAAGCCACTATTGTCTAGAGGGACAATAGTGGACCCAAGAGTGCCCTCACTTCTCTTTCATTGCTCCTCTTATGCTTTTCTTTCTCCGTCTCTTTCACACACATACACACAATTAATGTACATTTTGTCTGACCCCCCCCCCCAACACACACGCACTGCTTCCCTCCCTAACTTGGGCGGGGACAAGAAGTTGACGGTGCACAAGAGGGTCGACGAAGAGGCACTATGGTGGGATGAGGGTGTGATAAAGGACAGAAAGACAGGGGAGGTACAAGCTTGAGGAGCAGGAAAACACTACAAGTAAAATAGTTTAGGGATCCAAAAAAGAAAAAAAAATGATATTTGACACTTTGAAAGGAACAAGTGTAGCTGGAGGCAGTGAAGGAGAGTGAGAGATGGGGATAGACGGCGGGGAGAGAGAGAGATAAGCTGAGATAGAGGGAGAAAGGCAGAGAAGAAGAGAGACCTTTCTACGGACGCTGCACATTAAAGCCACAGTGCTATGTAAAGGAAGATCACACAACAACTGACAGGTTGGCACTGCCCTCTCATTTCCTCCTGCTCCCTGCTGTGTGTGTGCCTGTATGCCTGCACACACACACACACACACACGCACACACACACACACACACAGTGCATACAGACTCTTACTGTGTGCCTGTCAGTGTGCCGGGCTCTCTGGGTGGGTAGAGAGCTGCGCTGAAGAAGAGATGTTTGCTCTGAGGATGAGACAGCGTTTCTAACAGGATCTATTTGTGGACTGGGATAATACAGTGATACAACCGAGGGGGCTCAAGTCCACCGGAACCAACCAAATCAGCCATGGAGGGACTGCTGTCTCCAATGAGGACAAGGGTGAGTTTCCATGGGGATTACAGAGAATTGCAACCACCGGTTCTTTCAGGAACCAAGCCTCAGAAACACATATAAGTGATAACGTATCCTGCAACCTGCTGGACTACTGAAATAAATCAGTCTTTGCTGCTGTCGCCGTGGTGATGCTTGAACTCGAGCTGAGAAGTTTCCAAGCAAGCAGCGTTGCTAGGGGCAATAGGTAGAGTGCTGGCGTGTGGGAAACAGAAGAGGTGTCAGATAGTGAGGGGGGAAGAACTTGGTAAACCCAAAATTCAATTTCATCTCTCAATGCACTGTCTTTGTGAAAGTTTTGTGTTTTGTGTGTGTATGTGTGCACAAGACCACTAAGGGGCTGCTCTGGAAGAATGACTCAGTGTTTTAAAGTGGTGCCCATCTCCGTTCAGTACAAGCTGCTGGCATTTTGATTTAGGATAGTGACAAAAAGAAGCAGAGACAGAGGTGCAAGGGACTGGCTTCAGACTGTGCACTGAATTGGATGAATGTCTGAAAGTGGTGATTCACTATTGTTCTTGTAATACATGACCGCCTGTATTAGGTCCACACATTTCTGCCCAACATGGGAGCTTGTAGACTGCACGCTGGGTTCAGCATCTGCCCGGCAGTAATTGTTTTTGTGTCACGTACAAGAAAAAGGTAATAAAAGAAGTAAATTGTCCGTGTGCACCAAGTACTTCAGAGCATGCTGGAAAATTTATCTTCATTTATGTGCCCACTCTGTCCAAAACAAGCAGGTGTCTGCCTCTTTTTACAGTGAGAGTTACTGTGTTTGTGGTGACTTTGGAAGCTGCTAAGGTGTTATCAATATTTATAAGGAAATTGTTGGTTTTCAAGGCAAGGAGAGAGTGCTTGTTTTCCCAGTAAAATAATATGGTTTTCTTTCAAGTGAATATTCTCTCAGGTAATCTATGTTCTCCCCTCAACTGCTTCTATCTGTAAAGGGCAAAAATGATTTAGCAACCTGGCTTTATCTTTTATTTTCCTCCCTCCCATCCCCCTTCCCTTCTTATTTTATCCTCACTGTCACTGACCCAGACACCCCTAAATAAATTCTTGATGCACCCTCTACCAGACTCAGATAATAAAATTTATCTTCATACCTGCAAATCCTGCTCGATTTTATTCAAACGGGCAGAAATACCATTTGAAAATGTATAGGAATCCTTGACTTTTTCAGAAAACTGTGGGAGGTTTAAAGCAATCATTGTCATGCATGAGTACTCCCTTATTCTCACTTCTCCCCTTGATACTTACTCTTGTGATTTTTTTGCAGTTCTCCAGTGAAATACAGGTTTTTACTCTTAATCCAACAGTTTGGGTCATCTGCCCACCTGTCTGTCCCGCTGTCTGCGCCTTACCTTGTCCTTGTCAGGTCATAAGAGCAACGCAATTAGAATTTGCACATCAGCCCGTCGTCTTATCCAAAGAGAAGTGTCAGTGGACTGTTTATTGATAGACTTGGCTTCTAAGTTATGGCATGAAATCAAGTCTGTCATATCTGTGCAGTCTGCTACTCTGGCCGGATTTGCCAAAGAGCAAATCTTGCCAAGTCATTTTTAATAACTAAATGACTTTTTTCATTTATCTTCATCAGTCACATTGAGCTTCCCATGCCTGACAGTTGATCAGAGTCTCTCAGCTTTGGCATCAAAGTCAGTTTGTTAGAATCACAGCATGACGATCCAGCGTGAGGAGTCTGCCAAACTTTGCAATGAATAATCTCCTCTTAATGCACTTTCTCCAGCCTTCAGAGATGAAAGGATGTATCACGAAAGGACAGGAATTTTGAGTTTGGATTTTTTTTTTTTACTGATTTTCAGTCTGTTAGTGAGTAACAGCAAGGTTACAGCTGATTTCATCAGGGATGGGAAAAAAGGTGTTAGGATTAACAAAGACTTCTAACATTTGTTTAGGCTAAATCTCATAACTTACTTTACCTCTACATCTCAAGGGGCATCAAAACCCCTTTAACTTCTGTTTTGCTGACTTTGTTCAGCATTAATATTTTTTTTGCTGAAAAAGACACAATAAAGAGCATTTTACACGTTTTAAGCGTTCATTCTCTATGTCACCCCTTGAAAGTTGTACTAGTCTCCTTCATTGTGTATTTCTACCTTGGTATTTCTATTAATATGACAGTAATGGGCACTGAGGCAGAAATTTTAGATTAAAAAGATGCTTCAGTCAACTGTAAATCTGTGCTGGCCTCGTGTAATAACACATGAGACTAAAACAAATCATCATAGACACAGAAAAGAAAAAGTGCCATGCAAGTTCTTGTTCAATGCAAATTAAAATATGTGGAGAGAAAAAGTTTAATACCCTTGGTGTCAGCTCTACTCACATATCTTTGTTAGTTATAAATCTTTTTTTAAATGTGATTCCATGATCAATTACTGCAGTTATTCAAATTAGTACATGTCTTCAGACATCAGACATTGAAAACTTTTAAACTGACAGGTTTGTTTACATCCAGAAACTATTTCTGAACAAAAAGTCTAAAAAAGGAAAGACCTCCCCACTGGTATCCCCTTTTGTGTTTAATATATGCATATAGGTCAGTAGGACAAGGAGCTGAAGCTTTATAAAGTCTCTTGAGAACATGTGTGCTCTCATGGCACACTCATCAGTTAGTATGTGTGCTGTGTATCATTTATCCAATCAGCTCCAGTGTGCAGGTGGGTCAATAGAGAGTAGCAATCTAGTGATTATCTCTATCAGTGCTGTATTAGTCTAATCAGAGAGACTCATCTGTCACTTCTTTTACTCTTGTTGTTGATCATGTTCAGTCTCTCTGTCTGCAGCCTGTGTGTCGAGCAGTGCGTGACAAATGGACAAACTTACACTCATTCCTTCAAAGAGTGAACACACATCTTATCATGTCCATGAAGGTCTTGGAGCACTAGCTCTTCTCATTTGAAGGTTTATGATATATACTATATATTTGTATACGGTTTATTTATTAACAATAATAGACACCATGCAGATGGTTACAGACCACAATAACAAATGCATTAGCATCATTAAAACAAAACACATACATTAAATTCATATTTAAGCATAATTTTATATGTGGCCAAAAGGACTTTTTGCACAGCATTTAATGAATCATAGGTGGCCTGCCTCAAGATTATAGGTAGTTTATATGTTTATCACTCAGCACCACTGGTCATATTACTGTTAATATGATCACTGTAAACCTGGATTTTCTCTGGCAATATATTTGATATTGTGATTTACTATAGTAACTAATACACTATGATTATAGTGAAGTTATTGCACAACAGTATAACCTTACCTCTATTTTGCGTCTCCAGATTGCTTTTTCAGGCACTAACCTCATCCTAAATGTTCTAGTTTGTCCTTTTTCTGATTAATTTGGTACATCAAAAACCAAAAAAATACAAATACAAAATAATTTGAAGCTGCGCAGCAGTTTAATCTTTAAAGTTTGAGAACCTGTCCCATCATTGATTTTTCTTTCAGCTGCCCCCAAACAATCCCACAAATCACTGTGCACCATATCCGATATGGCGCACAGGCGGCGCCAAACCGTATCCACGAAAAGGTCCGTGGTTCATTGACCGCTGTAATAGTTTAGGAAAAAGAGCCACAAGGAATAAGACCAGACCTACAGTCCCAACTGTCTCGCTGTTTGGATGAAAGTAATTAGGGGAGAAAGGCAGGACTGGTGGGCTTTGGGTCTGATGCACAAGGTGGAACAGTCTTTGGCAGCATACACACACACACACACACACACACACATACATATGATTTCTAAACACAGCAGGTTAGCTGGCAGCTCTTAAAGGCCAAAGCAAACAAAGGGGATGTCTGGTGGCTGGAACCGCATGAGGCACATCATGCGAACAAACACATATACAGAAAGCACAGACACACACACACGACATACACACAGAGACATACACACAGAGTGACACACACAGAGAGACACATGGTTGTCAAATGTAGCTTCATCTCCCAGCTGTCCTCTTAGCCTACCAAGTACACTGTCAAAGTTAGCCTTAATTAGGACAACTAAAAAACTAAATTATTCATCTTAGAAGCCAAAGTTTTAGTTTTCTGACTATTTTACCCAATATGCTCATGTTGTTCTGTTTGTAGCCGTAGAACCTAAAGGCTAATTTTCAACTTGTAATGTTTCATTTCGAGGCACAAATATCTCAGAGATAACATCTGAGTCATATAACATGATGAGACTGATAAAAATGAACAAATAAAAAAATATTTTTCTGGGTTATTATAAATTGTTACAATTTTACAAAAGTAATTATCAGTAACAGTTTTTACAAGCTTCTGACCCATTCCCACTACGCAATTAAAATTTCAGACATGGATTTTCGTTGGGAATAAATCATGTCATGTCCACGCTTTTATATCTATATCTGTATCTGTCATGTGAGGCAAAATAAGTCTAAAGCAAAGCTGGGATGTTTATTTGATGAGTAAAATAAGATCAGTGGGGTGCCATTTATAAAACCCCTCTCTGATTTTACTCTTTAAAGCTTTTCCTCTGCCTCACATCTCCACTTCCTGTTTGAAGGCGTTGCTTGTCGTCCATATGTCATCTGTGATCATGTCTGTATGAGTGTCTGTTTGTGTATGTATGCATGTATGTATGTGTGTGTGCCCTTATGTATGAAGATTGTTAAATGTTCTCCTGTCCCCTTCAAGTGGCCCGAAAGATAAGATCAATCAGAAAGCAATTTGGCCACCAGAGAAAGAAACCAGCAGCGTGCTTAATGTTAGGGTGTCGTCATGGAAACGCACGGCGCAAATTTCCCAATTTATTGGCTGCCATCAGTCTGCAGGCCTTTTTCAATAATTTCCAAAAGAATGCACACAAATGAAAGATAATGATAATTTCACTGTAACACCATGCTTCAATTAATGCATTCATGGTGTTTCAGTGTTAAACTCATACACTTCACATTAAAGTGCCTGCGGCAGTCCTATTATGTATGTTGACTCTATCTGTGTAATTACATAGAATAGATGGTCCCAAGAGACTGTTTTTAGTCTCTGTGTGTACTGATTCAGTTTAAAGACAGTGGTAATTGGAAAGTTACATAATTTGTGTTAAAAATGTAATCATGACTGTCCACAGAGAGACACACAAAAAAACACAGATATTTGATGAACAGACAATTAGTAGTGTCACACAAAACAAAGAAGGTACTCCTGCATTCAAAATGAACCATACATAATCAGATCAGCAAATCTAAATAGCATCAACACTGTTGCAAATTGAACGTATAACAGCACATAAAGGAATATATATCATCTACTGCCAAAGTTTTGAACTAAAATCATCTTGTGTTGAAATGAATGAGTAGTTGTCTTTAATATTACGCCGTCTCATGTAAAATTGTAAGTTGACCCATAGTTTTGGTCTATTTTCTGCTTTATTACCATCCCCTTCTTTTCCTTGATTTGTCTTCCCAAATCTCTGAACAGCAACGTTTTAGCAGCGCTTGAAAGCCCTGCTAAATAAAACCCTCTTTGTCAACACAATCCTGAAAGAAAAGAAACATGTTAACTTCAAAGAGGGGAGGAAGTCAAAGTAATGACAGATTTGCGCTGGCGCTAAAGCAAACCAACATTAACAGAAAAAAAAACAGTGCAAAAACACAACATTTATACTTACAGCTGGTCTCCAGAGGCAACTGCTCTGTTCTAGTTCTGACCTGATTGCATGCACTGAGGTATACACTTGCTCTGCTGCAATTACAAATGCAGCCTGGAGCTCAAGGTTGCCTTCTCTCTTACAGCACAGAAACGCAGGTTCAGTCCCTGGCTGCAGTGCTTATAGCTTCTGGCTTTATAGTGTTCTTTTGAGTGTTATTAGCAAAGTAGGAGACTTGAAGCCACAAAGGAGTGTATGTTTGTGCTAATAGCCACAACAGGATGACTAGGGCACCTATTTGGAATTTAACCGCCTCCAGGTAACATTTCTAACTGAGAAAAAAGAAACAACTAACCATTCTATGTATCATGGCAATATTCTTTGAGTTAGCTGCAACAAAAACTGAAGCAGAAAGGCCTTTCTTGGTGAACTAAAAAATCTTCAGTAAAAACACCCTGTACCAATTTCCCGTTTACAATTTTCACGCTCGGGTGCACTAATGTCTCCTTTACGGTTTACACACATGTTCGCTCAAGGAGACAAAGACACTGAACACTTTCCCATGCAGATGCAGAGTTTATTCAAAATGCTCGCATCCAGGAGCACACATGCATGCTGCTTCATTTACATGCTCCACGACACCTACATGCACAGCAGCAGCCACAGACATATGGAACCATATGTTGCCACCACACAAACTTATTGATGTAGTCAGCTTTGCAGCACCAGAGCAGGGGCAAACAGGTTCAGGGCTGTTGGAGGGACGACTAATAGGAAGATGAGCTAGACAGCATGACAGATGATGGTAGCACCAGGATGAGTGAGAAATAAATCTGTTTGTTGTTGGCATGTTGGTCCATTGAAGTGTTTCTCTTTTTTTTTACCAATACTTTGCAGGGTATTTTCATTTGAAACTACGCAGTAAATAATGGGTTCTGTATTTTTATTTGATGTGTCTGTCTAAAACTTACTGGAACAAAAGGGAATTTCTTCCTGTACATGTGAGCATAATACTTTAGTCATTTCCTTGAACGTGTTTCTCCTCATCAGGGGAATCAGGGATTTTTCATGCTCCTTAACTTTTCAATGTCCTTTAAAGAGGAAAACCTTCTATAGTTTTTTTTTTTAAGAAATCTGTGCTGTGGTTGCCAAATCTCCCATTACCACCTCTTTCCCATGTGTCGACAGCTGTCATTACGCTGAATTAAACCCAAATATGAAATTGCAATTGCCAGATTGATGCTCATCAATTCTCTGAGGAATACTTACATCATCCTAAGTGTCTCACTGACCCTCTCTGCTCTCATTATGGCTTGTTAAAACAATTAGAAGTGACGTGTGTCAGAGTTATAATTCAGTCTTGTGTGTATTTGGGCCTGCACATGTATGAGTGTGTGTTTTAGTATGAGCAGATGTGAGCATCTGCCATTGTTGTTAAGGTCATTAATACATGTCTAGAGGTGTTTGTATGTGGATGTGTCTCGTTTTCTGCAGCATCTGTTGTTGTTTACTCTTTGCTCGGTTTATATGTACATATTTGAAAGCTGTCTGACATATCCAATTTAAATATACGTTTGTGTGACAGAGATTAATGTTGCAGCTGTATTGTTTTCACCTTGAACTTGGCTGAGCTCTTTTTTGCAATTACAAAAGTTCATTAAAACTTACTAAAGCAAAAGAGTTTACAGCAGTATTTTGTAAACTGCTGAAAAAATAATTACATTATGTTTGTTGATTTTTTTTACCAATACTATAAATCACTATCTTTGGGTTTTTTTTCTTTAGACATAGGACATCTTTAAAATGTTACTTATCGTTCATCAAGTAAAAACAAATTAAAAAAAGTTAGATGACATTACATCAGCACATTGTTAATCTTAGAAGGCATTAATAAATCACTATGGCAGACTATTTATTGTTAATCTAAATTTCAGGAGCGAAATACATTTGTGGTGTTCCTCAAGGATATATTGTAGGACCTTTGTGGTTTCCATTTGTCATAAAAGATTTACCAAATATTAGTAAAAAAAAAAATCTATATATATATATGTGTGTGTATTTTCTTAGTTATTATTGATAGTACATGTTGTGTAGCAGAGTTTTGTTGCACTAAGAAATGACATATTAAACTTTTAGTACTACTTCATAAAACAGTTCAGATGAACAAATATATTAGCTGGTAATTTGAATAAATAATTTCTGTATGTTGCATTGAATTGTCTTTATGTAAACATGGTTTGACCAACAATGATAAATATTTTAAATTGAGGGCTTGTTAGCACTTTAAAAAATTAATAATTTAATTAATTGTACGTCAAACCTAGATCTTATGAGTTAACATGTTTAAAACACTCAATATTTAATTTGTTGTTGGCAAGGTTTGTCCAATTTGGCTCTTATCTCTCCTGTATAGTTATAACTTTCCTATTCTCTTGCCATTTATGCACAAAATAATTGAAACTGATTAAAAATATAGACCAGGTTTACTTTGTCTTCTGACATTGAATGCAAGTCTTTTTAAAATGATAAATCTGTCTTGTTATGCAGATTCATTTCTATTCAGTCTTTAATAGGATTCATGTTTTTACTTTCTGGCCACCAGAGTGTGCTGTGATTATGTGATTTCTTAAAGGTTCCATGAATAATGAGCCTCAACACTTGAGTAACCAACTGATGGTGAAAATATATCTCAGACCATGTGAGGTTCTGTTTGTCTTCCTGTAAATCCTCAAAGTAAAGAGTAGAAAAAGCCCCTTGTGGCTGTAAGTGACCATCTAGAAGGTCAACATTCAGGACGGGAAATTAAAATCTTGATATTGCTTAAGATTTGCAACCACCTGGTGCAACCAGCCTTTCTTTTTTATTGTAGCTTTTGTGATAAATGGAGACAATAACCAGAGACCTTTGGCTGTAATGGGCAGTCGTCTGCTGCTTGGCTGTTGTGTGTGTGAGTGCTGTCGGTTTGGCCCCAACAGATGCAGACAACTCTACATTTCTTCTCATCCGTCACGACAACATTCTTAGACATAAAAGCAGAGAGGACCAGGCGGGGAAGGAGGACTGCGTGGCGACCAGAGGACTGGTGGGGATATAATTAATGACCTCATCCTGCTCCTCCGGCTGTCTGAGAAACAGACAAAGGCAGAGGGAAATTCAGAAACGCGGAAAACAAGTGAAATCAGGATGGAGAAAATGGAAAGAATTGGGGGGTGGGGGACACAGAGGGACAATGAGAATTAAGGGGGAAAGCATATGTTAAAGGCTGAGCTCGATTATTAATTATGAGTTGTGTCAGTGACTGAGTGGCCATCCTATTATTCCTGCTGTCTCCTGGAGGGGCCGTGGGGTTTACCCTCCACCTTCCTCCTTCAATATATCACCCACCTCCTGCAACTTTAATGAGCCCAATTTGAGCTTTTTTTTGCACTCCTACAAAAAAAGGGGGGAAATGTGAATAAATAAATATCAAGGGACAAGACCTCAACTTGGTATTAATCAAATCCTATCAGTTGCAGGTGATGCAGTTTAGACATGAAGATGCAGAGGACAAAGACAAGTGGAGTGTGTAAGGTGACTGGTCTGTCTAGGCAGGGGGGCTGGAGCCTCAAGGGGTTCAGAAAGACCTCCCTTCATAAACCTGCTGCCTTTAGAGATCCGAAATACACAATTAAGACCAAAGTATTCATTTTAAATTCACAGAATGTCAGATAAAAGTATGCAAGCCTTCTCTAATTTGATTCTACATTTTGCATTTTAGAAAAAAGAGAACAGTGGTCAGGAGTAATGTCAGGAGGGGGATATGATCTCCTCAAATTACATCCCCCTTTTCCTAGAATCTCAGGTGTACCCCCGCCCTCTCTGCGCGTTAACAAAGACAATCTGCCACAGTCGTTCAGCATTATGTTGTTGAGAAGCAGTGGAGCTGTGATGCACCTGTCAGAGGTGCTGGGCCCATCTGTACAGTAACAAGCAGCTTAGTCCCATGCCTGCAGCAGGAGGTGGAGCTGGGACAGACTGGCTTGGGTTACTACCCCCCCAGGGGGGGAAAGTGTGCTTGCATGTTAAAGGTTTAAAAGTAAGCAGTTCATGCTAGCTGATTCAAATGAGGAAGAAGAGCAAGTCTGAGTGCATGTCATTGGGGGATGTGCGCAGGTGCATCCTCTCTTTAGTTTGTATTTTATTTATGCACATACTTAGTCTATGTTTTGCACGCCTGAGGGCTCCAAATCATCAAATGTCTGTAAAAATGGAAAGTTGTGAATAAAAACAAGGTGAGAGGTGTACAGAAGTTAAAATAACAGCTGGATTTAGAACTATGTGCTTGAAGCAAAGACTTAAAACTATTTTGCATGAATTTGATATATATGAAAACATTGTCATTAATGTATAAGTTTTATTACAAAATTATTTTATGTTTAGGACAAGAACGAATGATTTTCAGAAACATTTTAGCCAATCTTCTCAAATTGTTATTGGAAGTTGTCACAACTTGGCCTAAATAACCAGCACGTCTCTGGAGACTGCATTTGTTTCATAAATGTAAATATCAATTATATATTGGAAAAACGGTTCACAGTATTAGAATACAAATTCATTAAAAAAAAATCCCATTAAAGCATGTAAACTCTGCAGCTTTTGTTGTCCTGTGTTTTCAGCTGATAGTCCAATCTCATATTGTTTTTTTCCCAATGATCTGGTTTGTAGCAATCACATGAAAACAATATCATTAAACTTTTATTACACACAATGCAAAAAAAAAATCAAATTCCTAATTGTCTGTGAACATTGTGACTCATGTGCACAACAGAGTCCTAAAAGTCATGCAGGCCTTCATTGCCTTCCGAACATAGCTAATTTGTTAAATCGTTGGAAAATTCACGTTTTTCATCTGCTGATGGGTATGTGTGTAAGTATCTGTGTCTATTTCTGGGTATGGTGTAGGCAGGGAAGCCTCCTCAGCACTGGGAAAAGTGGGCTAAGATTACTGGGGCAGAAAATGCTGGAGCGTGACTCAATCCAGCGCCTTCATACAACCAGCCTCTAAAATATGCCTCTGTCGCATTCTGTAGGCTCTGAGCCTACCACATATGCACCTTCCTCTATCATGAGGGGCTTGTGTAGCGCAGGGAACACACAGATGCTCGGGTATTTTTTATTATTATTTTAAAATTAGAACAATTTATTTTACTATTCCTGTATTTCAATAAACGTGTCTTCTAGTCTGAGCATGAATGTGGTTCCCTGAATCCCAAGGTGACTTTCACTGCAGCAACAATGACATAAGATGTTACAGTACACCTGCCCCCCTCCCTCCTCACACGTCATTCCAAAACTCTTACACACACTCACACTTGAACTGAAAGACACACAACAAATTTCACAATGTCATTCACTGTAATGCGAAAAGACAGAATTAGGATGCAGAATGACACAGCAGAATTTACAACAGTAGAGCAAAGAATAACTTAGCAGAATTGTGTTTATCTGCACTTGCTATTTGTGAAGCTGGCTTTAAAGAGTCAGTGTTTGGAAGCCATAAAATGAGAAAAAAACACATCTATGCTCAGCAGTAAGCATACTTAAAGACACCATTGTCTTCAGATGAAGCTGTGACCATAAAAAGATATCCAATGATAATAGCGTACTATATGACACTCAGTGGATCAATACAAACATTTTTAGATCAGTTAACCACTCTGGTTTTCTAGTGTTGCACTCTGCAGACTTGAACACCTCCATCTCCAGTTTAAAGCGAGGCAGTAAACCTTTTCACAGTTGGATGCTAACAGGTGCTTAAGAAGCTTTATCAACATGCTTTGAGTGGATACCCTCTGTGTGTGTCTGCGTGTGTGTGAGTGCACAAATCTGAGATGACTTGGGAAAACCTCCAAGATTTTGATTAGCACACATCCCTACTTTCCACCCCAGGTGGACATTGTGATCAATCAGGCTCACACCGACACTCACTCTACTCTCTTGGAAAATTGGATGTAAAGAGGACAACTGTCCTCGGAGCTTTTAGTATGAATCAAAATCAGAATCAGGAAGGATTGTTAGTGGGGAGATGCACACAGCTGCAATGGTCACAGCTTTGGTGTCGGTACTATTTTCTGGATTAGCAAGAAACTGGTGAAAGCAAACAATGGAAACAGATCTCAGACCTTCGGGTACTGCATCAAACAAATTCATTTGAATCTACGGTAATATTAGTCGTGATTGTATGTAGTGGTGGTGAAGTATGTTGTTTTTATGCTTATTGTATATTCATTTTAAAGATGTATAATTCAGACAAGGATTCCTTTAGTTGTGCGCAAATGTGCTTTTTTGCATTGGGCTGGAGTAGTATTCTTATTATGCAACACAGATTTATGGCATTTAGTTCTCCCAAAGATGGTCACTTATAATTTATTCACTTACCATTTTAGATTATGAAATAGAAATCTGGGTTATATGTGAACTGTACCAAGACTGAGTCGCACTGGGACATGCTGTCCTCTCTTGCCTCTCTGCTGGGGGTTAATCTGTTCACTAGTAATGAATGCCAGTCTGGATAAGCTACCTGCAGCTCTCAACACTCCTCTCAGTATTCATTCTCTATGAGCTGCTCTCTTTACAAGTCTTAGCCGCCATATACTGTCCATCTTTAGTCATTTATTATGCATGAGCAACATGCAGATGAGAATTAGAGGGAGATTTCTGAGTTATTAATGACTGGACGTTACATATAGGCAGCATTAGGGACAGCATAAGGAAGATGGGAAGGCCTCCCCAGGGCAACAAAGAACTGATGGATGTACTCTCTTTAGCACCAAATGGTGTGTATTACGATGTTTGTGTGTATATGTCTGTGTGCACAGAGTCATGGCCATGCAGTAGCTTCAGTCACACCTCGGTGCTCTGAACTATAAGACTGATGAGTGGCTGTTCCTGTCAACCTCATAGCCAAAGGAGGTGAGAGGGCAAAGGTCATTGGGGCACTGGGTCTGTGTGGCTGAGGGAAGGAGCTAAAGCATGACAAGGTGGAAGGAATAAGATAGAGAGGGATGTCTCAGCTGAGAGGAAAATTTAAATGTGAAGTTAAGAGGGAGCCTGCTGGTGCCATCAACTAAAATTTTTTATTGCACTTTTATTTTCATAAAGCAAAAAAAAAAAAACATTATACTCAAAATAATTACAATTTATTTAGAGCAAATGTACAAGAAATGCAAAGGTGGATCAATGGCGTTACTGCTTTGATTTCTCCCAATAGCATGATTTTTCTTTGATGTAGTCAGTTCCTCAGTCCTTACACTCATATCCTGTTTTTGTGCCACAGCGCAGCCAGACTTCAGTCTGACCCCTCTGTTTCTTTCTTTTAGCAAGTCGTGTTAACTAAAAGAAGGGACGGGGGGCACATTCCTCTAGCTCTTTCCAGAAAAACAAAAACAACCCGTCTTTTTTGAACGTCCTGTCAACATCCTTCACCCCCCTGCTTTCGTCTTCTGATTTCCTCTCATTGAGTCCCTGCCCCTCTACTGTGCACTCTTGTCCTCCCTCCCATCTTTCTCTTTCTCAATCAGCCCTCTACCCCACATGCCATGTCCAGTACCCCCCGCCTCAACCCTCCCTGTTACTGTTACATAAGTTCCAGTCATAGATCCCAGGCCATATTGCTTTTGTTTTGCCCTCTCTGTGTCTACGGGAGTCACAGCAACCAGGGCCATCCCTTAATGAGACTGCCACAAAGGCCCATTGACAAGAGGCCCAGCGTTAGAGGAGGATGACCCCAGCCGAGAAGCACCCAGATCCGTGCATCAGCTGCCTCAGGCTCTGCTTCCAGACAAAGGCGTTCACTGTGGACATGGACCCGAAAAAAGGACAGAGAGGAAGAGGGAGACAGAAAGGGGAAAAAGGGGTGGGCGTAACAGTACAAGCGAGTTACCAAATGTACTCTTGAAAAATATAAAAAAAAACTGTGAGACACATCGCTATTGGGTTGATCATCAAGCTTTATATCTCCACCACTCGTCCTTCTGACAGGAACAGTGAGGTCCACTCTCTGCTCTCCTTCTGACCGGGACTTGTTAGTGTCTTCATGGATCATAACTTACATCTAGAAGCTACTACTGTGTTCTACCATGTACCGAATGTACGTCATTTGTCTCAAGCCGCCTAAAGGAACTATTTAAACATTTTGACGGGACCCCCCGTTTGGGAAACTTTGGAGCACCAATCAAAACGTTACCAGGCTTTTAGAGTCAAGCTTACGGGTGATGTTTTGTTGATCGGATTTAGATTACAGCCGTTTGTTTGGAAAACTGTCCCGGACGGAGTGGGAAAGTGAAACTCGCACAAATAAGGAGAGACTGTTAGAAGCTGTCATGGCACAGTTTGTTGGAACACTGACTTGGCTTTTATGTGGCTGAAATGGCTCAGTTACACCTTTAGATCTTTGGTCAAAAATTACAAGATTGTACAGGTGGGGAAGGAGGAAAAGAAAAGCAGCTTTGATACTATAATAAAAAGCTGGAGGAAGAGTCTTGCATCAAAATCATTTTTTTTTGGTGGTAATTTTCTTGAACCATCAAAGGATGACTCTCTCAACTCGGCTGGAAGACTTAGAAGTGACCCTGGAGCACATGCTTATGGATGTTTTTGTAAGTTGTGTACCTAAAATGACTTTTAATTCCTGGAATATTTTTTTTGTTGTTGTTCTTATTATTTGTCCGTGCCCATTTGATTCTCCTGTTGATCTCCTCGTCTGTGTTTAATTGCAGTTAGAGACCCAAGGCCAACATATGTTCATGCGTCTTCCAGATGTTCCCTCAATAATTGGCACAGAAAAAAAAATGTACTGGTTAAGCGTGTGAGTCTGTGACCGAGGAGGAGATCTGCAGAAGAAGTTAGCTGACCAAGAGTCTAACCCGGATCTATATAAATATTACTCAGCACATAATTAGCCCAGTGAGGAATATTTATTAGCCGTGAGAGAAGCTACAAAGCATTAAATCTAGATATTGGGTTCTCACTCTTTTTTTCCCCACGGATAGCTACAGATGTTCTGATTATGAATGCAAAAAATATTCAAGCAAAAAGAGGGAAATGAGAGATAAAAGATGAATGAGAATGATGAAAATCTGATGGCTGTTATGTTTCTTTTGCCCGTGGTGCTCGGTTAGAGGTAGATTGTCGAAGCCCCTGTGGATTGGAAAGTATTTTCAGCATCATGCACACACAAATGTCACACGCCCTCGCATGCGTGGTCTACCTTTGCATAAGCATTTGCACATTCAGTAACGCCAGAATCCCTGGTTGCACTGATGTCCCGGCTGCTGTAATGAGTTCGGTCGTTAAGCTGCTGTTTTCTCTTTACCATTGTTCACAGGGACTGACATCTGTTAGAGGCAACCGTAATCTGTCCTTTTTTTCTTGAGATATCCTGTACCTTTCAGCGAACATTATCAGCACTCAATCTACTGCTGCAGAGCTGCAAAGCCATTGATTTATGCAGAAATCTGATGCCTGAACCTATTTGCCTAATATGAAGATTTGGTCCTTTTTTATGTTTAATAGATGGTTTACGACTGCGGCAATAAAGGTTAATCTGTACAACCACAATAAGATTTAGATTTTTCATGTCCTATATGTGAGATGGAAAGGAAAATGTGATGTTTCTTTCCTCTATATTAGCTCTTCACTAATTAGGTTACTTATTTATTTGTTTAAACCGCAAAAAAGAAGCTGGGAAACAGAGGGTTTTCTGCCCACTTTGCATATTTTAATGAGAAATATTTAAATCGCTTGCAACCTTTCCAGTCTGGTTGATGAGCATTTGTGCATGTGGCGTTGTGTGTGTACATGACATTCAACACACATGCACACAACAAAAACACACACAAAAAAAACAGGGCTGTATTAAGAAGAAGCAACTCATCAAATAAAAGCATGAAATTGATCAATTTTATAAAATGCTTTTTTTTTCCAGGAATAGACAAATCAAAACAAAATGTTGGTTTATAAAAGGGGTCCCATGGAAATGTTTTGAACATTTAATATCTGACTTGATACTCCTGTGAGCCTTAGCTTGGAGAAATTTGGAATTTTATTTGGATAAATTTTATAAAAATTGTAAACTGGAGGGTTTTTTTTTAGGATGGCAATAATCCAGTTTGAAAGTGGATTCATTCAAGTAAAACAATCACTTTAAAAGCAGATTGCTGTTATTTTAAAACAGCTTCAGTCATTAAAATTTCATAGCACACGAATGGTATTTTTGAACCTTTACCCCCAATTACATTTCACATTTCTTGGTTATTTTGGCAGAAATATTATGAACATTTTGCCAGATTTATACCAACATTCTGCATTTTAACAGTGAAAGAACAAACAGTGTTGGGTGTCTGTGACTCTGAGTGAGACTCGGATCGTTACAGAAATATTAAGGGTCATTAGAATAATGACAGCGATTCTCCATCCTCCAGTGGAGAGGAACCCCCAGAGCCCTATCTGTGCTGCTCATTGGGTTGGAGCAGCAGAGTGTATGGCTAAATCCAAGGCTGCACAGCGGTTTTTTTTTTTTTTCATCAGCACACCAGTGCATATGAATGATTCAGGAAAGCTGAAAGGATCAGAGGCAGAGAACTTACTTTAGAGTTCTTTTTACTATAAGAAAAAGCAGGTCACTGCTCTGTTGTCTCAAAACGGAGCTGAAATTAAAATGCATTTTAATTAAAGCCCAGTTATTTGAACTATAATACATTTAAAACACCTGACTTCATTACTGAAAAAAATAAGATCACACTTTTTATAAGGGGCTTCACTCCTAATGATACAAAAGGATCCTCGGACATGAATCAAACAGAGACAGGATCTGTATTCCCTGTTTGGATTCTTTTCTAGTTGCTGGAAAATGCCAGCATGTGACGTCATGTCAGCTCCTGCCAAAGCTGTTCTGTATTGTGTTGCCGAATCTGCGGAGCTGTGAGGGGAGGACACACTCAGCGAGGGGAGGGGGAGATGGCAGCTTCATGTTCAGAAGAAGCCTCGCAATGGCACACAAAGGCTGACAGTCACATCAGGAAATTAGGCGGCTTGATTAAAAATGCATTCAGTCCTTGTGTAGTTTAATTGAATCTCCTCCTTGTGCAGGCAACAAACTGTGAAACCTCCCAATCTTTTCCTCGTGCATCTTTTCAGTGATGACGGCCTGGAGGCAAAGCACACCTCACTCCTTTTTCTCCCCTGATTGCTTCCTTTCTCTCCCTCCCCATCCCCCTGGTCTCCTCTGACAGAGAAAGGCCTCAGCTGGATGGGATTGTTTCCATCACAGCTGCACTGTTTTGCCCTTTCCACCACTGTCTCCTCTTTTTTTATAAGCAATAGAACACCATGGTTTATGTCTTTGCCAGAAATGGTCTGCTACAAAGGGCCTGTGGTTTTTGAGAGCATTTAGTCTGTCTGGGGCACAAACACTGTGACACACTGATTCCAAGAGCTGCATCTAAATGTCAGAACATGTGAAGAATGTGGACACTATATTATTCTGCTTGTGCCGTGCTGCTGTTGATGTAGTGTTGGAGATATTGATTTGGTGTTTTGCGTTGTAATATTGTTACATAATCAGTCTGCTCTGTCAATTACAAGCAAACTGACCTCCTCCCTTTTACTGTCGCACACCACCCATAATTCACTCTTCTCAGCTCCGCCCCTTCCTCAAGTAATCAGTTCATCTTTTAATAATTCAGATCTGGTTATTGATTGGTATAGGGGTAGAGTCAGAATCGGCATGCTTTCAGAACCAAGTTTTTGCTAGAATATTTTCTTGTATGACCTGGTTTGTTTGTTTGTGTTACATAAGCCTGTCAAATTGTCTTTATTACCGCTTATTCAGCTGGGAGGAAAATCAGCACCTCATGAGTTCTCAGTCGACAAAAGGGTGGATTTCCCTTTCCAGGTTGGGACTGAGGTTCTACCTCAATTGGAAGAGCTCAAGTATCTTGGAGAGGGGTTGTTCATGAGTGAGGAAAGAATGGAGCGTGAGATTGAAGAGCAAATTAGCTTCTGCAGAGTTGTGAACTCTGTACCTCTGGAGAAGAGGGAGCTGAGCTGTAAGGAGAAGCTTTCTTTTTATCAAGCTACGTTCCAACCCTCACCCTACGATCATAAATTTTGGGTAGTGACCAAAAAAGTGAGATTGCGGATACAGGCAGTCGAAATGAGTTTTCTTCACAGGGCAGGACTTAGTGACAGGGTGAGACGTTCAGTTATCCAGTTATAAAGTATTTCTTATAAAACCCAGTTTCTTCTATATTCAGTGGATGAGTACTCAGCTGAAGCAACGTATTTTGAATCTTATCGAAACCACTTTGCATTAGTTGGATTTGTTTTATTACATGTTTGTGCATGAAAGCACTGTTCAGCCTTCTAAACTAAATTATATGTTTCTGTATCATTATCCATTGTCTAAAAATAATACTGTGACATGAAGTGGAACAGCAAGTTAAACAGAAAACAAGGTAGTGAAAAACATGACCCTTCCCAAGTTGTTTCACATCAACTGACTTTTGGTCTTCTCGGAATGGCTATATTTGTTAAAAAATGATGTCAAGGTAAATTATGAGCATTAGATATTTTTTAAACGGTAAGGAAGTTACTTATCGCAAATGCCCCCTCTCATTTCAGCTTTTACAAAAAGAAGAACAACGTTTGACAAGCAAAAAACATAGTGTAGACATAAAATAAGCTGTTTTTCCTATACTGAGGGGTCAGGATAAATCAAATATGAATAAATGTGTCTGCCAATCATTTTTGTGGCTGTAGAATTACAGATAAAAAAGCAATTATCATAAATTCTATTTAATCTCATTTTGCTCATCTGTAAACTGTTCAACTGTGCATATTCACTGTTTAATTTTCCACCTCACGCATAGTTTAAATTCTGATATCAATCGGTTTGTCGCACGCAGTCTTTGCAATAGATTCAGGTGAAGAATTCAGAAGCTATGAGTTCTATGCACTGGGAGAAAATGCACATCTAGCACCCCCATTTAAATCTTCAGCTAACCTCATAATAGACTGCTGATTGGCTCATTGGAATAACTTTTTCTAATTCCAATAAATAGATGCTTGTATAAAAAACAGAACTGCACTCAGGTAATGTGCATTGTGTCAAAGTAATAAACAGGATAAATTCACTGTGACTCAATGCTGCCTGTGCCTAAAATGTTAATCATGCTGAGAGACGCACCGGCAGATGTACAAAATGTGCACACGCGCGTGCACGCATTTACCTCCCCGCAGGTTGAGCAGATGTGAGACACAATTTGAGCGAGACAACCTGTCCTAGAGTTCCAACAAATCTCTCAAAAGTACAAATTTGACCTAGATTTCGCAGCGATCGGCACACATGTCCCAGTTTTCTCGACAAAATCCGCTACCTTGTTGGGCCCGTAAACTTGTTTCCCAGGCCTTCTTACACAGACACTGATGCATGGATGGTAATTGAAGTAGATGCTCCCCTGTGGAGAAGTCATTATGATTGGTTCAGGCCTGATAAAGGGTGCAAGGACCCCACTTTCTCCTCGTCTCACGCTCAAGAGATAAAGGAAAACAGCATCATAGAGATAAGAAGCATAAACGGAGGCAGACAGTGAGAAACTGATTATGTTACACTGTCACTGTGGAACTGTTAAAATGTAAGTGTTTATCTTTTTGTTTTGTTCTTTTTTTTCAATGTTTCTGAAACGCAATACCTTGCAATTTGTGGAGTCTCAAAACACAAACAACCAACCCCCTCCTTTCCTGCTTGTGATGGGCAGAGTCTAACTCGAGGGCAATTCCATAAACACACACACCTACACAATACATGCACACGCACGAAAACACAATGAGAAACTGGACCGCCGGGATGAGTCAGACAGCCGTGGGCAGAGGCTGGCTGAGTTATCAGGGTAAATTAATGCAGAACAATGCCAAAAAGCTACCATTTAGAATTGTTGTTTTTCTTTTTATTATTATTATTATCACTGCCACAAACAAACCAGATAAACACATAAACATGCCACAGAAATAAAATCCATCTGTTTTGTTTCCTTCATTAACATTTCTCCTAATCGGGGGAGTAATTCCTCTTTCTATTCTTTAATTCTCTTTTTGTCTCTGCATTTTTCTAATAATAGCTGTTGGTTCAATTGGAGGGCAGCAGCTTTAGAGGCAAAAGGCATCTTAGATTCTTGCTGTTTTTGACTCCCAAATCAGCTGCAGAGGTTCATCTCTGCCATCATCCTCTGAATCGGCATCACGCTCTGAAACTCACTGAACAGCAGCCTCACTGCAAAGAGACAGAAATTAATCATGTTTTTCAGTTCAATTTTTCCATTTCCTCCATGTATGTTTCCTTTAAGTCCCGAGTGTTGCAGAATAATTTTATAAATAGCCCTCTGATATTTTCCATGTAGGCCACAGTCACTCACTCGCAGAGTGTTAAATAAATAATGGTGACTGAGGATTACAAAAATGTTTTTCCTCGTGTGTTTGTCCCTTCACCTTAAACACATACAACAGATATTGTTGACAGTGTGAAGGTTCATAAAGCAACATTTGCATGAACCACTGAATTTTTTGAGATTGGTGTTACTTTAAACTTGGCCACACCGGAACAAGACAAGAGTTTTTCAATCCAGTCAAAATTCAACTTTGTTTATCCAAATTAAGGTCAATTAAATAACTATTTACAACAAATAAGATATTGTTTGTTCATCATTTTTCAACAAAACTCTATTTCTAGAGATCCAAACTAAAGATTTTTGCTGTTATAAATGCTCCCTTACTGTACATGTGTGCCAACAGCAGTTATAGCCAGTGTTGCCTCTGTGTGCAGCTTTAGTTAGTTGCACATCAATACTCAGCTGATTAACTTTAGTTAATCAGCTGACAGCCAAGTATTGATGTGCAGAAACAAACAGAGCTCAGCAGTGAGTGATGATGGGAATATGACAGTAAGTCACTTGGTGCAGCCTTAACTCATGGGTCCAATAGCTTTAATGGACATGTGAAGACTGCAGCGATGGAAACAGAGGACTGACTCAGCTGAACAAGGGGCTGCTGCTTGCTGCAGCCCTCTGTGCCTGTAGTTACAGTGATATTAATCTACTACAGCCTCTGCTTTAAATAAAAAACTAAATCTCAACAGTTTCTACACTTTACACTGAACAGACAAATCGATCTCCCCTCTGTAAGAAATCTGTTTGTTGTCATTTATTATCCTGACTGAGTGGTCACACAGACTATAAATCAGGGCTACTCAACTGGCGGCCCACAGGCCACATCAGGCCGGCTGGGACTTCCAACCGGACCTCCAATGAAAAAAGATGTAACTTTCTTTTAGTTTTTTATTTTAATTTATAAAAGTAAACTTAAAGTTAATTGTTTTTTTTTTTAATGTCATGATCCAGTGCAACAAAATCTACCCATTTAAAGGGTAATACCCCCCCCCCCCCAAAAAAAAAAATGCCAGTTTACCTTTTCACAAATCTAACAAGACTGAGCACAGACCTAGATTTGTAGCTGGACCATAGTTCACTTTGTTCAGCATGAGAGTTTGATTAGCAATCACGCCTCCACTAAGGAGCTGGACTTTGCAGGCAAATTAAATAGAAAGTGGACTAAACAGGGCTGGTGTGAATGCACCCTCAAAAACTACAAAACAAAGAAAAAACTTTTCAGTGATGTCTTCTTGAACATAATTAAAAATAAATAAAATAAGGCATTTAGAAAACATTTATTCAGTTGAGCAATAATTGCGTATTTTTGTGGGGGCTAAACCTTGCCCTGGTGAAAACTTTGGAAAGTCCGGCCATGTGTGCGTGCATGCTGGGCTCATATGTTCCTCTCTACATGTCTGTAACTCCCTCCTTTGTGTCTCAGCTCAGACAGGGCAGGGAGAGAAAGCTGGATGTGGGATTTCAAAGATAAGCTCTCTACCAGATGGCAAAACATCCCGTATTCCTTTTGAGGTTCCCCACGTGATTCCCTGTGTAAGTGCTGGAAATGTGGTGAGGGGTGGGGGGGTCTGTGAGCCCACTCAAATTTATTTTTGTGTCACATGACTCAGATGCGTATGCTAATAAGAGCAGCGACGTCACATTAATCCAGTGACCTGGTTAAGCCCCCAACTGGAGGAAGTGAGTACGAGTGGGAGGGAGGGGAAGCTGTCGGAGCAAGGGAAGGGAGAGACAAAGCCTCCCGCACACTCTCTCACACACTCATTCACCTCCTGAGAGCAGCAGACTGGAGAGTGTGTGTCTCGCTGTGTGTGTGCTGAGCTGAGCAGAATCATGGGCAGTGTTTCAACCCAGAGGGAAGCTGAAGCTGAGAGAGGAACATAAGACCAGAGTGGGAGTTTTCCACATCTCAGACACACATACATTTCCTTCACTCGTACACACCCACGCGTTGAAGCCCGCGTGGAGCACGGCTGTCAGGCTGGACGGGACAGCTAGGACACCCACCTCCTTTGCTCACACACATGCGCGCACGCCCACAGAGACTCAAACCCTGGAGCGTACCATGGTGGTCCAGGGAGCCGTGACGCCCGGGAGAACCCGCCGGCTGATGCTGAAGCTGCCGGTGGGGACTCTGCGAAGGAACAGCGGGGAGAGGGTAAGACACCAGGTCATCACCTTCTCCTTCCTGTCTTTTTAATGTTGTCTCCTTGTTTCGTGTGCTCATAATTGGCTATGCTGCTGTGTGAGTGTGAGTGGGGTTTTAAAAGCTTCTTGACTAATCCAGAATTAGATCTGAGTTGGTAGAAGTCAAGAGCAAAGCTTTTAATCTCCACAATGGACAATACTTCTCAGTGTTTTCTCGCTGTCAATCTTTGCAGCTCTTAGCTGTGTCTGTCACTGCAAGTGGATTCCACCAACATCCTGACTTTCAAGGTTACAGTGACAGTTACACTGTTTCTCTGTGGGAGAGCTCTTGTTTGCCTGTCACTGTCAGGGCAATTAAACTGACTCTAGATATCTGATAGCGTCCCTTTATCAACCTAAACCAGCCATAGCCTCCAGTTCAGTCTGTTTAAAGGGTTGAATTTAGATTTATTATTATTATTATTTTTTTTGCACCTCCTAAGTCAGTTTGTCTTCCAGGCACCAGAAGCCGTACGTGTTTTCTTGTCAATCTTGTGGGTGTGCACTCAGAACCGGAGATAATAGTTAAGCTTAAATACAGAATGTGCTTTCAATGTTACTCTTTATGTTAGCTGGAAAGACAGGTTGCAGCCTGCCACATGATTCAGGTCTTTTACTCTTTTGAAAAAAAAAGTGTGTACACACCTAAGAGTTAAGCATGAGCATGTGTGCGTGTATAGAAACGTTTGCAGGTGTGTGATGCACATTGGGGTTCTTTCATGTTGTAAATACACTGGTATCAAGTGAATCAGACTTAAACACAATGTGTGTCCAGGTGATGAGCGATTCAGGCTTACAGTTCTTCCCGGGTGCAGATCACAAAGTGCCAACGGGATCACACAAAAGAGATTTTTGTCTCCCCTTTGAGTTTTGTCTCCTCTAATACATTGTAATTTGATATTTTGGCACATTAACCTGCATTTTTTCAGATGCTTAAGCTCTTTTGAGAACTAACTGGGTCTTTATAACTGTGTACACATGGATACAGCTGGATACACACACATGCTCATAAATCACACAGCTTGATTGTATATTGGATGAGGACGGCTTTCATTTTAATAAATCCAGCCACAGAACCCCACCACCCCCCACAAGCCTGTCAGCATCCTTCTTAAGAGCAATACAAACACCACTGGGTTGCTTGAGTTGTCCTGAAGACTTCAGTGGTAGCACAGGCTCAGTTATTAGGAAAAAGTTTGTGTACTCTCGCTTTTGGTTGCCAAGTCATGATTTGACTCAATCTGGAAAAGAAACTGTATGCTCACCTTGATTTTCAAGGAGAAATTCCTGGCATTTGATTGGCTAAAAAAACGTCACATATACACTCACAGGTAATCAAATCCCCCTAATTAATGAAGAATGCAAATTTTTACGCTCGGAGAGGTGGGGTCTCTCTCTATCCTGATTGCATTCCTTTCGCCCGCCTCGCATTTGTCTTGTAGCCAGCTGTGAACAGCTAAATTGAAGAGCAGTGATTTACATAAACTTGTGTGCTTTATTGTGTGTTTAGCAAATATTGTTTATGAGAGGATTTTGTAGGCGTGTATTTGCTATGAGATGCTGAAAATGTCAGATTTTGACCACACATGCAGAAAAAAGTCCAATTTATCAGCATTAAGGAAAAAAGACCTGCTATTTTCATTGCCATGGCAGGTAAACAAAGCTCTCATCCACACGCATGCACCATGTCTTTACTGAAACATGTCTAAATACTTTAATTTCTATACACTGCTGCAGTTTTGTCCTGCTCTGACATGTCATGTTAGATAACTCACAGCAGTCATTCCCAATCTCAGCCTTATGCAACCGCAATAGCTGCACAAGCGGCAATACACATCATGTAAATTTAAAAAAACAACAACAAAATATCGGTCTAAGTGGCTAAATTAGCAGAGTGGAAGGTTTTAGCTGAAATTTCTGCCAACTTAAAATAAAGTAAATGCGTTTTGGCACACTTGGAAGCCTTTGTTGTCACATCTGTTTTCGGTGAACATGCTAACATGCTGTGGTTGGTGAAAGCTTATTGCTTCTGGCTAAATACGGCTAAAGTCTGTAAACTATTAGCATTTATTAACTGGCTTGAAAAATGGTAACAAATCAAATCTCACAGACTGTTTGTATTTTTTTTATTAGAGGTCAGGTTGCAAAATGAAGAGCCATCTTTTCGTCTGTGTCTTGTCACTTCTCTAATTCAGATGGATCGCCTCACGTCTGCTTCAGTGGTTTGTGATGGATGTGGATTTCTATATCATTTAATTGAGTAATACCTACAAGAAAGGTTTATCTTTGTTCACACTAACAATGGTAGATTGGAAAGCATGCCTAGTTACAATAAACATTTGATAACACCCTTTTTTTCTTTATGAATTATAACTTTATCTGAACAAATATTCGTATTAAACCACATCCAATGTCTTGCAATGTAAAGAAATTAAAACTTCCCAAAAATAAAAAAAGACATAAGTGATAATAGTTTGTTTTTTGATGTAGAGGATGTTGACATCTTTTGAGCGGATGTTTTCTCTTTAGATTACCTCTAAGCAGTCTGAATTAGGATTATCTTCCGCCTTTGTTATCCTGATATCACGTTAAGCCGCTCAGTTCTTTTTTTGTATTAAATTAAGCTTTAAAAACAAAACAAACAAATAGAAGAGGGTATGTATTTAAGTCTGGCATCTGTGGTTATCAGTGTGTTCTTGTTTTTGCCTAAATTTTTAGGATAAACCATTCGACCACAACATGTTGTCGAAGCACCGCTGGGGGCGTGAGGGCATTAAGGTGGGAGTGGCGGATTACTGTCAAGTGAGGGAGAAGTTCAAACAAGCACATTTGGAAACACATTTTGACAAAAAAGCATAAATGCAATTCACTTCTTTACACCTAAAAGCCAGAAGCAACCAGGCAAGTGATAAGGCAGGAATACTAATCAATCCTTGTTACCTTTAAACATTTTTTCTACACCAATCACAGAGAAGGTCAACGTTGGACCCAGGCGCTCGGTGGGGTCAGGTTGATCTAATTGTTTCGACATTAATTCATCGAAGCCTCTGGAAAGTTGACGTGGCCGCTAAAGCCCCAAAACAACACCCGGCATAAGTTGCTGTTTAATTTATTTATCACCCCACTGCCAGCGTGGATTTGTTTTGAGCTTCGAGCTGTTGCCCCAGCAGCTCTCCTTTTCCTCGCTAAAGTATTGATTCCCTGGGATTTCAAAATGCCCGCAGGACTGTAGGTGAGAGCTGTGGTCATTCGGTCCAATTAAACAGACAAAGAGACGATGAGGGGCAGAGAAAAAAAAACAGAAAGAGGCGGGAATAACACACAGCTCCTGAAGGCCTTGCACCACACCCTGTTTGGCATGAAAGGGGATCCCCTTTTATCCCTAAGGCAGCTCAGAAAGAAGAATGTTATTGAGCAAGTGAGGAAAGGAGGGGGGCATGCAGGAGACTCCCACCCTCTTCTCCACCCCGTCTCTTTCATCACTCTGTGGTATTATTCATTTTCCCTCTTTTATTCCCCATCCAAAATCAACCCGCGGATCTATACGCTCATGACACAGCTGCGTACAAGTTCAAAGTAAATCTAAACACTGATCAAGTGAGGAGATGATCGCTTACTGACTGTGGGTGCTGGCAGTAGGCAGCGGGTTGCTGATACTGTGTTTTCTCTATAGAGACAGGCTGTTAGCAGGGTAGCTATGGTGAGGTTGTACTTTTGTGCACACAGCCAAAATATCCCCCGAATGGACAGATAGATGGACGGACTCAGGGATGATGTCTGCCTTTGTGTTCACTCGTTCCCATCCTCCGCCACCTTCTTCACGCAGAGCTCAGAAAGATTTCTTCATTATCTCTGCTTCGCTCTTCTCAGAGAAGACAGCATGGGATCCTCCAAAGAAGCAGAAAGATGTGGGAAAAAAAAAGGGAGAAGTGCAGTGTGGGTTGATGGGAAAGGAATCTGAATTCTATCTCCCCCTAAAACAGGAAGTGGAGACCCCGAAATGTTCTTTAAATATCCCAGCACAATATGTGCCCTTTGTTGCACAGAGATGGGATGTCTCAGTGAGAACAGAGGCAATGTCTGTCTGTGACTCACTCATATAAAGGAGTTTATTCACAGCTCATGTGGTTTTTGTTTGCGTGTGTGTGTCACAAATTAGTGTGTCAATCCTGCAGTGACAGTGTAAGAAAAACAAAGGAAGAGGTGGGAGATTGTTGAGACTTACTACAAGATGGTAAAAGCAGCAGGAATGTGTGTGTTTGCGTGTGTGTGTTTCTGAATGAGTGACAAAAAGTAATAAGGGCTAAAAAGAACTGCAGTCTCTTGTTTTCCTGTGGGTGTTCTGCAGTAACAGAGTAATCCTCATTAATATTTATCTGCGAGGCAAAGTGGAGGCAATGATTAGCTCATGAGAGAGTTCGCGTGCGTCCATGTTTTTCACCAGTGAACCTCTCTTTTGTGCATGCTTGTAGTATAATACAAAAAAAAATACAACACCAGAACTGGGTCAACTTCTACACTCCTGATACTTCAAAGGATTAGCGTCATCAGAAGTGTGTTGTTTTTTGCTCACGTGGAGGATTTCTTGTTTGAGTTGTTGCAAACTGGAGCTCAGGGTGCACACGAAGACAAAGTCTCCCTGCTGTCATGCTTGTCTCCAGCTACATTGCATTATGTCATTGATTTTCCTGCCTGCACTTCTAATACAATCACATTAAAGCCGACTGATTGGAATTGAATTTCAGTCTGGCTCCGCGCGCTTATGTCACTCACAATCTTTCTTTTCTGTGACAACAGCTTGAAAACAAACTGATGATGAAAAAAAGATTCAACTTAAACAAGCTAAAAGCCAGGGTTATTGTTCCATTAAGAGACAGACAACTGTTTCAGGGAATTTATCTAACTTCAGCTGAGAATGTTCTGCTGAATGAACTGTGCATGTGTGACCCATTTCCATCCACTGCTCTCCTCCTTTTCTCCCCATCTGACTTGCCTGCGCTGCCAGTGTAACACGCCTGAGTGAAGATCAGAGAGCAGGAGGAAGATTGGGAGATGGAGAGAGATGAGAGGGAGAGATTAAAGGGGCAGCGTGAGAGGGAGAAAGTTAAGAGATTACGGAGTGAGAGTTTTCTCCTCCTCTGTCCTGTTTGTGTCAAGACTGGAGTGACCTCACAAGTGTGCAACACATTTGGAGTTTATCTGTCATCGGTAATGTCTGCCTTAGTGTGTTTTTTTGTTCTTTTTTTTTTTATCTGTTTACCACAGTGCTGAACATAAAGCGTCGAGTCTTTTCCTCCTCATCTTGTTACTGTGATAATGGCCGGCCAGCTGACACTCTGGTCATGTCTGTTTAAATCACAGCGCTGGCCTGACCTTTCCCAGATTTCAGCGAGACATTGCAAACACAAGGAATCATGGGAACGGAGCACTGTCATACCTAACCTCTCGCCTCCCTCCTCGCCACAGCAAATATTTACACCCCCCTTTATAAATTACAGTTGCTGAGGGGCTGAACATCCCCAGTCAAGCCCTGTTTCATTTTGGAAAAGTCACACCGTAGGAACAGCACACATTCCTCATGGGTTTCTCAAGACACGGTAACAGCATAAGAAGAGGCCCTGAGAGAGAAGGGTAGCTTAAAAAATACATATTACTCCTGCTATTTTGGATCTTTGTCAAATGTTGAGTGCATTTGAGTTCGATTGGGGGAAAACGAGCCTTGATGCGCAATCCAATGATTAAAACAGTTTGTTTGCACACTTCCTCACACATGACAACAACTCCGCAGAGAAGGAGTGACTTATTGTTCTGCTAAACCTCACAATGAATCAAAGAGGTCTATAAAATCTCATTTAAGCCACCCACAGTCGGACTGGGTTTTACAGAAGGTCAAAGAATTCCAGTTCAGGGCCCGATTTATTGACTTTTCTATTGATCAAGAGTGTTTTATAAAATACCTAGAAGATTTAAAGAAGAAAAAAAGGCTAAGCGTTTGGCTTTTTCCTCTGTTTTTCATTTTAAACATTGCAATTGATATTTACAATAAAAAATTCTCTGAAGATCTAACAAATCATCTGCTTTATAATGATTGTATTTTTTATACCCCAGGAGAAAAAAGCTGACATTTATTCAGGATTTTTTGTTTTAGCTGCTCCAGTAGGAAGCATTTACAGCACAGTCTCCAATGGCTGTGCACAGCTCCTACTGTATATGGGGTTTGTATTGCCTCCATGTGGCCATTGTTATATACTGTATGTAGGAAGATATACAGTATAATAAAAGTAAGAGTGTATTTCTATCACTACATTTAAAGTAATCAAACCAGTTTATTTTTGTTCCACATTTTGAAAGCTGGATGAAAAGATGTTGTTTATTCAAGTTTCTTTTTCTCTCTTGAGAATTTTATAGGTCAAACTGGGACACTTAAGCCTGGGAACAGTGGCTGAAAGGAAAAATGTGCACTCTTTTGAAATATTCTGGCTAAAATCCCAGTGCCTTCAGGAAGGAAAAGGCTCATCCCTTTGAGACCAGAAGACAATATTTGTATTTAGTCGCTATTCTTTTTTTTTTTTTTTTTTTTGTATTTACGCACAAGCAAGCATTGTGTCTCTGAACATGAATGTTCACGATTTGGGAGTTATAAAACGGATTCAGGCTGAGCAGGTGTGTGAGAGGTGTGCAAGCCTGTAATTATATCTCTTTTGCCTGGAAAACTGACACTCCGATAGGAGAAAGTGAGACAACGGGTTTCTCTCCTCTGGATGAGAGTGCGTATCACTTTAAAACCAAGTACCAGTCAGAAAAACGGAGCGGTCGGCTGCATTTCTTTAGTGGGGATGTTTGTGTTTGTGGCATTTGAGGCCAGGGAACAGAGGCTGTGTTGCTTCAGAGAGAGGAAAAGAGAGTGGACGAGAGGAGGAAGAGGAGTCAGCACAGACCATTAGCTGTGTGAGACTGGGACAGAAGAACTGGATGAGTTTGACCTTGAGGAGACATCAGAACGGTGAATGCCAGTGAGACAGAAGACAGAGACTTTTATCTCCAGAGATGACCTTAATATTATCTAGTGGAGCTAAGTAGATACCAAGAGGAATCCTCTACTTATTTCATTACCTTGGCCTTTGTGGATTCTTCCCCCCCGTGTGGTTCACCTCTAAAAAGAAAGCTTTCTGAATGTGATAACTGGATGTCCCGGTGAATGAAACTCAAGCTGTGTTGCTGAGTTAGTGCAGGAATGGAGGCGGTCCTGTTGGGTCTGGATGAGGTGGTCTGTACTCAACGGGGTCTGCTGTGGACTCTCGGCTCCACAGCCATCCGACGTCTTTGTGTGCACGCCAGGAACCTTCCTGGGCCTCTGCATCTGTTGCACACTAACAGGTGTGTTTCAAGGCCTCTTTATCAGGTAGGCCTCAAAATGCACAAAACGTGACAATGCAACGTAGCTGTGCATGCATCAAAACATGCCTCTCATTCAACACGTGCATTGCTAGATCAATACTAAATGAATTTGCACATGATGAAAGAGGAATTAGGTTTGCTTCCACTTATTGTCCATTTATTTGCTGTATAATATGGAAGAAAAAAAAGATTGTTTATAAATGGCATTTGATATCTGGGTGTCAAGGTTTGAGGCTAAATGAGAGAGCAACAGAGGGAGCCCTTCAAGAATAAGGCTGTACTGCCAAAAACAACAGCAGGGTTAAACTTGACTGATTTGTTTCATTAAGAGTAAAAGGACAGACTTTCCCTTTTCAGTCTTTTTGTTTTTACCTGCCACTGTTAGTGGGGTTACTTGTGCTTGTGGATGGAAAGAAAAAAAGATAAAAGGAAGTTGTGCTGCAAGCTTGTAACTAAGCAGTTAAGCTGGTAAGTGTAACTATGTTCACCCAAATGGTGAATATCTACCAGCAAACACAAACTGTTTTGCGGTATTTCTGTTTATCGCTCTCAAAACTTTGCCCAAACTTAATGTGCCAGTTTACTTCAATTCCTCAGCGTCTATAGCTTGTGTTTGATTGCATTTCAGAAGTGACAATGTCTTTTGTTGAGCTGTGATTCAGCAAAACGGTTGATCAGTATGCACTTCAGTGTGTCTGATTCGGTGCTGAAGTCTTTCATGGTGCTATTAGTATTCTGCAGGCACCCCATCTGCCCTGTATGCAGCTGGCAGGGCCAGAACAAACCCAACAGGATTTTCTCTGCCTTTTCGCTCATATTACCTTTTCATTCTCAAGAGAGATATAAGTTGAGAAGATGTTCTAACTTTTGTCTTTAAATGTGGTTTTGTGTAACTCTTAAGTAAGTTTAAGCATCCTGAGGGAGGGGAACACAATCAGAGGAAACTGAAAATCATGCCAGACCATCGTTTGAAACCCCCCATGCTTCAAAGACAAATGAATCTAACAGAAGTTGCACCAAAACAACTTTCAGCTGCTTTTTTTTTTTTTTCAAGCATCCTGTCAACTAATGTTTTCAGGAGCTGCAAAGACTATCTACGCTGGGCCTGAAGAAGAGGTATGGTCCAAGGTGGAGTTGATTAGAAAGGCAGAGAAGGTGGGGTCCATCATGTCAGGCAGCAGGATGGGGGTATCCCTGTCTCAGTGTGCTGCTGGTTTTCTTTAACGGGAAACACAGGCTTACACAAGTGACACACAAAAGTGGATGAGTGATGTAAATAGAGAAGGAGTTAACAGTCTTAACACATTTTGTCAGTCTGTTTTCACTTTCTCTACAGTTTTCCAAACCTCCTTTTCACTTGTTCTCCCCTCCAGTCTAACGGAACATTTCCATCTCCGTGTTTGGACCCAATCTGCTCTGCCGCACAGACTTTCTATTTTTGCTTTTCCCACTCAAATCACTTCACTGTGTTTTTTTTTTCTTTTTTTTTTTTTTCCAACTCTGGCAAAAGAATCCATCACAAGCAGCCAAATAGTCTCACCCATGTCCCTAACCCACATATTTTACCGGACTCTGCAACAGTGTGTGATACGCAATTTGTGTGTGAATGTGATGACTTTCTGCTCGCAGTTCTTGGCGTGTTGTGTGAGGCAGCAGCCTGGGTGATGAAGTTGTTGTGCTACGCGAACCAGCACGATGCAGCATTCACAAAACGATATTCGGTCGCACGTACGTACACTCCTTTGCCTTCTGAGAGAATGCAGCTGTGTGTTCACACTTTCCTACATCAGACTGAGTAATATTGACTCAACAGCCTCCAGTCACATGTTTTCCTCTTGTGTTGTGACCCTGTAAACAGGGTTAGAACCAGCAGGCGTGTGGGGGCCGAACTCTGCTGTGCTCGTGTGAGACAGTGTCTCTGGGTGATTATTTGTCATTTCTTGTGATGCTGCACTCACATCGATTTCAGCTGTGTTCATTGTTTCTTTTTCTCAGTCTCTCCCCCTCCCCTTCGTCTCACTCCTATCCCATTCCAAAGGAAGGATATCCTGCATCTGCAAAGGCTTCAGCAAACACAGGTGGCTGTCCTTTCCTCTGCTTGCAAAAAAATCATGTTGACTTGCACCAGTTTAATGCAACTCTCAAAAGTTATTGCAAGCCATTATTTTGTTCTCTAGAAATAGAAGTGACTTGTGAGCAAAGCCAAGAGTGTTTAGCATCCCTCCAGGTCTTTTTATTCCCAGACTTGACAAGGTAAACATCCAAGACTCATTTATTTCCTGTCGCAGCACTTGTTAATAACAGGAGCAGGCAAGAAGCTGGTTCTCCTGGAGGCCAAATGCACTTAGATCCCAACTGTTTCCTAGCAACGTTATCCCACGGAAAAAGTTTTATACATATTTCAAATCTCACATCATGTCCCATCTATCATGCATATTCATTTTGTCTTGCTGCTGCGTGAACTTGTAGGCTGCCCTGCGTCTTGGATCAGTTTACTCCCACTGACTGAACTCATCTGGTCTGGCCTTTCCCTGCGAGGAAAACCATTTGTCATAAATGATATTCCTTATCTCTCTGACGATCACCATTGTGATACAAACCAAAGACACGCTAACGTAAAACTGCCAAACTGTAGAATCCTTATTTTGTCAGCTCATTTGTAACTGTTTAATGAGTTCTTTTTGTTTGTGATTTTGGAAGTTGTGGGCTTTCAGTCAAAACATGTTGATTTTAGGGCAAGTGGATTTATTTAAAGTAAGGTTTTAGCCAGCAGCTTCTTTGAATCAGGTCATGATTGTACTTGTTTTTATTCAGCCCATCTGCTTCTCATGCTCACTTTATTATCCCTTTGTTCTCACATTCCTCTGAAACAGAGCCCAATAAATAACTCGATGACATGGAGACAAACACTCAGAATGGGAATTCTGTGTGTTTTTACTAATTCCCAACCTTCAATTTTTCCCCCCTGCTTCCCATCCAAGTAACCGTTGGACGGAGAGTGAAACTGAACTCATGACTTTCTACTGAGGCATTTTGATCATTGCTGCAGTCTGTCAGCAGTCCTTATTCTCACTGCCAGAGTTATGATCTGAATGTGAGAATTTTTTTCCCCCAGAACTAACAGTGGGAACTATTTTGAAAAGAAAGAACAGGAGACCATTTTGCCAAAAAATATTCCTTTACTTTGTTTATTTTTTGTAATTATCTAATTTGTTGGCAGCCACCTTGAGGCTTGTTTGTGTTTGATATTCCTGCATGGGCACACACAATAATATCCCCTCTCCACACACACATACACACACACTTCCTTTAGCCTGTTTTTGTTGTTAAAGTCGTTTAACAGTGTCTCCCAGGAGATTTGGTCTTATTTGCATAGTTCATCTGGAAAGCATTTCCACTGCTCCATTCCCAGGTTTATCAAATGTTTGGTGTGTGAGTGTAATTGTGAGCGTGTGAAAGAGGGAAAAAGTTAAAGGGGCCAAAACTTTGTAGCCATGTGAACATACTTGAAAGTGGCTCCTGTGGAGATTCCTCATCAGTTAAAATGTAATTTAATGTTTTGTTGCCACCCCGTGATGTAAGAGCCATGATTAAAGTTTAATTTGTCGTCATCTTTGTTCATATAAATGTGTTTTATGAGTCGTCTGGTGATTTGAAGCTTTGCTGCATTAAATATTTAATGTATAATATTCCTCCTGTATACATGGAGCGCAGTGGTTGTGTATTTTAAGCTTCTTAACCACACTAAACTCTAATATGTCACATTTGATATAAGGATCACATGCTTTATTAACTACAGGTGTTTGTGTCACATGTTCTGCAGGCCAGATCCAGTTTATGTGACAATTTCATCTGGCAAACAAGATCATCTTTTATATTAAACCATGCCTGCGAGTGTACAGTATATAAACTATTAATACCATATTGCACTTAGTCCCAAAAGTGCCTGCTCTAATTTATATTGATTTTTTTTTCTCCTAAAATGTTTGAAGCAGGATGTTTGGATTTTCACTGAGGGGATTTTTTTTTTATGTTTTGATGACTTGTAACAAAATGTTTACTCTATAAATATGTGAAGCCATACTATTGGAGACAAATACATAAATGCTATATTTGAGTTTTATTTTTAAAAATTACATGATAAACTTAGTTTTAATAGGATAGATTAAATTTGGCCATCAACTTAAAACAAGTATTTAATCTTGGCCACCGTGTAATTGCTATCCCTCGTTTACACCCTCACATTTTCTTGGGAACGGGTGTTCTGAACTGTAATTTCCCCCTGGGATCAATAAAGTATAATTCAATTCAATTCATTTTGTAGGGTTACCATCTCACCCCACAACTATAAAGTATCATAGGACTACCGTCACAGTAAAAACAGAAAATATGATTGTATGACAAACAAAAATGATTAAATAAGCATTGCCAAATGTGTTTCTTAATTTATCATAGCCTTCAATTTTAATTCCAGTATTTATGAGCAGCCATATTGGAGCGCAGTCGTGTTTTAACTAAAACAGAGTGTTTGTAATATCTGGTTTACTGTACACTGGGTCAGCCTGAGCAGCCTACTTGATAAATCTGGCAGACATCCCTTTAAGTCCTCTAAATGTGTCTGAATCGTGGCCATAGTGGGTATGATACAAGGTTTTTGGAGGTGGTCCGTCTCCGTTGAGTGAACTGATAGGTTTAACCGTGGCATTAGAGTTGGGGATCTAAGAGCTTTATGATGTTTTAGGTTCAGAGGTTGGGGCCTTAGTGTAGAATGGTAATCCTGGAGGATTACAACGGGAATCTGGTAAATATCTGAGGAAATCCCTCCGAGGGACTTTCGGATCCTTTATTTGTATGGATGTTACATCCTCTAACAGTGGATCTACATGTGTTTAATAAATAGAGGATTACAATTTTGTAGATAATTTAGGTCATGAAATATCATTATTTATCAGTGGGAGAATATTAATGAACGAACTGTATTTTAATAAAGCTTTATGATTGGACAAAATACAGCTTTAATATTTGATTTCTGATCTGGTCAACCAATGTGCTGAAGTTTATATACTTATGCATAGAATAATGTGTGAGAGACATAACATGCAAGCCATCATTTTGCAATTATTCACATACCCAATGTCCTCAAACTGTTTGAAATACATTTTTGATAATGGTAAGATACAAACAAATTATTTTCACAAAGATTTCCATATAACTAAAAAAAATCACTTTTCATCTGTAACTCTGTCAACTTTGTGGTTGATCAAGTCCTTCTATTGCTTTCCATCTGTATATTCAGAATCTGGCTCTCCTCAAAGCCAAATGGTCAAATGGAAGACATTCAATAACTTTTACTGCGATGGGATTCTCTTTGGACGAGAGGCATTGCGCCCACACTCACACAGGGAACACACGCAGCTGCCAAAGGGCTCTCCCTGCAGATGAGCTGGGTCATTTTTCATTACCAGAGAAATCATGCTCGTAGTAATGGAGTCCAGTCACAACAAACCAAAGCTATAGATTGATAAATACCCCACTGCAGAGCACAGTGGAAGGCAACCAGACAGGCTAAAAGGATAATAGTTCTTTCTCGTTCCACTGTTTGTCAATACTTCCAACAAGATCTTGAAGAAAAATGGGGGAATATTTCAGCCTGCATTCACTTCATAACTCTGCTTGCTTCTGTTTATCATTAATATTTATTTTACTGTCTCTTTTATTTGTCTCCTTCATTTTTGTTCTGGCTGTCATCTTTTGCCCTTTTCAGACACTCCCCCTGTGAATTCCTTGCCTCTTAGATTTTCTGCTGAAGCATTTATTTGTGTTTCCCCTCTGAATACTTGTTACTGTACTGATTGCACACGTATACCCGTGTTACGTCACCTGAGCCAGTATAGCCTAAGGGGGTGCTGAGAAAAGTGGATTGTGGGGAATTGAAGGGATTTTGTTTGTGAAATCTCAAGTGCATATTGACTTTGTAGAGCAAAGGGTTTTACTTCGGTTTGCCATCTTGGTATTGTGAAACTGTCATCAGCTGGTTTAAATCACTTTGTGAGGAAAGTCTTCACTCTGTGCCTTTTAACTTTGAGTTTATACCCTTGAGTTGTAGCTTTGTCTACGGTTTTTAAACTTTGTGCATCAATGCCTCTTTTTCTTGATGCCCTACATTTCTTCCACAGTGTATAGTGCTGTGCAAATATCTATAATTTTTTTTAATTTTGCTTCTAAAAAGACAGATTTTGAAGTGTAGGGCTTAAAAAAAACAATATCTAGTGAAGAAAATCTGAAATCAAGGTATTTAAAAAATGTGACCAGATCTGAAAAAGGAACATCTTCTGCATTCTGTAATTTTTGTAGATTCAACCAAAAGTTTGGAACATGCTGTGTCTTTGTAAGAGATTGCTAGCAAAGTGTGTAATGATCCAATTTAAAACTGTTTCTTTACTAAGGTGTATCTGGTTATCTGTCAATACATCTCTGGTTCTTCCCATGAGTTTAGAAGCGTTGCATGCCTGAATGCACACAGATCAAAATAAAGCACTTTAACAACCAAAAGAAATGCACATTTTTTAGAAAATGGTTATGTATTTAACTAAAAGAAGCTAAAAACCTGCTGAAGAACAAAGAAAAACTTTTAAATACCTTCAGAAAATCAGAAAAGTTATTGATTATGACCACCTAAAAGACTAAAAGGAAATTTGACTTAGAAGCAAAATACAATGAATGGAGGGATCGCGCAATACTTTTGCACAGACTGTCATAATCGTCTATTTATTTTGACATTGGGGGCAAGCACCATAAATGATAAATGGTAAATAGACTGAACTTAGCTAGTGCTTTACATCGGACCACCATCAGTAGAGTCAGGGGAAGTGTCTTGCCCAAGGACACAATGACTGAGACAGCTGAAACAGGAGATCGAACTGGCAACCTACCACGACAACTCCCCTAACCACTCCACCACAGCCGCCCCTATAGCTAGATTGCTCAGATATTCACGTGCGTATGCAGATGTGTGTGAGTGTGTGACAGTGATGGCTATTTCTGCTCAGCTGAGGAAGTAAATGGTTTCAAAACCCAAGAGCTATTACCAGTGTGTCGGTGGGAGACTACAGAGATCTTGTAGAGTCAATACACTGAGCAACATTGGAATTGGTTGTCTCCCCAATTAACCTGGAACACCACAACACCACAACACACCACACACACACACACACATCCTTGTATTTGCATCAAACTGAGGACTTTGTATTAACTTCCATTCATTTTTGTAACTGTATTTGTGCCTAACCCTGACATTTTCCCTAAAACTAACCATTACTGGTCCATAGCTAACCCAAGCCTGAACCAAAACTTAATTCATACCATACCTCTAAACCTAACAGTAGAGCTGCAAACAAAGTGAGGACATTTAAGCGGTCCTCACTTTACATCAAAGACCTCACTTTGATAGTAACTATGGCGCAAATGGTCCTCACTCTGTGGTAAAAACAAGTACACACACACACACACATCTAATGGCAAAATCAGCAAAAAACCTTGAGGATTGGGATGCTTTTTGCCTCCTGTCCCCTGCTGTTCTGGTCTCTAGGTACATGTTTAATAGACCAGGGAAATATTTTAGAACAATGACACATACACACATTGGTAAAGGAGTTTGCAGACAGCTCTGTTCAATATTCAGGAAGATAACTGATTAGAGTGTTTGGTATTCTCTTCAGTCATGGGACAGGGGATAGAGGCCACTGCAGTTCAATTGCTCTGCTTCACTCAGTGCCCTTGAATTCATGCCACAAGCTGTGTGTCCCAGTGTGTGTGTGGGTGTGTGTGTAGTTTGCTGTTTGCTGTTTATTTGCACATGTGGCAGCAAAAACAAAGACAAAAGAGGCTGGAGAGTAGGATAGGTCAAATCGGAAGAGTTACTAATCAAAGTTCAGTGAGTTTACAAGCTAATAAAGAAGCACACATTTATGCTATTAGCAGAGACGGATCAAACACTTCCCTCTACGTCACGCTGTGTCACTGCATGCATTGCTAGCGGTATCAGTGAACACAGGGTCACTTGGGTCCACAGTGATTTCTCACTGTGTGAATTATAGATGAGGAGAAGAGGTGTAGGAGTAAAAGATCCTTCCCTTGTGAATGACTCATACAGCCAGTCCACATCCTGGTAGATCAGCCCTTCCATAATCACCAAGACTGGGTTTCATTAAGATAAAAGACCTGAAGACATGACATCACTGGTACCTATTCGTCCTGAAACACGGGGCTCCCCTTTCTTTCAACTTTCTTTCAACTGCAGATGTCTTTAACCCCATAATTTTGTTCTGACGTTACTAGGTCAACTCCATGTCATCAAAACCACCAAACACATAAAAGTTAAATATTATAGTGCACATAATGGCTTTATTAACCCAAACATTCATTTGTGCAGGAATTTAAAGAATGCCTAATCAGTGCCAGAGCAGGGGAAATATGGAGGGCAGAATCAGAGAACAAGAGCAGATCCAGATCCAGAGAGAATCATGTGCTATGAAGACTTTTTTTTTATGAGACATGGTTAATTATTGTGTGCAAAGTCTTCCATATTGTGAGTGCATGCAAGAATCTGCACTATACTAATGATGCATGTGCACTGAAAGAGACGCACTGTGGCGCTGTGTCATCAGACTGTGGTCACAGAAGTATTTTATCGGATTGGATGTCATCTCAGGAGACATTTACCGCAGTCTTGTATAAAAATAATATGTTTCTTGGATGACTTCAGTTTTTATACGAGTGCTTTTGCACATGACTGATGGTATTGTTGCTGTTTTTAGCCACCGTCTTTATGTCAGAACCAGAGCAGCATCAAATTAAAAGCATGCAAAAGAAGAAGAAGAAGCAGGAAAAAGGGACACCAGTGGCAAGCAGAGGGATAATGTGGTCATGAAAAGAGCTGTTTTACAAAAAGGCAATCTTTTAGCAGAATTCTGCATGATACTGACAGACATCAAGTTTTGAGGTTGGATTAAAAGCAGTGAACACTCTCATTAGAAAGTCCAGTTTGTCACCACAGGAGAGCGGGGTAAACAGGTTGCTCAAAGGGCTTGGTTTGTTTGACACAATTCAGTGTGAAAGTGAACTGCACCAGCTGAAAATGTTATAAATGTTGCATGATTGGCCCCAGTTGATCCGAGTCTACTAAACTATCAGGTGTGAAAACACCCTAAGTCTGAAAAAAATTGTTTTAGACAATCAGGAAGAATCTCCTAATGTTTTAATTACAAGACAGTGAGACCTTAAGTTGTGGTCGAGACCCCAATGTGGGTCTTGAGAAGGTCTAGAAAAATCCAATATATAAAAGGCATCACCAAATATTTAGCCATAGCTATTATACAAAATAAAAGCAGTGGGCATGAATGGATAAAATTGATTTAATACTGTAGTTGATTAGGTTCTCTGTTAGCATTATCAATCAAAAAAAGGTCAAAAGTCTTTACCACTTTTACTTTTTGGTTCAATTTAGAGGCCAACTGTTCTGCTGTATACTGTAGTAATAATGTGATACGATTATTCCTATTTGGTACTACTTTCTGTTTCTATCTTTTTAAGTCACTGCAGCTCCTCTGTGTGCAAAACCTGAATTAAGATGTCAAGCCTTAAATAGATTTGTATGAATTCATCACAGCTAAGAATTTAGATAACACAGTATTTATAAAATATAATTCTTCATATATTCACTGAGTGTTTTAACACCTCAGCTGAGTGCTCCAGGTAAAAATATCCACGTAGGTTTTTTTTTTATTCAAAATAGTCTCCATCTGTCAGTTATGATTCCAATAAAATAAAGAAAAAAGTTGTGTGTGTGTGTGTGGGGGGAGTTGGGTGTGTGAGTAAAAGTCTGGAAATGGAGGTTTATAGTAAATTGAGAACAAAGCAGAGCTGACTACAGAAATATGTTTGTTTGAAGTACCAGTATGTTTCTGATTTTAAAAACGGCCTAACTGGAACCACATTTCAGTCCGAAAAGTCACTCATGGGCAGAAAGGGTGGAGCTCAAAGACACACACACACACAGACACGGAGTCACACTCACACACATACACACACTTGAACAAACAAAACAGATCAGTCGTTTCTCTAGACATTCCTGGCTGCCTTTCCCTGTCCCTCCCTGCTCCGTCGTACTCTGCCACCATACCAGTAGTCCTAAGTGATAAAAAAAGACAGGATTTTGCCCTTCTTTTGATTTTCCATCAGGCTTTTACACTCTCATCAAATTGTACCGAGACTGTAGACTGTTGAGTGTTTTATGTGCCTTACATAGGTACCGTTACATTAAAATTACGGGGAGTCGTAAAGCCTCATCAGATATAATGATCTCAGCATCTTAAATCATCACGAAGCTGACTATGTCAAACATTGCTTGCTTGGAGTGTGATGAGTTTTAAACATGTGTGTTTATTTAGTCTCCATAAATATGAAGGCAGGCAATTGGAGGCAGAGGGACACAGAGAGCAAAGTGAGTGTGTATGTGTGTGTGTGTTGGTGCCTAACTGCCTACCGCAGCGTCCCACGGATGGGGTTAAAGAGATTCTCCATCTTGTTTCAATTAAACGTTCAGCTGTGTTTATATCACAGTGCAGGTTACCTTTTCCAGCTCAGACAATCCAACCGTGTTGCCTGACCCTAAACCCAAGCTCTAACACAAACTTGGGGTTAAAGAGATAGTTCAGATCTTCTGAAATGGAGTTCTGTGGGAAGGTGATAAACATTTATGATCTTACCAAGTCATTGTTTTGTAAGTCTCAAGTAAGTCTCAAGTCTTTATCCTCAAGTCCTGAGTCAAGTCTCAAGCCAAAACGGGCAACTGTCAAGTGAAGTCCCAAGTGTGAAACTTGGAATTTCAAGTCCTTTAAAGTCTTTTTTAACAATGTTGCAATTATATGTATATATATTGGATGTATATAACGCACCGTTCTTTATTCAACCTCAAATTTCGGACAAAGTTGGAAGTTGTTCAATCTCCGACTGTGATTCTCTTCTTGCAGGTTTTGCATGTTTCACTTCGTTTTTTTGTTGAGTACTTTGTAGTTTATGAACCCCCCAAAATTTCGTCTTGAGCATATGTTTTTCTTTCTTTTTTTTCCCCTGTTTGTTAAAAATCTGGTTAATTCAATTGGCTGTGCTGCAGCTCATGCACACTTACGTACAGAGTGTGGAAAACAGTGGAGGGTTTGCGTTTGTTAATACGGAATGAGTGAAATGAATTAATGGGGCACAATTTCAAAGTCATGCGACTTGTGCCTCTGGTAGATAGCTTTTTGAGTGAACTCAGTTTGCTTAAGCTGTTCAGAGCTAAATTTCCACTTGTGATCTATTGCTTTATTGAAATAGATTAGATCAGCATGTTATTACAAACCCAGTGTAGCTCAGAAAAGAAACATATTGGTTTCATAACAAAGCCAGAGTCCAGGTAAGTGACACCCCACCCTCACCTTGTGTTTTATGGCAATATTCTCTGCAGGTCACATAAAGGTGAGCATGCTAAAAAGGCACAAACTTTGGATAGAGGATCGCTAATTCAGCACTTCTTATTGTTCCTTCCAACCTTGCTGCTTTTTTTTTTTTTTTTTACAAGTTTGTGAATCTGCCTCTTCTCTCTCCACACTCATACTCATTTTAAGCACAGAAGTTCATAAACTCATAATTTTGTACTCAGAATCTTGAAGAATTTTGTTTTCGTCTCTCTTCTTGGGCCACCTTTACCCCATTTCCCAAGTCCCTGCTTTGTTTCATTTCTCTATCTCTCTTGCTTTCAGACTTCAGGGTCCTTGTGATAGCAAACTGAGGAAGCTTCCAATATACTGAGATATGTATTTGACTGGGGAATAAAAAAAGACAGGCCGTTGTGTATTTTAAAGCCAAAGAAAGAGTCATCTGGATATGTTTAAGTTGGACAGGCCAGTTTCCGGTGTCTGGACCAGGCCAAAAATATCCAGAAACAGACCAAATGCAGCAGCAGGAGGGGAAAGGATACACCTCCTCACTTCTCATGTGACCCACTGCACACTAAGCTGAAGTTTTGGGGTTGCAAAACACTCTTTGCACACTAGCAAGAATAATGTTCAAGTCAACAACATGAATGTTAACATTGCCTACTGTCATAATATTTTTGGTGACGAGTACATCCAAATTGTATGAACAATGGTGCAATTACATTGGCTCAAACAAATTAGCTGGAAGAGACAAACAAATAAGCAAGTCCCTGGTCCTACATGCTTTACATGTATGGAAAAGACTCATGACAATTTAATGACAGCCCAGGCCTACTTCTGTCCTACACATTGGTCTCTATTTATGGTTCCATAAACCACATTAATTCTTTCGTTTTAACTGCTTGTGGTTTTAATGGCTGCCGTCCAGATGAAGCACAAGCGCTCAATTTAAGTTTTTAAAAAACAAGAATAAATAAAGAAGGTGGAGGAAGGGAAAAAACTGTCAGTCCAACGGCTGCAGTGGGCTGAAGGCCAGAGCTCAAAACAAGATTTGTGTTTTAGGTGTAGACAAGATGCACCACTCTGCAAGGACTGAACAACCTGTGCACAACCTGAGTTTTAATGTGTAATGTGACCTGACAGCTTGGAAACAATCCCTAAAGCAGTGCATTTTATGAACTAGGCATCTCAGCTCATTGCTATTTATCACTGGGTTTAACGGCAGACTGTTTGTGTGCCCTGCAGACTCACATGTCTGTGGGTGTGTAACACACACACTGCACAGACAAGAGAGGTCTGCAGTTTCTCATGGCTGTGAGCTGCTGCAGAAAACCCCTCACCACCTCCTCTCCCCGCCCCCACATCTTGCCTCCATTATTACCGTGTTTTTTTTTTTTTTTTTAGAAGCAGCTCCGGTGACAAGCAAGGAGAAGCAGCACCTACCCCCCTGCTTGCTGACCATTGGTACGGTCTCCCGTACGGTCTTCGTCAGTGCGCGCGGCGCCGGTGTCGGCTAGGAGAGGAAAAGAGGGGGTGGCTGTGTGGGGAGAGCTGGTCTACACCGCGGACCAGCAGGCAGCGTGAGGCTCTGCTTTTCGAAGAAGGGATGAGAGGGAGGGAGGGAAGGCAGTTACACGGTTTCAGCATTTTTTTTATTTTTTTCTCTCGGTTTGAAATGGCGAAGGTATGAGACAGCTCTGCCTGTAGTAGTGTTGACAGCAGCGACGGCTAATGGTCACGAACATGGATGCTGATGTGCCTCCTCGTTCAGGCCGGCCAGGAAAGCGAGCGTTCTTTGATGATTTTGTAGCAGGAACACGACTCGTGTCTTTCTGGGATTAATAGTCCAGGTTATTATTTTTTTCCCCCCTTTTGGTGTCTTCTCAATCTGTGGGAGCTTCACAGAGAGGGAGCGTTTGTTTGAAAGGTAATAATTCCTGCCGTCGCATCTCTGACAACTATCTGCTCATGTTTGCTTCTATCTTTAACGTCAGGTCCAGAGAACTATCAAAAACCTTTCCAATAGATGCTTTGGATGGCTTTTCATCTCCATTTAATCTCTGCGTTTCTCCTCATTGAATCAGGCCCGGAGGATGTGTTGTATTAGCCAGTTCAAACGTGACAAGCAATGAGAGAGAAATGTTGGTGGATTACATGATTCACAAACCAGGACAAAGTGATGTAATTTCTACCACATGCTGCTTTAAAGCTAAATTAATCACACAGAAACTACATTGTCATGCAGCACAGCCAGCACAGCACACTTTTTTATTGTCAAGATACTGTCTTCAGTCAGTGTTCATGTTGACAATGAAAACATGAACTTTTGTCTCATTAAATAAAGTTAAACTATTCTTAATTTTCTAGTTTAATGAAAGCAGGGTATTCACAGAGACTTTGTTACACATGATTCAGGGATGGACACAAAACTCAGAATCATGTGCACAGTACCACAAAGTGAATTTAATTTCTGAAACTAATAAGCATCTGTTTCTGGCAGATTGGAGTCTCTAATTTAAGCCTCAGGGCAGTGATTTGTTACCTAGACATTAAGGTTTGCAGTATTCCCAGGTGCGCGAAGCTGATTGCCAGTGTGTGTGTGTGTGTGTGTGTGTGTGTCTGCAATGCAGACAAGATGTTTGGCCTTCATTACACTGGGTTTTGCCACATTTTCCTGATGTAATCATATTTTAAAGCAATTTAAAGTATTATTGGCATCTTAGAGTTCTGTCAAAATAACTAGAACAAAACATTGATGTGCTGTTGCTCCAAGTGTAAGGCAGAAGGGCAAAGTCAAACAGACAAACAAAAACAAAATTAAAACTTCCACTGACTGTGTGCACAGGTGCACCCAGCTGAAACCATTAAACCATGGGGGATCAGTAAACCAGGCCCTGCAGAGTAGGTAGAAGCTGCACACACATACACTAGGTCATTTGGGGAGTTCACACTCGGATGAGTGTTGAAGCATACCTATGTCATTTTCTCCCCTGCTTCTTTTTCTGATCTCTTCATATCTCTGTGAAATCTCACTTTCAGCCTGCCACCTTTACACAAGCCGATGTGAATGGTGGGAAAGTGGGAAAGTGGTTTTCTTACAGTAGCTGTGTCACACCCTTACTAAATTGCAATAGCCTCAGGTGAAGAATTACAAACCGGTTCTTGTGTTCATGTTGTGGATTTTTTTAATTCTGTAAGGCACTGACACTGTTGTGACTTTCTTTGCAACGATGACCTTTCTTATTTTTAGTTTTTGTTCTCCACCCTTTAACTTCTCATCTCCCAGATGTAAGGGAAGTGTAGGAGGAGCAAGGGGTGTTTGTGGTCCTCAGGGTCCCCGCTTCCTGTTAAATTGTGGAGCAACACCACATGTGCTGAAAACAGCAGGATACTGACTCAAAACATATTTTATGATGCTCAGCTCTCTGGCAGAGTTTGCTCTTTGTACTTCGATGCCTAAATCAACTTTGTGTCTTTGTCCTGGGTTTGTTTTGTTTTGTCTTTTTCATTACAAAGTGGGAACTTTTCTAGCAGGTTTGCAGAGTTGGTTTGTCTCTCATGTGAAATGTTTGCTCTAACTTGCTGTTTCCCACAGCTGACTTTCTCATCCTTGTACCTGCATCACTGTTTACACCTGAACTGGCACACAGATGTTTTTTTTTTTTTTTACTTTCTGCAACTAACTTCAGCAAACCCAATGTAAACCACCCCCCCCCCCACCTCCCCCAAGTAAGCATTGTTAGTGGACACTTTCCCTCATTGGTTTTAAGACCAATGAGCAATAGATTTCCTGCTCAAGGAGGAATGTTAGAAATGTCAGAGAGGAACAGCGAGCAGGGCACTGTCTCAGTTGGCCCATTGTCTGTAGTTCAGATAACCTTGGTAAATTTCAATGAAATACCACACAAAGTCCAAGCTCAGTGCACAGCACGTTGTACTTTTTTATGTGGGGCAGTTCATATTGTAAGATGTTTTTGAAAAGGGGTTTAATACAGCCCTGATTATAATAGAAATAGTTTATACGTATAAAAAAGGAAAATCAATATTCATGGTTAAAATCTTTTTTAATAGGCTGAACTAATAATAGGCTGGGACCATGTTATCTAGAAAATAAATATACAAATTGGACAAAATCACCACTTTGCCCTCCTTTATGTACCAGCTTTCACTTTTTTGTTTTCTTCTTCTTTACTGTTGCATTTATGTCAAAAATTGCCAAAGAAATGACTAAATAAATCTCAAATTTTAAGTTGGTAAAAGTTTTGAATGAAAACGTAAAAGTACCTGATCAGATTGTATGAACTAGTTCTAAACAATTATTTTAAGTTTATAAAACAGTAAATGTACTGTAACTAAGTAAAACCTGTTATAAAGTACTACAGACTGATGTCTTTTTATCCCTCTGTTTCCCAGATGACCGAGGGGAGGCGATGTCAGGTCCACCTATTGGACGACAGGAAACTGGAGCTTCTCGTACAAGTAAGTGTCTGTTCCTCCTGCCCCTTAGTTTGTTGTCTTTCTATCCTCTAGAATTTTACAGATGCTAGCTTTCGTAATGCTAGAGAGAAGCAACGTTTGCTGCCTTAAGGGACTTGATTATTGCTGACAAAGAGAAATCTGGACTGCAGTAGGTGTCACTGCACTTTCTTGATGCTCACCTGATCTTTCACTGAAAAAACACACAGGCTACACTGCAACTTAGCTGCAGATTTGTCATACCTGTCAAAGCTATCTAATAATAGTATTCTTAACAACTCCTAAACTGACAATACTTTACGCTCTTAATCTTCTGAGCATTTCTACAGTAAAAGACAAAGTCAGTAAACAAACATATTACTTTTATTTTTGCTATTTGAAGCCCTTAAGCTTTCATTCTCCTCCTGTAGTTCTCATCTGTTTTTTTTGTTCTACACCCAGGGTTAAACCTGGTCATATATGTTTTTAATTGACTGGTAATCTCATCGCTTTTACTCACTCATATTCTGGCTAGAGAGACTGAAACATAGTCATTACATGGTTCCTTCACTCTTCCTGACCTCCCTTAGCTCACTTTGGTTTAACCATTACCTGACTCCTGTAGAAAGAGAGAAAGACAAAAGAAAATAATTGCCCTGAAACAGGAAACTCAGAGTAAGTAGGGAATAGAAAAACTGAAGCAGAAAATGTAAGAAGTTGAGTGGAAGCGGGGAGAAAAAACAGAAAGATGATTTCTCAGGATGGAGAGATGGGAGATGGCACTGAGGGAACTGGAACAGAGAAGAGAAAATGAAAAAGGAGAGGCAAGGATAGGTCTGCTGACTTTTTGATTTGATTATTCTGCCAGAGCTGATCGTCTCTTTCAAATTGGTAGTTTGTTCTGCTCCTCTCCCACTTACTTTATTTTTCTCTGCTGACTTACAAATCATCACTTTCCATATCTTTGTTCTCATCCACCCGCTTCCTTGCATTTACCTGCTTTTCCGCTGCTTTTCCTGTGTCTCAAATACATCTGTGCCCTCTCTTTGTATCATTCACCCGTCTCTGCTCGTTTTTTATTCTCTAAGCATGTTTGAATGGACACATTCAGAAAATAAGCAAACATGCATTGCTTACAACTGCATTTATATGTTTTGTTTTATTTGGCAGTAAAGTTTGCTAGACGAAAAAAGAAAAACTAAGAAAAGTGTCAGTAATGTGGATGTTATTATTAAGCAATCATCACATAAATCAAGGTATTGCTATCTTTTTCCTTTTTTCCTTTCTGCTTGCATCTCTCTGTGGGGCGGATGTTCTGTAGGTTAGTTTGCTGTTAGGACCATAGAGAATGTTATTCTAAGGTTTTTACTAAATTAAGAAACAGACATGTACACCACACAGTTGCAAAAAAAAAATTCTAAAACACAATTTTGTGAAAAAAAATCTTTAGAATTTAATTCAAAGATGTACATACTGTTTATTTCATTAATCCTCACTGACCACCTTGGAGCTTCATGGTTAAGTCTGGCCTGTTGTAACCACGCCAAGCACAACAACCAGTTACTCTTATGGAGATTGCATCATATATCTATGACTGACTGCTGAGTCCCAGAAGTGCCATTCACCTCACCGCTCTACCTATATCCTTCCTCCTACCTTTGATGGGCTGTCCTCCACGGTTTCTTTAGGAAGTAACGCACCATTGGCAGAGAAATATGTACTATAAACACAGATTACAAATTGACCAGAATGTATATTTCGTAGTAAACCTTTTGAACTCAAATAAATGGCAAACATATTAATGGAATTCCTGTCCTTATGCTGCCTTGGACTGGACTGCCACTGATAAGTGTTAGTTATAAATTTGAGCGACTCTGAAGGTATTACGGGTCTGTCTAGCTGTTTGCAGATACCATGTTGTGTGGTTGCCACTTGTCTGTGTCTAGGCTTTTGTGTGTCCCTTCCTCACATGCACTGCCCTGTAATTCTTATACTGTTAATTACCTGTGTTGCTGAAGAGGCACAGGCTAAATGTCTGTTAGAAGTATTGCAGCCTAAGCTAGCTGCACTGTCTGATATTTGGCTCCTCAGTGTGTATTTGAATGTGTGTTTGCATTTTTGTTTGTCCACTATTGTGTTGCTTATCACTTGTTTTATTGCCTGTCATTCACTGTTGTTAGAATCGTATGCATCAGGTATGTGCTATCTAAACAGGTTTTCAGTGGAAAAGTTTATATCTCCAATTGTAGAGGAAACAAAATCTGCTGTGATTCCACAATCTGTTTGTAATTTCTTAGGGTTGAGCCAGGAAACTCAGAAAAATTCTCTGCATTTCTTTTTATCTGAAGTCATTTACTCTTGAGGTTAAACAGTAGGGCTGAGGTTTATTTCATCTCCATATCATCTTTCCAGTTGTTTATTCATGTATTTACCCATGTGATTCTGTCCCACCTCACTCATCATTTGCTAGTTGTGGTGCCATTGATGTTTCTTTGTTAGTGTTGTCAAGGCAGTTGACTGTCGCGCAATAATGAGAGACCACCACTGTCTGCGTTTCATACAGAACCAAAACACACATTACTGCTAATACTATAAAGATAGCCTCTTCCGAAACATCTTGACATGGTCTGATCACTTCAAAGGATCTGATGTTGATCTTCTAAGTTCCTCCTCTTACATTTGGAGACGTAACAGTGCCAATCAAGCTGTGAACGAGAGTACCAATTTCTGATGAGTCACACTTATCAGGACTTAAACACCAGAGTCAGCACTTCTTATTATAACCATTACGATTAAAAAGAGAATGCATATGTATTTAAAAGTGCACCTTTGATGGTAATTTCAGTATTTCACTTATGTTACAGTATGGGATTTATGTTTTCAAGCGTTTCCAGGCAATTTGAGTTAATTACATCAAAAGGAAATTGAGAAAGCTGTCATCCACCCTCAGTCATTTTCTGTTTAGCTTTATTTGTTGAGATGCAATTAAAGGACAAAATCAACCTTTATTTAAACTTCACCTCAAGCTCTCCTTTGCATTTCTTATCTCTCAAGAGCCTTTATGTGTAACGAGATAACTGTAGGCATCATGCTTATATGAGATCTAGGTCAGTGTGAATGTAGAAGTGTGGGTGTGTGTTGTAGTGGGGGGTGTATTTGGTTTATATGACATCACCTTCTTCTCTCCAAATAGCTCTCAATAGCTTCTGACTGTTGAATTAGCTGTACAGAGGATAAATAGTAGGACAGTTGAAAGAAATTAAGTGTGTGAGCTATGGTTCTGTATTTTTTTCTGTAGTGTGTGTGGCCATCTTATATTTAGTTTGACACATGTATTCCTTTTTCTCGTTTCTTTTCCATATAGCACAACCTGTGTTCCATCTGTGAGCAGGGAGTATAGTACGTGGGTTTGGGTGTGCATATGTGCATGCAGATGTGTGTTTGTGTGTATAAAGGTAGGCAATAAGGCACACCCATGGTTAACCTCAGGGTCGGGAGTACTTTAAGTCAGGATGTGACAAAACAGCATATGGCAGTAGTCCTTGGTCCGTGCTTAACTTTATAAGATGATCTGTCAGCTCTTGATGTTGGGATGAATAAATGCTCTCAACAAGTACAGGCGAGACAATATTCCACTGGCTTGGTTGGCTTGTGTCTGCAATCCAGTGATTCAGCTTGAAGCCATGACTCTGCAGTGGAGGTGTGGGTCAGAAAGGAGAGTGGAGGGAGGAGAAGGGAAGGGCTGGGTACGTGCACTGTCAGCAACATCCACAAACTCCATCCATCTTTTTGTCCACTCCCCCTCTCTCTCTTTCTCTCACTTATCTTTTCCCTCTGGCTCTTTTGCTCTTTTCCATGGTGTTTTTAAAAACTGCTTAGTCATTGCTATAAATCAATAGCTGATATATAATGCTTTTGCATTAAGCTTTATCACATGTACTTGTTCCAATTAAACTACTAAGTAATAAATCACCACACTTCTATGCATAACACAAGCTATTTATTTGATCAATACAGTCATAACCTAACCTAAAATACCTTTTCTGCCTCTCTCACAGCCCAAACTGATGGCTAAGGACTTGCTGGACCTTGTGGCCTCACACTTCAACCTCAAGGAGAAGGAGTACTTTGGTATTGCATACACAGATGAAACGTAAGTACTCATAAGACATATTTTAATATGAAACAAGGGTAGTAAAAATGAGTTATGCCTTTATATATAAAATACTTAACTTAACAAATGACAGTAGAATACTTTATTTTTTTAAAGTTTTGTTTTGATTTAGCAGTCATGCAGTCTGGTTTGTTCTGTGATAGCATTCATCATGTGCTGTGCTTAAAATGCAAACGTGACATTCAAATTAGTTACACTATGTGACTTGGAAAGACATGAGCGCCATTGCACAATAGCCATACAGACATGCCAGTGATTTGCATACATGCAAACATTGACCTATGTGTCTTTGTATTTTTTTTATTAAATGCACCCTTTGATATCAAGCAGGACTGGCCTCTGCTCTTTGGCATTACCACGTCTGTGACACACTGGTGCCAATGTCAGTTCAACAAAGCAGAATCTGCTTCCCTCAGGAAGAATCCCATGATGTACAGATTTGTTGCATGAGCCTGGAGAGAGCAGACGTCTCAGCTCTGACTACTCAGTGGCCAAAAAGGCTGTGGTGGTGGTGGGGGGGGCTCAGCATCTAGAGAGGGAAGGAGGACAGTTTGAGAGATGTTGCTCAGGAGACTATGTAGGGTTACCAGGGTGACAAGCTGTCACTGCAGTTTTTCCTCTCGGTTGGAAACGGAGAAGAATGAGAGCAAAAAAGAGGAAGGAGGGGACCTCATACCATCACAACTTTTTAAATCTATTTTAGATTCTTAGATTCATTTTTCTTTTTTCACAGGCAAAATAAACTAGATATAAGATGTTATTTTATCAGCCTTTTTAAAACTAATTTATGATTTTATTATACATCCAAACTTACTTTTCAACATATTCTATAAAAACAAAAAAAATTGACTTGTTAAACCTGTTTCTTCTCACAACAATTTAAAGATGTTCGTCAGAATTTTTTTGTCACTTCCTGCAATCGTATCATAACGTAAGAAGTGGAAGATCAGTCTCATTTCTTTAGTTTTTTAAAATATTTAAACTTCCCTAAAATACTTTCTACTTGGAATAGCTTAAGACTGCAATCAGGCTAGTCCTGTATCAAATATGTGTTCTTCAGTGGCCACGTCTTTATGATGTATCATACTTTTATGTTGAAAATATCATAAAGATTGATCAAAGATGATGTTGGTTTAAAGGCACATTGTGATGCTTCAATGTCTTATTCTAATTCACATACACTAGATTTTAGATTTGTTTCTGATAGCAGTCTACAGAGTACCTACAGTATTTTTATAGCTTGTCTCTCAGCACACTGCAACAATTTTTACCAAAACGATCACAAATACTGATTTATTGGACTACAGTACACACTTTCACCATGTGATTGTTTATTCTAGGTGCTTCACAGCCTATGGTGTTATATTATTATATTTATTTTGCTGCTAGACGTTCAGACATCTCTAATTATAACTCTGACTGGCTGTTTATCTTATCAGGGGCCACTTTAGTTGGCTGCAACTGGACCGCAGGGTATTGGAGCATGAGTTTCCCAAGAAGTCTGGTCCCATTGTTCTTTACTTCTGTGTAAGGTAAGTCTTTCCCAAAAACATCCCAGTTCCTCACATCACAGTTTCATAAATCAGTTTCCAAATGATGCTTAGTTGTGAAAATGAAGTGAGCTTGGGTGTGTCTGTATGTGTATACACACGTACAGTACATTCATGCTGTAATAGGAATGGATTAATAAGATTAGTTATGAAATAGCTTTGACCTCGTCGCTTAACTCCCGCCACCGGGTCTCTCAGCCAATCATGAGCTTCTTAAACCTCATCAGTATGCGCTGCGTGCTAATCCTATGCAAATGGAATGGATGCCAGGCAGCTTTTAAAGAAAACAGAGCATAAAACCTTTTTTTGTGGAGAAGTGCTGTTTTGTGAATGTCAGTAATAAGAATTTGCATTTATAGAAAGTTCACTTCTTCACATGTAACAGTAAACGGTGCAGAAATATATCCTGGCACATGACTCACAACATTATGAAACAAATGTCCTTTCAGTGTACTCCTCTTGCCGTGAGCATGTGACAATGTTAAGCAAAATAATGCTTAAATTTCTCACTCCTCTTAAAGCCTTTGAACTGCTTATACACAAAACAGTATGTTCTATTATATGTGACAACATTACAAATGTTTTCTTTTCTTTAACTGTATGTGTAGTTAAGCCAATGACCTTTTTTAAAAACAAGTATTTAGGTTCTTTACCAATTATGAAACAAAACAAACTCAATCACACATGAATGCATTCTTAGAAAAAACCTGAAAGGGAAACTCAAGCCTTTGTTTGTGTCCAGTGTTTCATGACCTCGTATGCAATTTATCTCAATGATGTCGGAGCCACTAGATGAGCTGAGTCTTTGTTAGAAATATACATAGTAGCTTGACGCACATGAAGTCCAGCAAACAATGTTGTTTAGATATTTCAGGAGTGGCATTTACAACACAGCTCAAGTCACAACACAATGAAGCAGCTGTATACCAAAGTCCCATTTTCTACACATGGTCATGCTGCTTTCTCTGTTTTTCTGAACAATGGCAGCATTGCATAATGCAGCTGTGATGAAATTGAAACAGATTTTATTGATAACTTTAGACTAAAGTCCTTGTTTGTGTCATGAGCCAACCTCAGATGTGTTTCAACGGCTTTTTGTGTTTGTGTTGGCAATGATCTAGCCAGAGTGTAGGATGAGGGTCTCTCTTTGTGTATTTACATAGAGTAATAGATGTTTGAGGTTGTGAAGGTAAGACTATGAACTTTGACATCATTTTAAGGTTGTATGCCCCCACCCATCCCCCGTTTTTCCTACCACACAATTCAACCCAGTCGCTAACCTCAATTTCTTCAAATGTCACTCTGAGTACAACCCTTCAGATCCCATCACATTTTATATGCACTTATGACATATGCACAACCTGGACCATAACTGGAAAACAATTGGCCTAAATGTCAGGTCTGAATCTGTTATCAGTACAGCAGATTTAGAATAATCAGGGCTGCTATGCGTTTATGTGTGGATGCGTGTTTGTCTCTGCGCGGGTGCATTCGCGTCACGTTTCTGCACGCTCATGTGATATTTGTGTGATCTGTGTGTTCCCGATAAATGTTAGGCACATGCCCACCTCCTGCTGATTCAGTAGGTGTCCTTGTGCACGCTTGCTGCTGTGCTGGCAGTGTGTGTATGTCTCATTTACGCCATGGCTTTAATTAAATGTTCACACTGAATATTGACGAGGCTCCTTTCAGTCTTTCGTGCAGCGCAATGATTAACGCTGTTTAAACCCTCCGATATCGATCACCCTACAACCCCTCTCACTCAATACTGATTCACACTCATACAAGTCAACGTACTCATTCATGTGCATGCATACGAACACATATTTTTTAAATGTTTGTATTATATACATGATCGCAGAGTGAAGTTAATGCAGATGAGAAATTGGATGTGGCATCACGTATAAAAGGGCCTGTGAGAGCATCTGTACCCTACAGAGTTTGTTTGATATGTGTTTCCCCTCGAGGAGCTAACAATGTGCATCCTCCCAGTGCACTGTCCTCGCTCCCTTCAGGCCCTGCATGCATTCAGTGGCTAAATTTAGTCAACATTATGATGTTAGTTCTCTGCTCACCGATGTGCCAGAAGTGGGTTACTGTGCTTTTTTCTCCAGTATGTTTCTGTGTATGATTGGACTGGATGCGGGTGTGCAATCACTGTTGATGATGCACAGAAGTAGACAATAGTGTGAAGTGCACCATGGGCACATTCAAAGTGTGTGTGTGTGTGTGTGCATGTGCAGGTTTTTGTGTATTCAGATTGTGGAATGTGCTCACGCTAACAGACTAATAATGGATTGCTGCCAGCCAACATGGTGAGAGAGTTATTGTGTGCTAAAGAGAAGTGAAAAGCTGCTGTACAGGATCAGCTTTTAGTATGCGCTGCCTCCTTGTGGTCTGTTTCATTATTGTTTACTTTTTCCACATCAGTATTACCAAAGCCTGCACTTAAATTTGTACTGGATTTTGTTATATATTTCTTGTAACAAGAAGGTAATAAAACTTAAAAATCACTTTCATTAGACTGAGGATTAATTATTTCCTTTGTTTTTTTTAATTGCTCATGTACTTAAATACTTCTTCTGCGTTTTCAGGTTTTACATTGAAAGTATATCCTACCTAAAGGACAACGCTACAATTGAACTGTTCTTTCTTAATGCCAAGTCCATCATATACAAGGTAAACTCTTTACATTGTTCTCATTGTGCTTCTGATAATACATCAGTGGATTAAACAGATGCTTTTTATTTAAAACCCCAAGATTTAACATCACTTGACAAAAATAAGTTGGAGATGGTCAGAGGGTGTTTTGAAGTGGAGTTCTAGAGGCTTGCCATTTTATTAACCCAATTTTCGGTCTAAATGAAGAGATGCCACAAGAGGAAAACTTAGACCGATGTCCTGCTCGCTGATTTGGTGAAGCAGAAAACGTGAGCTGTTTGCATCAGCTGTTCCCCATCACGCTACGTGCTGCTCCACATTCCAGCAGTTAGCAAATAATTTGACACATTTACTGCCATCTGGCCATGCTGAGGCACATTTATGTAGACTTTGTGAGCAGCAGGCGAAAACATACTTTAAGATAAACACTGACGGAAAGTTACCCATGGAAAAAAGATCAAAGGCAGAAAGTTACATAGAATCATTTTTAAGAGCTTTTCTGCATTGGAACATTGACCGCTCAGTGAAATCGATTGCTGCACCTGTCACTCATATGGATTTAGTCTTGTCTGCAAAACTTGATAACAGCAGTGCAAGCATTGTGTGTTATATCCAGTGGAGGGCGTATGTAACCTGAAGAACAAGAGCTGTTACAGGGTTATAAAAACCTTTATTATCTGTACTGCAGGAAGTTTAATTGTACATTAGGATTATGTTGTAATTTATTAGGAGAAAAACAAGTTATTTTTGACTTGGACCCTATAGTCATCTGTCTTGTTGATTGTTTCTATTGGCAATACAACATTGCCTCTGTGGTGATCCAGAGTTACTAAATAGGAAACTTCTGAATCACACTCACCAATAAGTCTATTAAAATAACACAAGAACTAACCTCACAATAACCTCTTCCTAATGCTTCAACGTTCAGCAGCAGATACCCATGATGTCCCAACAGGGGGATAAGAGAGAAATAGAGAGTCAAAGAAGAAATAGAAATATGTAGTTATGATTGTATTCAGAAGTATGTTAGAATCATTTACTGCTTGATAAAAATACAAATATACAAAACCACGCTGTGTGGTGATTTGTAGCCATGCTGGGTGGTATGCTCAGGGTGGGTTTGCTCCTTCTAGTGTTTCATCCTGACTGTCTAATCTTCCAACCAATTAAGAGGTGGATTGTAAAAGGAGCATTCCAAGCATACCTCAGCCACTACGCACAGCCTGCCGACCCTCATTCTTTTGTCCAGTATTGTATGCATAGAGAGCATCTGTGCTAAGTGTTCATAATTATGCAAACTAACCACACAAACAAATTGTCCTTGCATGCACCTCTCTGCCTGGAAATGTTTTGTTAGTCAACCTTTTTTTAAAACATGTCTTTAAATAGATCAGAATAGCCAGTATTAGAAACACATTTTTGAAGTGTACCAGTTAATCAGCAGCCAGAGCTTTCATGTTGACCCTTAATTTCTAACCCCATACTCCCAACCCCCATCGCTTTGCCTCTTATCTCTGATTACAGATATTAGAGAAGAGTGAAAAGTTAAGGGCAAAAGAACTTGCTGCTTATCTTAAGCATTGAAGTTTGTAATTTATTTACTCATTTCCAGCCAACGAATGTGTTTTTCATGGCTTCTGTTTGCTTTTGTTCTCTTTTTGCAGGAGCTTATTGAAGTAGACAGCGAAATTGTTTTTGAATTAGCCTCCTACATCCTACAAGTAAGACAAAACTTCCTTGTTTGTTTATGTGTTTACAGTATGTGGGACATCGTTGTTGAATTCTTTTTCTTTTTTTTTTTTTCCTGAACTGCACATGAATTCATAAATCAAAGTACCACAGTTACTGCAGTGAATGCTGTTCAGGCATGAAATAGATCTACTGAAACTTAAATGACTTTACCCTGTTTTTGATCCTAACTCATGATGCTTGAACTCAAGTAATCTACATCTGTCATCACTGGCTGGGATTAAACTCACATTGTCAGATTCGGTCATCAGTTTGTTAATCTGCAGTCACCTTTGAAGGATTTGAATTCTAAAACTCAACAATTATTTATTCCTAAAAAAAATCTATATTATTTTAAGCTTTTTTTGATCTACTTTCTATACTTTTGTATGGGATTGTGAACTGTTGTTTTAGTACTACGAACCACTTTAAAGAATTACAAGAATAATATAATTTTACTACATAGATTCTGTACTAGTTGAAAACAGAACACCAAAAAACAACCTTAGCTTGAACAACTTCAACTCTCTCTATTTCCTGTCATTCTCTCTCAGAAGGTCAGTCCATTAACCGTGATTATGTAAGGTCACGTTACTCATAGAGAGGGTTGTATATAAGTGTGTGTAGGTGTGTGTGTGTGTGTTTGCCTCCTGTGTGCAGGTGCAGATATACCGTATCAGGTATCTGCTCTGCAAGCCTTCAAAGCTTTCACTCTAGATGGAGGTTTAGTGTTCCTCTCTGGTTCCAGCGGTGCAGTTTTTATCTTTCATTCATCTCTGCAAACAGAACATAAGCACAGAATTTATGATCACTGCACCAAATAAGTCTGGTTTCAATGCACTTTATAAACCTAATTTTTTTGTGTTTCACAGGAGGCTAAAGGTGATTTAAACAGGTAAGCACAGCTACTGTCATTAATTCTAATATGCATGTATTTAAAATATCTTACATTTATTATTGAAAAGGAGAAAGTACAAAGTACAATTAAACAGGCCATGAAACCTAAATGAGAACTCATATGTGTGTGTTTATGTTCAGCTGTCATTGTGGTGCATGTTCTTTGAAGAACTAAATGTATCATGCATTAAATTTTAATGAGTTTACACAATAATTCAGGAAAGACAATTATGAACATGTGTCATTTAAAAATCATACCTAAAGTGGCACTTCTTGTTGGCCTAAATGGACATTATCTTTCGTTCCTTGGTTGTTTATGCATAACCGAGTAGAGCAGCCATCACCTCTGACCTCATTTCCTTCTGGGAATGAGTAAATAAACACAACGTCCGGCGGAGGGATGGAATGTGACACTCTGGAGACATTCCTTTCATGTTTCTCCCCATTTTACTTAGCCCTTTCTCTGACACACACACACACACACACACACACACACACATATATATATATATATATATATACATTACTTCTTTAAAAGTCTTTAGACTCTTCTGCTAATTGCAGTACTTTGTCATCGTTCATATTAAACTGACTTCACTGTCTCAATGCTGCCTTTACTGAAATACACACTAGCTTTTAAACATTAGTAATAATCTATTTTCTTGTACAATACAAATAGATTGTTTTCCCAACAAAGATCCTGAATTGCCTATTGATGTATTTACTTTGCTGAAGTATTTAAATAATTTTTTTGAGGATCTTTATTTTACCAAATATTTTTCTAAATCATAAATTTGACTTTTATTTCGGTACGTTCAAAACATAAAAATAGTACTTTTACTTTAAAATTGAACACATGTATGCTACAAGTTTAAATATGACTGGAACTCATGAAAATAGTTGTTTGACCTTGTTTGATATGATAAACAGCAATTTATATAAATAGCAATTTACTCAACTCTGTTTTGTGAAACCAGTTGACATAACTTGGTAAATTCAACACTTCATTTATTAGTGTGTGTAAAAGTTCTTTTACTTTAATTTTCTCAATTATATTGGGCAGTTTTAAGACTTTTAAGTACTTTTCTTATCAGTGAAATTTTTGCCAAAGTCATTGTCTGTTAAGGTATTTTTACTTTACTTCAAGTACTTTATACACCTCTTGTCTTTTCTTCTGTTTATCATATCAAAATAAGGTCAATATTATAAGGTTCAGTGAGTATTAAATATATCTTTGTGCACTGATTGTCCTTTCTTCTCACTGTCATCGTGTATTCTGCAGTAAAAACTGTACATACCTGATAAATAGTCACACAACTAGATATCAACCTAAGCGGACACACAGCTGTTTTCAGGCAGACAAACAGGGCGGATGGGATTGTTTCCAGGGTCTTAACTCATAGGTCGTCATGTTCCCTGGGCTTTCCCCAATCTTCTGGGGCCTTGGTGGAGGCTAGAGAGGGGCTAGGGGGGATTAGAGTAAGGCAGTACGAGCTCCTGCCACTGAAAGTCTGAAAACTGATTCCAGGGCCAAGTCTTTTTAACTCCCTCCATATGGTCTGTGTCTCATTTACTACATTTTTGTACTAATCTTTATCAGGTCCATGCCTGTTCATTTTCATCTTCTTTTATCTTTATTTATCCTTTGAATTTGTGTCTGCTTTTCTGTTGCTCTTTTTCCCCTCTGCAGCTGTTCAGAGACAGACCACACCCAGTCCTCAAAATAGAGTGTGTTTAGGCCATCAGCACGTTTTCATTTTTTTTCTCATCTGAAAGCCATTCTTTTTCTCCCATTTTTTTCCTTTTTTTTTTCTTAAAGCATTCTGAGAAAAATAGTTTCTCCCTTCAACCCTTATTGATATTTGTTGAGTTTTGTGTGAAAAACAGACAGGCCTTAAAGCTGATATTGATCAATATTGTGGACAAGTTTTTTTTTTCCTTTCCAGTGATGATGCAACCAGGTCAGATTTGAAAAAGCTGCCTGCTCTGCCCACCCAAGCGTTAAAGGAGCACCCATCTCTAGCCTACTGGTGAGAGACTGTTCAGTCGTCCTTTGTGCAGACTCACCTGTAGCTCATCTTCATAATAATCTTGTTTTGTTGTTGTTTTTTACAGTGAAGACCGAGTCATAGAGCATTACAAGAAGCTCAGTGGACAGTCTAGAGGGCAAGCTATTGTAAAGTAAATGTCTTTGTATCTCCAGCTTTTTTTCCCCTGTGTATTTTCTTTTTCTTCTTTGTAAGCTCTTAAATGTGTGCGTTTCTACTCCTTACAGTTACATGAGTATTGTCGAGTCTCTGCCCACATATGGAGTGCATTACTATGCTGTAAAGGTACTGTTTTATTACTCTGCCTTTGCTTTTTTTTCCTCACACATGTACTACACATATTTTTTGTTCACCCTAGACTTGAAAGCAGGCGTTTAAGAATTGTGTTGTGTTTCATAGGACAAACAGGGGATCCCATGGTGGCTGGGTCTGAGCTATAAAGGCATATTTCAGTATGACTACCAGGATAAAGTAAAACCCAGGAAGGTGAGTTGATGCTCAATTTTATTTTTCTTCTAGACAAGCCAAACTCTTCACAGTATGGGTTTCTGTTTAAACAACTGCAAGAGGGGATACTTATCAGTGTCTGTTTAATACTTTATAAAAGTATAATATGTCAAAATATTTTCTTTACTTAGGCCAATTCTTTTTACTCAGTTGATTTCAGTTTACTTATCTCCTTTAAAGAATAATGCATACTTTATATAGATAATGTGTTGCTTTAAAAAGATGCACGCAGTATATTATCTGGTTTTGTGTCTCCGTTTTTCCATTCAGTTTGTGAGGATATTTTGTTTGTGAAGAGCACTAACGTTGTTTTACAATTACAACTGTCTGGACACTTTCAGTCCTGGAATGTTATATCCTGTCCTAAATTTATTTCTGCCTTTGTGAAGAAGCTTTCCTCCCCTTGTATATCTGGATGACTTGACTCCTTGTCTTGTCACCTCTGACTCTCTCTATTCTTTGGCAGCTTGATCTCTTGCAGTCAGCCTTGTATTGCAGGGTGTTAATGGTGTTAACAGCATTCCTGCATTACAGAATATCAGGAGTCACTCACACTAAGTCTGATTGTGTTGCTCATAAACCCAGCCACTACACAAAATGCACATACACACAGGAAGTTGACGGAACGCTGGACTCACCATCCTGATGAATACTTCCTGACTGCTAAAGACTTTCCTGTTTGCCACGAACATGTTTTGTGATTGTACATACATCTTGATTTACGCAGTTTAGCCTAAATTACTCTCACCACTAAATCCCCATCTTTGTCCTATTAAAATTCTTTAAATCCTGTGGCAATAATCCACTTATGTTATATCTAGCTGGCCACCAGAGTATTTAAAAAAATGTGGATAAGTCCTAATTGTTTTTGTCAGTTACATACAATAAATTTTAATCCATCCATCCCTCCGTCTTCCTCCACTTATTCATAGTCGAGTTGCGGAGGCAACAAGTCCAGAAGAGAAACCCAGACTTCCCTCTCCCCAGCGACGGGGCCCCGAGGCATTCCCAGGCCAGAGAGGATACATAATCTCTCCAGCGAGTCCTGGGTCTTCCCCGGGGCCTCCTACCAGTGAGATGTGCCCGGAACACCTCTAAAGGGAGGCATCCAGGAGGCATCCTAATCAGATTCCTGAACCACCTCAACTGACTCTTTTCGATGTGGAGGAGCTGCGGCTCTACTCTGAGCTCCCCCGGATGACGGAGCTCCTCACCTTATCTCTAAGGCTGAGCCCGGCCACCCTACGAAGGAAGCTCATTTCGGCTGCTTGTAACCAGGATCTCGTTCTTTCTGTCATGATCCAT